>VXBO01009889.1:355924-434246 GCA_013400135.1 Rhinoptilus africanus
CCACATAGTCACATTGAAAGTTGATTTCCTATCCTTTTTAAAATAGGGAAAAATAAGTCATGTTAAATTGTCTCTCACTCAGGAGTGACTGAATTGTCACTTTATGGCCAGTGATTTATATTGAAAAGAATACGTTGCTGAAAGTCTTACTTGCCGCTGAACTGTTTTACATGTAGACCTCTTGGAAAGAAAAACAGTGCTGAGAAGCCAAGTAAACAAGCAGTCTTAAGTATCTCCAAAAATAAAGATAGACATAACACGTTTTATTTGTGCAGTGCTTTTTCAAGACATTTGTGCTTCATATACAGTAAAAGCAAAGAGTTTGTATTAATTTTAATTCTGTATTCTTTGGCTTAACTGTATTGTTTGGTCATCATTTTACTATGCATGGATATGTGAATTGTTAGTTTTCCATTGCAGAAGAGTGCAATCGTTTTTTCTTGTCACCAGGTGGCATAATAAGCCAGTGTTGTTGATCTGGGGGTGTGGTAGGGGACTCTTCCAACTCCCTGAAATAAGTGGCAACGGACAGTTGCAGAAATAATTATTGTTTTCCTGAGCTGGTAAAAAGTGGTATTAAACTTTAATCAAAACTGTAACTTAAATAATCTGACTAATTTGCCCCCCTTATTACGGAACTAGTGTTCCGATGTCTTCCTTAGTGTAAGGGGTTTTATTCAGAGTTCTTCAGAGTGTGAAATCCTGTTTTTCTTTGAGCTGTAAGGAGAGTTTAGCTCTTTGTTGTATTCTTATCATGTGGGGTAGAACATTTGCAACTGGAACAGGGTTAGCCGGCTGATTCATGGATCTGTTCCTCATTTCTCTGGCTAGCTCTGTTGTAGAGAGTAGTGCCTAATGAGTTACTGTTTGGTTGAAGGCTATGGCTGAGGACTTGGGGGACCAAGATAAGGCCAAACAAATTCAAGATCAGCTTAATGAACTTGAAGAGAGAGCAGAGGCCCTGGATCGTCAACGAACAAAAAACATTTCTGCAATCAGGTAAGAAGCAGATACTGGGAATTTTCTTTCTTAAATAGTATCAATCAAAATATACAGAGAAGAGAAACTAATGCATTAGTGAATTAACTGCAGAATTTTGTATATTCTTCCCTGTACAACATATTCATGAAATGCGTATCATGATGGCATAGTGTTTGTCTCTCTTCACTTCCTTGTATTTGTCATTCAGTGAAAACTGTTCAAAAATGTAAACTCTCTTCCATATACCCCAGGTAGGAGTTGTGTTGCAATAAGAGTAATTTGTAATTGGGATGAAGCCACAAGAAAACTGCCAGGCGTTTTGTTGTGTAGGGATTGATAAATAACAGTCACTTTCTTTTTCTTTCCCCTGCCCTCCTTTTTTTTCCCTTTCTGCAGTTACATCAACCAGAGAAATAGAGAGTGGAATATCGTTGAGTCTGAAAAGGCTCTTGTGGTAAATAATGCTGAATTAATACTTCTGTACCAGTAGAGATTAAATGATGCAAAGGGGGGTAATTGCATGGTGAAGTAATTCAATTTTTTAAGTGATATATAAAATCTTTCATGTAGGGAAATGACGTGATTTTTAAGCAGATTGCTTTATCCTTTTGATCAACTCAATTACCAGCAGATTACTGACTGTCAGAGTGACAGCGCATTTTGTATGGGAAAGAAATCAGAAAGGAGACTTCAGATTAAAATGGTGAAGGAAATAGTTGATTACCTGCATTGACGCTTCTATTAAGGAAAAGTTAAGCTTGTTAACAAATGGCCAAGCCTTAACTATCCTGAGAGTTCTGCACCTATTTTCTGTGTTATATTCAATAAGAATTGTCTTGCCCTGTGAAACATAAGACTATGAGTGTGTCAAAATCTTTTTAGTCTACAATGCTGTTGCTGGTTTTCCTTTGATCTCGATATTATAAATATATAAGCTGATAAGTGCTTGCATGCTTTGGGTGCTGTGGGAGGATTTACAAGGGTGCAAGTAGCTAACTCTGCAAAACTGTGTGCTTTTTCTTCTTCAGGCTGAAAGTCACAGCATGAAAAACCAACAAATGGACCCCTTTACCAGGCGGCAGTGCAAACCCACAATAGTGTCTAATGTAAGTGTAATACTTAAGTTCAATCGAGGCAATTTACAGAGAAACAGAAACCAACGTAATGCAGAGAGTAGGAAGGAAATTATTCTTTGTATTCATTCCCAACTGTGGCGTATGCTATTAACGCTCCAGGTGCCAGGGTGAGATACAGTTGAGTGAGATCCTGATCTCACTATCCTAAAAGAAGGAAAAAGCAATTTTTTTTTATGCAAAGTGTGAAGGACATAAGTGATGTGGGTATGTATATGGAGAAGCAACTGTGGTTTAGACTTCTGTAGTGAGTTCTGTGTAGAATTACTCAGATTTAGTTAGCTCTGGGAAGACCGTTTGCTTTAGGTGTGAGCTTCACTTCTAATTAGTTGGAACTTTCATGAAAGATCTGTGAAAGTAGAGAGGAGACCATACATTTTGGGCCTGTGATGGAAAAAGTAGTTTAACACAAATTTCTCCTGTGATACTGTGGCAAAACCTGCTGCTGTGGTCCCTAGCTATATGAATGATGGATAGCAAGGTGATCAGCTCCTACTTCTGAGCAATCTGGCTTTGTTGAAGCTTGTTCTGGAATAGTATAGGGTTCTGGTATCAGTACTTTAAAAACAAACAAACAACACAACAGAAAAACAAACATCCACAAAAAAACCTAAAACAAAAAACACAGAAAAACCCTCCCCGGGTCAAGTTGGTTCTCATCAGTTTCCGCAAACTGGCAAGGGAACAGGAAAGGAATTTTATTGCAGGGCTTGAATGAAATAATGACTTCAGAAATAATCCTTGTTTAGAAAAGAATTGTAACTGAGTAGTTTTATTATGGTAAACAACTATTATGTAAAGAAAATAGTCTTCTAAAGACTTCTCTCTAGTAGAGTGTTTCAGCCAGAACTGTAAGCTGAAAGCAAACACATCTGACAATAGTGTTAAGACTGGTCATGGGAGCAAACCGTATCAACAGGAAATGTATTTCTCATTTTCTCAAAGAAGGGCTTTCTGAAAGATTAAACTTTTAGTTTGTTACTGTCGCATGCGTTGCACAGGTATCAGGATGATTTAAAGTGTTTCTGAGACCCTGAAGGCTGGGCTTATTGATCTACAGCCTCTTATGATTTTAGATTCATGGATATGAGCACTGTTTTAACAAAATGGTGGTCTATTTTTTGCCAATTTAAATATAGGGGTTTTTTTCTTTCTTCTTTTTTTTCTTTCTTTTTCCCCTCAGCAGTCTAGAGATCCTGCTGTCCAAGCTGCCATCCTTGCCCAGCTAAATGCAAAATACGGATCTGGTGTATTACCAGATGCTCCAAAGGACATGAGTAAGGCAAGTTTCCATTTCTGTCTCCGTTATGTTCCTCCCGTTTAGCTCTAGAAGCTTATGACTAATAGATATGCATGCTTCGGTTCTAGAAATAGGTATCTTGTGAACATTTTCTTAGAAAAGAAATAGCTTTTTCTTTCTTGGGGAAAGAAAATAAGGTTTCTCTAGCAGTATGAAAGCTAAACTAAGTATGTTTGTGACAGAAGGGGAAAAAAAGCATTTGTATCTCTGCTTATCTGGACAGATAAGGGTTGGTGACTTACCTGTACTTTTTATTTCAGGGTCAAGGGAAGGATAAGGATGTGAACTCTAAATCAGCCAGTGATCTCTCGGAAGATCTTTTCAAAGTGCATGACTTTGATGTAAAGATTGATCTCCAGGTTCCCAGTTCAGGTAGGTGTTCCCGCTGAGTTTGGGGACGTGATTGTCCAACTTGTTATGGTAGTTATGGTGGTGGTTATGGTATGAACTTCCAGAATAGTTCTTTCAGAATCATTGGTGGCCTTTTGAAAATGGGAGCAAGGACTCAGTGTTTGTTGTTTTGGCAAGTATCTTGAAGTGAGGAGGAGGAGGGGATCTGTGCTAGTGACAACCATTGAGAAAACAGGAACAACTGTATTGCGTTAGACTGAAAGTCTATGTGTCCCCATATCCTTGCTCCAAATGCCTAGGGAGAAAAGGAGGTAATGAGTGTTTTCTGATGTGTCCTTCCAGTATACCATATCTGACTTGTATAGTCTTTGGGGAACAGACAAGTGTTGTATTTAATAAGCCTTGATAATTCATCTTTATACTTATTTAATTAATTTGTCCAATCACTTTTGAGGACAGATAAGCTTTGGGTGTCTGGGTTGTCCTGTTCCATAATCTGTGTATGTGCTATGTGGATGAAGTATGTTGGGTGTTTTTATATTTTGAACCTTCTGCTTTACCAAGTTGCTATTCCCTAACTTTGATATGGCAGATGGTATTGAAGGAAAATTTGAGGGGAATCAAAACACTGGGCAGGGAGTGAAGGTATGCTTATAGACACAAACTTGTTGACCCTTCCTCTTTGTGATCTTGACTTTGAGAGCCTGAAATGTGTGGCAAGGACAGTTTAGTTTCATAGAATCATTTAGGTTGGAAAAGACCTTCAAGATCTTGGAGTCCAACCATTAACCTAACACTGCCAAGTCCACCACTAAACCATGTCCCTAAGCACCACATCTACACATCTTTCAAATGCCTCCAGGTATGACGACTCAACACTTCTCTGGGCAGCCTGTTCCAATGTTTGACAACTCTTTCAGTGAAGAAATTTTTCCTAATAGCCAGTATAAACCCCCCTGGTGCAACTTGAGGCCATTTCCTCTTGTCTATCGAGCTGTTTTCCAGTGGAGGGAAAGCATGGGAGCATACCAGTGCAATTTGACTCATGAGGCTTATTTTTTCTCTTGCATTACTGGAAGCATTAGAGCTGAAGCTTCTTGGAGGACAACAATTTAGGAAGTACTGTAAGAATGCACAAAGAATACACAAAGGCTTAAAATCTTGTCAAGAAAAGAAAGTAGGAGAAGTTGTCTTTCCAAACCTCAAACGAGGACATAGGTGAAGATTGGAACGCTGGACATAAGACTACAGAATGAGGAAGGATGCCAAGAATAGGAGACTCCCGAGAGTTATGAACTTCAGAGAGCTAGCAGATGAGGATTAGGCACTAAAGGACACTGAAAACCAGGAAGGGAACTGAAAAGAGAAGGATGAGAGACACACAATATAGGTAGAGCTTGAAGTATGTCTGGTTTGGTTTTTTACCTCATACAGAACACGATTTTGGCATCTTGCTCTGTGCAGTCTCCTTTCTCAACTGAAGAACCTGGGAACTGGTTAAATGTGTATTGCAGACATAGATAGGAAGTTTGACTTCTGACCCCTTATTATCTGTCTCTTTCTGCTCGCTGTTCTCATGGGATAATGATATATCGAAGATCCCAGAACTGAGCCTGAATGCTCTGTTTGTATTGTGATTTCCGTGTGCGATAGTTTTCTTAAGAATTGAAAGTATACTTACTGGCAAAAAGCTGTATTAACGGACGAAATCAAAATTGCACGTGCTTTATCTATGAAGATAAGCTACCAGATACTGCCTGTATTATTAACTGAAGTTCTAACCTGACGTAGAGAAGCCAAACATGATTTTGTGGTGAAGTTGTCAGCAAAAGCAACAAGTAAAAAGTCTGTAGTTTTCATGTATTTCAGTCCTCACACTTTTCTTATCCCCAACAGAATCTAAGGCACTGGCCATCACCTCCAAGGCTCCACCAGCAAAAGATGGTGCCCCTCGGCGATCATTGAACTTGGAGGACTACAAAAAGAGGCGGGGGCTTATTTGAGCATGCCCACTCTGCTGCTTCTGATCCTGCATGCTCCATGACGATGTCCTACCTTTTCTTCCTCCCTTTTCAGTTATCCCTCCTGGGTTGGAGCAGCAGTGGAGCTGGGAAGAGACTCTTTAAAACTGCCAGTCATCTGTAACATAAACCATTCAACTATTTACTGTATAGACTTCCCTTCTTGCCCTTTCCTCCTGCCCCCCTCACAAATGTGGATCTGTGCTATTTGGGGTTTTCCCATTTCTTTTAGTTTGAGTTTTGTTTTTATTTTGTTGATGCAGCTCGTTGGTCCACTCTGTGTTCAGTATTAGCCTGAGGTCTGGATTTCCATAGGAATCTCTTGGTGGTCGCAGAATCAGCACTTGGTGATCTCCCCTTACATACCACCACAGGCATGGTGAATAAACATTGGCGCAAGACCTTTGTGGCTGGAAGGTCATCTGCACTTTCTTCCTCCTCTTCTTCCTCCTTCATCCTAGCTTTGGAGAAGGGAATCTTCAAAAACTGGCTTAGGTTCAAAGTGTAAATTTTTTTGGGAGGGTTGTGTGACTTTTTTTCAGGTGTTTTTTATCATTTTTAAGCTGCAGTACTATTTGTATCTGTCTGTCACAGTTCTTTACGGCTGTTTTGAATTTCTACCAGCTGTACTTGAGCATCTGAAATTGCAAGAAAGAAACTCATTAAATGTGATTCTTCTTACTAAAACGGCTTGGCTTGATATAGCTGTTTAATTTCATGATCCCTTTTTTTACGTAACTGATGAGAGAGAGGTACACAGCTCTTGATGTGGGACTTGTCATCTGTTGTGCATCTGGAGTCTCCAGCTGTAACTGAGTGGAGTAGCTTTTTCTGGGATGGCCCTTGGGTGTTCATCGGTTGGGCTTTAATTTCTTCTCCAAACCTCCAATATTATATATTTGTTAAGTCATCGTGTCTTCACTGGACTCCAGCTCACTTTGTTTCTTGCTCTGAGAACTGTTTAAACGGGGCTTCTATAAACAAACAAAAAACTTAAAAACAAAAAAAAAGGATCACTTTGTGTGGAAGGGGAAGGACACAGTAAGGACACAGTAGAAAGGTCAGTGGGTAATATATCAGAGGTAGCTGATGCACATTTTTCATATGTAAACTGGTACAAGTGGAGTGCGACACTAGCACAAGAATTGTATGGCTTTATGGAATATTTGACTGGACACAAGGTGACAGCTAAATTATCACTCAGGTGTAACAAAAAAAAAAAAATCAAAGTGTAAATATAAGTGACATTTAACAAAGAACTTTTCCAAACAAGTTGCAACTAAATATATGGAGCTAAGAACTAAATTAAAAGCTAATTAGAAGTCTAAAAGGTTAGAGGCCCTCGTTCAGGTAAGCGTGGAAGCACGTGTTTATTCCTACTCAGGCCAGTACACATATAGTAACTCCAGCACTGAACTGGATAGGAATGGTTCTGGGGGACCCTGAAGAGGGGAAAATGCTGATGCTCTTCTTGTGGCAGAGCATTACTGTTTTTCTGAAATCATACACTGGTTATGTTTAAACCCGTGTTTGAGACTTTCTCGTTGGATTCTTAATGAAACTTTAATCTAGTTCTTATTTAACTTTCTCTTCCTTTTTTAACAGTAGCTTTAAAGAAACATCACGTAATTGTGTGCAGATTGATACTATGAATTGTCTATAAAAAGAAAATCAACCTATGAAGTAGCTCTTACCCACCATGTAAACAAATAATTAAAAATCCTTCAATACTTATTTACTGAATAGTCCATAGTTCTGGGACACATGTGGGTTATTCTGTAAATATGTTATCATAGATTGCTTTATTTGATGGCCTATTTTAGCAGCTTCTCTGGAGTTGTAGTAGGCTCTTACATATATGTACTTTTAACTTTTTAAAAAGAGTGGATTTATGGAATCTACCATGATAACTTCATAGGAGACATTGTGATTCACTGTGTAGATATGCATTTGATACGATTTTGGTTTGTTCAACAGCTTCAATGATGTTACAGATTTGTAATTAAAAATCTAAACTTATTTTGCAATAGCCAGTTTTCAAGTGATCACTCTCCAGTGCTTCGCAGAAATAATTGCCAAATGAAGCATTTCAGGAAATGATTTTTCCTCAGAAATGCCTCAGAGCTCTGAGGTGCAGTGACAAGTGGTCTCTAAAGGTAAAGTTAACTCAAATTCAGTATTTTTAATATGCTTGCCCTTGGTGTATTGGTTTTGGGTAACTTCTGCCTTTGGTAACACAAGAATAGTCTGTGCTACAGCCACAATGTCAATGAGACCGTACAGTGTTGCAAGTAACTTTTGGTGGAGATAACCGAAACAGAAGGGATGCAGTGAGTTTAGAATGCAGATCTGAGTGATGGACTATGTCCTAGTTATCTGCAGCTGTGAAACTGCCACTTACCCTCTCAAAGTCTCTGGATTCTGCTGAAAAACTGTTTTTAAGAGAGGCAAGTCAGTAAATTATCATGCAAACCTCTTATATTGAGAAAAATACATCAAGAAACTACTCTTGAATAGTTACAGAACTGTGTATGAAAGCTGTAATCTCTTTTCCTTTAAGTGCATGTAAAGGTGAGTGACTACACCTCCCACTCCTATGAGAGGGAGACATTTGTTTGCTTTGTTTCATTGGTGTCCTAGCATAGTTCATCACAATTGTACAGACTTCTATAAATAAACTTGGTTTGTTGGTTTAATAAGGTTGATTGTTTATCCCTTGATCTGAGGTGCCAAGGGTTTCCTGTCTGGAATTTGTTGTTGTTTTTTGTTTGTTTGTTTGTTTTCAGAAACTGACGCTTCATTTATCAGTCTGGTCTATTTCATTTAAAATACTAATACTGTAAAATCATTAATGAAAAGTAAGCCCCCTCTTTTGCAAGAGCGGCTGTTGACTCCTGGGTCACTCTCTAACAACTGGAGTTGCTCCTTATCACTAGAATCAAACGGAGCCTCTTGAAGCTCACTTTACTGTACCTCTGCTGCATCTCACTAAAAACACAGACTTTGCTCATCTTGTAGAAATCCAGGCTACTTTTGTAATCAAAGATGCTAAAGCATGTAGCTGAACTCAGGGAAGCTACTGAATGAGATGAAGCAAGACTGTTTTCAGGGGTTGCTTGATGGGAGGATGAAACTAATTTGAAACAAGGCGAATTCTGCCAAGATGTAAGGAAAAACTTTTTCACCCATAGGACAGTCAGAGAGTGGACTGGGTTGCCCAGAGAGATTGTTCTGTCGCTATTTTTGAGGTTTCCAAGAGAAGGCTGGATTATGCTATGAGAAACGTGATCAAACCTTGTAGTTTACCCAGCTTTGAGCAGGAGGGTGAACCAGAGACCTCCCTGAGCTTCCCTCTGACCTGAATTATCCTATGATTCTGTAAGTTTTTTATGTTGCTTTATGTTATGCTTTATGTTAAGTAATTTTATGTTGCTTTCTCCAGTTTTTTCATCATTCCTTATGTGTACTGCCCGTTCCCCATCCCCCTTCCTACATGCAGCACACAGAATTTGTCTCACAGACATGGTGGCTTACCGTGAGCAGTGCGGCATTTCCCAACGCACACATCCTTCCGGAGTCTGGCTGAGTGTGTGCATCCGTAGACTTCATGCTGTCTGTGAAACAAAACTGTCTCTAGAGATTTATCACTGAACAGGCTGGAAGACTCAGCCTGTAACAGCTCTTCGCTCTCCAGTGTACCTGAGATCTGATTAGCAAAGTGTTCCTTTGCATCCACTTTGAACAACAAAAGGCATTTTGAGTTTTCCACCCCTTTATGCGCTTTTTTTAAAGGCATGTGCTTTTAAGCTGCTGTGCAAAGTCACAGATTTTTCAAGGAATCTTTAGGACAAAGGGTCTTGAGGGTGGGTTGACAGTTTTTAACTGGCTTTGGGAAGGATAGTCAACTAAAGGAAAAAAACGTTGTGCCTCAAAGGAAAAAGAATGAACTAGCTGTGAAGAAAGTGCTTCACAGCAAGTTCATTTCTAGCAGAACACGGAAACGGAAGAAGGTGAGAATTGAAAATGAGAAGTCGGCACAAGCACTTCACTGGTTATACATACTGGAGAATAAAAAGGCATGTGGATGTCATCTCAAATTTGGGCTTTGGCATCTTTGTTTTTCCCTCCCATCTTAAACTAGAAGATAGTTAAGCTTGTCCAGACCACTTTAAGCTTGGATTTTGGCGTTCTTAATTGTGGGAAATAAGTGCTGTAAATTTCATACTTAAACTACTGATACATATGCAGTCTTACTTCCTTTAGCACAGTAACTTGGTCTTTCAGAAGGAGATGCTTAAGTAGACAAATATGGATGCATTTTCTTTTTTTTATTATTTCTAGCTGGAATGGTTAAGCGCTCACTGGTTCTACCTTACCACCAGCACCAACTGCTTGAGATTTTAACACACCCCCACACCCTGCCCCTTGCGTTCAGCAGCTGAAGGAATGTCATATGACCAACTTCTTTAGTCTTACACCATGTACAGTTATCTACATCAAAACAACCAAAAAAACAACCCCAACCTTTTCCTGCTTTGTCTGTTGGACTGTGGGGGTGGTAAACACGAAGAGAGTTGTGGTGGTAACATCTTAAACTTTTCCAGCTGTTTGGAAAGCCAGCCATTAGATACTCCCTTGGGGTTCTTTATGTCTTGTCATCTATCTCGATGTTTAAGGCTCCTGTAGCCCAACTGCGTCAGGCCATAACACGCAGCTGCTTCTCATATGCCAGCCTTTGGACATTTGACTATTTTTCTTTAGCCTTTCTACTGAGAAGAAGCAGTATCCAGCTAAGTGTGAGCATTAAAGTAGGAGCTTCCCTGGAATAACTAATATATTGCAATTACCCATGGGTAGCAGAAGGCAGGGTGAGTATTGATAGCATTTATGATGGTGTATCTGGCATTGTGTGTTAGACCATGTGTAGAATACTCTGTCCAGTTTTTGGGTTCCCCAGTTCAAGGAAGATTTCAACCACCTGGAGCAAGCTTAGTGGAGCGCCAGCAAGATGGTCAGGGGCTCAGGCTTGCTCAACTGGAATAAAGTAATGAGGTAGCACTGTAATACCATATTACTGGTTTTAGTAAAAGGCCATAAGCTTAGTTCTGAGTCTGCAAGGTCTTGAGACTGAGGCTTATCAGGATTGTCTTTCTGGACTTTTCTTGACCTGCCCGTAGCTTTCTTTTAGTTAATTTTGCTATAATAATGATTAACTGGCCAGATGTCCGTGACTAATTTGTTTTACTTCTGTTTACCTTTGTGTGGTGCAACCATAGTTTATATGTAAGGGTAACAAGGAGTTATTTTATTTAGAACGAGACATTTATGACTGAAACGATGATGTGGTGGAGAGAAATGCAGGTGCGGTATGATAACAGAGACCTTTAGAAGTGGAAACAAAGGGTATAACATAGAGCAGTGTAGATGGGGCACATGTATGGGACTGGAGCCGCTGTAGTCATAGATTGGTGAGTGGTTACTCACCAGCTGTCAAGTATGTGTTTGTTGTTTGGGTTTTTTGATTGGTTTTTTATATTTTTATTTTTGGTTAGTTTTTATCTAGTTTGTTTTTATAAGGCAGAAGGAGAACTGGACAAAGCTGTTTAAGGAGTAACAGAACAAAGAAATCATATCTAACATATGTGAAGGGCACCATATATCATAAATTTGGATGTAGCATGAAGCTGTAGACCAGTGAGGAAAGGGAAAGATGTAAAAGCATGTTAGGAAACATAAAAAGAACCCAAGTGGATCACAGAGGTGGGAGGAAAAAAGCAGCAACATGGTCCTCCCAACAAAGGACTGCAGATGCTGGCAGCTTCACATTATCCTTTCCAGCAGTCTGGAGCTATTAACTTTCAGACCCAGGGGAGCAACAGAAGGGTGAAAATAATCCCTACAAAAGGGACAAATTGTGTGTTACAATTTTAACTGTATTACTGCAACTACTTCTGTAGAAAAGTACTCAACTGCATTATTAGTCATTCTTTTTTATGTAATAGATCTAGGCTAACAGCAGTCCTCGAATTTGGATAAGATTTCCATATGCTGACAATAAATTTTTAGCTTTACTTATATATGTGTTATGCTTCCTCTTTGCCCACAAACAAGATGTTCAGTGCGACAGAAAAGGCAACTTCAGGTGGAGTTAATAGCAGCCTTCCAGTAAATGGGGAGAAGCTGTCAGGAAAGTAGTCTGCTTTTTCACGGTTGTGTGTGGTGGGAGGATGAGAGACGACGGCGTGATTTGAAACTAGAGGTTCTGATTAAAGGTAACGAAACCCCTGTGCGAGGACAGTGAATCAGTGGAAGAGGCTGCCCAGAGAGGTTGCGCAGCTTATCTGTGGGGTGTTTTCAACTAGATAAAACTCTGAGCAAAGTGGCCTTGGAGCTGACCCTGCTGGGTGCAGGAGGTTAGTATTAGGGACCTCCTGAGGGCCCTTTCAGTCTAAATTATACTATGACCCTATTTACAGTAAATTCTAAGTGAAACCCGAGTTTACTTTGCTGTAAACTATCTCCTCAATAGTCAACGTGTTTTTAAGACAATTGATAGGAGTTACTGAGGTTGCCAAACACAGCACTTAGCCGTTTGCAAATGAGGATTATAGGCTATTGATTTAGTTATGGTCTGGCTTCTCTAAATACACAGTTGTCCTGCGTTGAGCATCACAGGACTAACTTCTCTTCTAATGCTGGGGAAAACTGCACTTTTGGAAGACACTAGTGTCTGAATTTGTGAAAATATTTATTTTATAGCCACCTAGACTATGTGGGATTCAAGGTCTTGGTGGTTCTGATCCTTGTCAGGTGTGGCAATGAGGAGGAGCTGGCCAACAGGATTGTTTCATACCATGAATGACACATTCAGTATAAATTAGGAAGTTTGCTGCATAGTGTCTCTCTCCCTTGATGGTGGCGGTCCAGAGAACTCCGTGCCCTGGTGCTGGACCCCTGAGCCCTTCTCTTCCTCCTGAAGCCATTGTGCTCGCAGTGTCCAACATTTGCTGTATGCTGCTGGGTGTGCACAGCTTCCTGCTGAGAGAATTGTCTGAGCATATCTTATATTGGTATCAGGATCAATACTGGTTCCTTATTATTATTGTTAGTTAGTTGGTCTTATGCTATTAAATTTATTTACATTTCAACCCTTGCGTTTCCTTGTTTTCCCCAATTCCCCTTCACGGGCAGGGAGGGGTCATGGGGTGAGAGAATAACTGTCTAAAGGACAATAAATTGTTATGGGTTTTCTCAAACCATAACAACAGTCCAAGCATAAGTTTATTAATTGATATCTTTTAATTGACTGGAAAAATGTCAAGAGCAGTAGCCCACTGCTGGGGAGACAGGGACTCTCTCCTCCTTGGGAAGAACCTGGAATTTTACAACTATTCTCAGTATCCTGCAGTCTGCAGGTGATAAAAGGTATTTTTTGTAGAGCACATAATTAATCTAAGATGAGGTTGGGTAGAACATAAGTAGGGGAGAATGTACTCTTTATCATTAACATTGCACTTGGTCAGTGCACTTGCACAGTATTGAAACATGAGAGGAATTATTTAAAATGGAAAAGGACTGTTTTCTTTTTAGAAGTGCTAGCACTTTGTGTCAAAGAGTGAGTGAGCTGAATGCTTTCAGAGACATAATACTCTTATGCAGTACGAAGTAAGGCAGTATCATTTCCTTTCTTCAAGAGTAATAGCTTTGGCGGTGTTCTTTGTGTGTTAGGGTTTGTTTTTTCTTTTCTCCATATCAAGCTTATTAAGGAAGTTGATTGACTTTCCTGATATGTTTTTTTGATCCTGACAATGGCTGATGTCTTTCTAATTCCTGAAAGCTTGCTGCAGGCTCTCTGCTCTGCCAAAATTCTGAGTTTCTGTCTTTCCCTGCATTTGTAGTCCCCTGACAACAGAAGAAAAAGCTGAGCCCTAATGGGGGTGGGAAAGAGTGGTCACAGTCTGGGAAATACTGAGAACCTCTGGTCTGTTAGGATGAATACTACGCAAACTTCAAGATATAATCTGTGCTGTTTTTCGGTAGCTAGTCTTCCAGCTATGCCAAATGTGGCACCTCTTTTGAGTCAACCATGTTATTTTCAGCCACGTTGTAGAAAACCATCATGCAGTAAGTGATTTTCTGAAATGATTTTTGAGGAATGTTAAAGTTTTTTTTGAAATAAGTTAATTGGGAAATTGGTGGTTACTCGTACAAACACTTGCAAGAAATATCCCTGACTTAATTGCATGTGCATAAATTATCATGGATCCTGCATAAGTTTGTTTGGTTTTAGTAAATGTATAAAATTTTGCTATATGAGAGCTATGTTTTTGAGTACTGTTCTGGAGAAATTACAGTAGGTCAGTGCAGAAAACCCATGATCACAACAAAAGAGAAAGGGAAAGAAAGCCATTGGGGAAAAAAAAAAAACTTGCTGGGAGTCTCAGGTTAATGTCCTAAATCTCATGTTAATTCTCAAGTAAAAGTATTACATTTCCTCAGTCTTCCTAGGGCAGGTTTTTGGTTTGCTAGTAAACTTCGGTCAGCTTGTTCTGTAGAAAATACAAGGGCGGATAGGGTATTAAATTATACTGTAGATGAGTAACTTGATGAATTTGTTAAAGGCCATCTTAGACGAGATTCATAAATAGAGCTTAATGCTAAATAATGTACATGGAAGCAAAGAATACAGGTTATCTTCTGGCAAGAGCTTTTACATGTACAATGACCAAAATACACCAAGTCTCTGGGCAGCTTGGATTTGTGAGTCAGTGGGTTGGAGGAGGGGGTGGTACTGATTAGGAGCTGGGAGTGATCCGCCTTTGTAAACAGCATGAACAAGATCACTATACCTTGTTTCACTGCACCCGCTTCAGGAAAGAAATTCAAAAGATCTTCACTCAAGAGCTGTAAAACGTGTCACTAAATCAAACCGATAAAATTTTATCTGAAACCTGTGATGACTGTGACTTTGTGCTTTATGAAGGGACCATTCTTGAATCATTTGTTTGCTCTCCTCCATGACTACCGACAAAGGTGCAGTTGCCAGATACCCCACCTGGGGCACAGGAGTATTTGCCTTGAGTGCAACTGCGAAAATGGCAGCTTCTGCATCCCTTCTCTGTAATTCTTCCTGGTGGCACGTCTGACAGCAGGTAACTCACTTCCGTTATTTTTTTCAAGGTGAGATTGCTGTGTAAATGAATCACTCCTAAAACCAGATGTGTGGCTATCAGTTTTTAGGCCTTTTACTGGAAGCGGTGGTGGAGGAGAAGAAGCTGATGTGAGGAAGCAGTCTGAACGCCAGTGACCCCACAGCTGATGTGTGGATGCTTTCTGCAGTGGCAGTTCTAGTACACCCTCTGCTGCTTACCTATCCCAGGTATTTCTCATCTTATTCAAGCAACAACTGACTCTCTTCTTTTTTTTTTTTTTTTGAGTGATGGTATGACAATTAGAATAAAATTGTTGCTTGTATCCCAAATATGCTTTAGAAGATTATTACGAAAAATTACATCTTCTCCCAAGAGTGGCCCTAATGTGGTGGTTTTTCTGGCTGCAGGTAGTACAAACACATGCACAAGTTTGGCTTAATGTTGTAGACTTCCTCGATTTGGGGAAAAAAAACCCCAGATCCATGTGACTAGAAAAGCAGATCGCATACAATATAAACTAAGAAGGAAAAAGAAAAGGTTTTGTTTCATACTTTTCTCTCGAAGTCTTACTAATCATGAAAAACTGAGTAGCTATTCTTCGCGTAATGAAGCTCTCCCCTTGGAAGTATCGTAACGGACTATGGAGGTAAACTTGAAGATCTGAATAAATGCTGTCTTTATCTGAAAAAGACTGTGTGAATTTCAAATGCAAAGCAGTAATTTTCAAATTTGAATCAGGATTAGTTAATTATTAATCAATTTTTATTTCCATTGCAAACTCTCACAATATTTCCCAAAGGTTCAAAGATACGAAGCTGAAGATAGAAATGTATGATACCAAAACATGAAATTAAAATTAAGCTGAGAGCAATTTTGAATTTTGTAAACTTGCTTTTTAGCTCTGCTCCCAGTAGAAGGATCTGCTGTGAAGAGTTCAGCAATTTAGCTTAGCAAGCAAAGTCTGGGAGCGGGAATGAATTACTCTAACAGCATGGGATGTACGGTCTTTTAACAAAACCTTCCACCTTAAACTAAAATCCCCTTACTGCTTAGCACTGAAGAGTTTTTAATATTACAGCATTAATATTACAGAATGCAGTCCTGGGTTTGTCACTGTGTTGCCTGTTTCAACTAGCACGATCTGTTCAGCAGCTGGTACTCTTCCACAGGCAGATGAGAGTACTGAGTGGGGAAAATTATCCTTATAAATTGTATCTTGAAGCATTTTAGGGGTGAATGCCCAGAAGCATGAAAACATACAATCCCAAATACTATATAATGGTCTATTTAGCTTCCATTGCAGGGGATGGGAAGACTCGTTCCTGTGGTGATTATTTTGCGTTACTTACTGAAACCTAAGACTAAGGTCTTTTGTAGACTGCCACACACTAAAGTTTTGAATGCTGGGCAGAGACAGCCTGGGTAATTCCTCTGTGTAAGGGGATCCACTGTAATCCACCGTAAAGTGAGTCATCACTCATGACAAGTCTGTTGATGTCTGGTTACAAACCGTAAGTTATGACTATAAAATTAGAGAGCGTTTAAATTCTGAAGGCTGCTTGTTGCCTGTTTGCTTTTCTGTGTTCCTGCTCATTAACTTTCACCTTGAAATAAAGTCTTCATTTATCATACCATGTATATTTATATGATATACTAGTTCCCTTTGCAGTCCCTTTTCAAAGGAACAATGATGCTAAATTACCCTTGGAGGTAGAAACCAAGTCCCATTCACTCATAAAAGATTTTAAGATAGCCCATTTGTTGGGCTGTCTTTACACACGTTAGGTCTCAGTTAACACTGTTCCTCAAAGTACCTTGGTATTTTTGGCCTGAATTCTTGAGGATGGTAACAGATGGCCACAGCAGAACAATAGATATTTATTCAGATGTTAAAATAGGGCCGGACTGAAGCGAGAGTTTCAGGAGTGTAACTAGATATTAAATGTGATCTGAAGCTCAACTTTGAATGGAAAGGCTAGCTGAGGGGCTGAGTGGGCTGTCAGAGGACAGTGCGAGTAGTGGTCTGTGCTTCATTAAAGCATTTTTAACTCTTTGGCTGAGTATGGGCTTTCTCAAATGCCAAAGATGAAGTGGTGTCTAGGCCCTACTGCTCTGTTGTGCTTATTCACTTGAGCTCTGTGCTTTGGCGAGGAAGGAGGCACAGCAGTGTTATTCCTTGAACAACCTTTCCAACTTTCCCTTCATCCTGCATCCTTGACCCTCTGCAATGGGGAAGAGTTGGGCTCAGAGAAAGCAAGGTCTGGTGTACTGGGACGGGGCAAGGGGATCTAGTGATGCTGGGGCTGTAGTGCCTGGGGAGCAGGGAGAATGAAAAGTAGTGCCTCAAAGGCTGACCCATACAAACCTGGGAACTCTTCTTCTGAAGAAGGCCCTGGATTCATCTGCTCCACTGGTGGTTCTGTGACTTGTTTTCCCAGTCCCTTTTGCTCAGGAGAGCAAGGAGGCAATGTTCCTACTGAGCATGCCGCACAGCTCAGTGGTGGCTCGTAAGCAGCCTTCTCCAAATGCCCTCACCGGCTTTTTGGCACAAGTTTGTAATAACACAGATGTACTTCATTAGGTTCTGTAAAAAATGTACCTGGAGTTTACTATTGCCTTTGATTTCTTTATAGAACAATATAAATATATATGTATATTTCTAGTGATTACTGGCTGATAATTAATCCTGGGAAAAGACCAACATGGTATTGTGGAAAGTCATTCAGTATTAAAAAGAACCGATTTGTCAAGATCAGGGAAGCAAAGCACCGTTCAGCCATGGCAGGGAGCTATGGTAACCATCCACTTGGGCAAGCACATTCAAAAACATCACCCTGAGGAGCACACAGGGTTGTGTTTTAATCTCTCTAAAAAAAAAAAAAAAAAATTTAAATGGATACAGCATGCACATCATCCAGCAAATCAACCATATTGAAACTATAGGTTCTTCAGTAAAGCAATTGTAAATGTAAAATTGGTGAAAGTATCTTACCTGGTACTCACATCTATAAACAGAAGACAATTTGAAGGCTCAGCATTTAGAAAATCTGGTGACTGTGTTCCAGAAGTCCTGTAGCTGAAATTAGACTGTTCAAAAATTTGAGAGAAAAGTCTATTGGAGTAGCTATTAGTGAGGAGAAACAGACACATGCAAAACCAAAATCCAGGGAGCAGTTTTTTTGAAAGTGGACTGAGCCACATGATTTGACCAGTAGTCTCCTTTTAATGGATTAGCACTCAGGCTATTGTTACAATTCCAGGTGCTTTTTTAACTCTAACATTGAGCGAGGATAGCAAAAGGTGACTTTCTTGAGGGGTTTCTCTTGATGTGTGAGGACTAAGACTGCAGTCTCTGGATATAAGTGAAGTTGTTTGGTTTGCTTGCTTGGTTGTGGAAGGAGCTGGTGGCTCGCTTGCTGAATGGGTCAAGATGGTGCTCCAGCTTACACACGATAAAATGTTTACGTGTTCTTTTTGTCTTGTATGTCTTGATCCAAGACTTTACCTTCAGACATGGACAAAGCTAAGACAAAATGTAATTTAATCAAATAGGTGCTTCTTGCAAGGTCTGGAGCTTATTTGCAGTGGTAGAACGCTTAAGGTGAAATTTCTTGTTCTAAGCAATAGCAGATCATGAGGCTACACAGCTAATTCGCATCAGATGCGAACACTGCATTCAGCTTCCACAAATCAAACACTGAGACTCCTGAAGCTGATAATCCAGCTGGCAGGACAGGAGTTTTGCAGAATAGTCTCTTTTTGGACTTGAAATTGATTTGGGATTGATTTAAAACAACAGAAAACTGGTGAAGATCTCTCTGAAAAAGCGAAGATTTTCAAGCCATAATAAGCTTTACTTTCTTACTTATCTGACCAAACTTTGAGATTGATTTATCTCTTTTTCTGTCAAGGGACTGAAATTTTCACAGTAAAATTATGTGGTGAGGGAGAAATATACTAGGTTTTCTAACATCTTTCTAACAGGAGGGACTCAGAAATCCCGCATATCTGTCAAGTGGAGAAATAAAGATGCCGGGTGGGGAGGGGCTCCCACAAGAAGGCAGTTAGACTGTCAGAAGTTTTGCCAGGGAATGCTTCATCGCTTCTTTAGAGGGAGAAGCAGCATTCCTCTTCTCGGTGGGGAAGGGCTGCCGTCAGAGCTGCCCTGCTGGGTCTAATCTAAAGACTTGTTGCTAAAGATCTTGATTTTTTTTCTTTCTTCTTTTCTCAAGCAATGAATAGGAGAAGAGGAACTAAGGAAAAAGTGGTACCGGGGGAACTGAGTGTTCAGGTACTTTTCAGTTTGGGTAGTACAGGTGTGTTTGTAGTGAGCAGATGTCAACGATACTTTTCAAAGCCTCTACTTATTTGGAACGAGAGCAAACTGCAACACGAGCAGCGTAGGAGCAGAGCACCTGCCCTGGATGCTGGCATGCGCTCCTTGCTGAGGTGTGAGCTGAACCAGTACAGGGCTTTTGCTGGTGTGGGGAATGAGCATCGTTCCTCTGGCAGGTAGCCGTGCTCACAGTCTCCTCTGCTCCCGGGGTTCAGCTGGCTGAGCTGTGCTGTCCTGAGGAAAGATTGTGGAGGAATTGTTATGGACCCCGTCGGATGCTGTCCCCATGACATTGCCATCTTTCTTAATTTAGTTATGAGATAACTCTGTTAGGAACTTGTCTTAAAATCTTATTTCTTGCTGGTTGGGTTGACAACATATGATCCACTGTCTCTTTCTTTGATACCTTTTCTGGCATATACTTTTCTAATTACATCAAGCATTGGCTATATGCCTTCCTTTTCAAGGCTCTCTGCGTTTTATCCACACCTACTAATTATCTTTCATTATTAACAATGAATGAGATGCCGAGTCCTGCCTCTCATCTCTATGGCTGACTTAAATGTCTTTCAGACAAGCTCCTTCATGCTTTCTACCATGCTGCTTCTCAGGTTTCGAAGGCGCTTTGCGCAAACGCTCTCAAGGGTCCCAAATCATCCTTCTGTTTCCTCTGCAGAGCCCCAGTCCCCCACCCTGCCACCTCCAGTCATCTGTCCTTCCTCTCCTGTCCCCCTCCCAGCCTGTCAGGCTCAGTCTTCTCCCCCAGCTCTGCCCTGAGCAGCACACCCTGGCGGCAGGGACTGCGGCTGCCCAGAGGGACCGAGGAGCAGAGACATCTCTGTGATGTTCTTGAGACCACGTTCAAGTGGCAGCTGCCAGCAGCGCTGCCTGCAGTGCCAGCGCCGGCTTCTGTAGTCTTATTTTGGGCTGCAAGTCACTGACAGACTTTTCCAACAGGCTGTTAAAAGGGAAACCGTGTTCCAGGCTGGCACGGGGGTACAGACTTGCTGCCATTTATTTCTTCGTCCTGCCAGCTGGTGAGCGCTGCTGCTCAGCTGCCACTTCAGTTTGTTAATACCTGGTGCAGCTTTTCCTTTCCTCTGCTTTCCTCTGTCAGAAGAAGAGATTAGCTGTGCATTTTCTAGGTGAGCATTGCTCAAATGCAGAAGAGAAGGTAACACAGAGCAAATAAAGCACAGACCTGTCTTGAGGAGCAGAAATGGGGGGAAACCCAGAAAACTTAATCCTCTGTGACAAGCCACAGTAAGTAAAGCAGAGAGGAAAGATTTTTTTTTAAAACCAGCAATATTTCCTGATGCTTTAGTATCTGTGGAGCCACTGGCACAGCCTATACATAAAGGGACGAAGGCTAAAAAGAGCAGATTTGGCAGCTTGACTGTTTGGCTGTTCATTAGAAACTGATGTCCCTGTGATCACCATAATATTCACTATGCCACCCAAGGCAAATACGGGGCCATGGGACAAGGTGCGAAGCACGGCTCCTGCAGGCTGTGCAGAGTTGAGGGGGTACATCTCGGAGGAGAGAATAAGAGTTTGCTGTTCCCCATCATGGAGCACCTTAAGCAGCTCAGTTCTGTTGCAAATGCAGCAGGGTAAGAAAAGGTTCATGAGTGGTATTTTTTTTTTTTTAGTTAACTATTCTTTTACTGTTTTTGAAAAGGAAACTGACCCATGAGTCTAAAGGCTGTTTAAGTGTTCTACATGAAAGGTTTATATCCACATACTGGGTATTCAGAATATTTATTTTCTCACCATCCATAAAGATAATAATTGTATTGCCTTCCACATATTTTCTCCTTCCACAAAAACTTTGTTCAAACCTCTCTGAGATTTTTGTAGGAGTGTTTGAAAATTTAATTTTACGATGAAAAATGTGAGAAATAAATCACAATTTTTTTGTGGCTCTTTTACAGCTTTTTAATAATCTTGTTCTCTCTTCATATCATGTACTTTTCCCACTTTAAAATGATATGCAGTACACATTCTCTTTTAATTCCATCTTTTGCTCCTAAGAGTAACTAACTACAGAGATGGACTGATTAAAATGTTCTGCATACGAAAAAAAAAGTTTAAATGTATAATTTCAGAATCTGATTGGCTTAGGAACTGGTAGTGTAAACCACGGGAGTTCATTTTTCAAATACCGCTCAAATAGGTAATGAACTTATGGGTTAATTTCAAAGATACTGATCTCTTGTCTGCTAGTGTCAATCCAGTTTGGAGCAAACAAATATTTCCACCTCACATCTTACCAGCACAAACAAGCCCATAGAGAAACTCTTACAAAAAGTGTCAGATCAGTATCATAGAAAAGGCACAATGACTCCATCCCTTTGCTCTGTTCAACACTCAAGAATTTTTACTGATGTATTTATCGTCTGAATGAACAAAGAAAATGTCTTATGTGAATGTATTTTATGTGAATCCAGTCTATGAGTTGTTTGATTGCTCTTACTAACAGGTATTCATTCCAGTACTTCCTGCCATTAATCATAGGGCTTGAGTGAAAACTTCTGTCTTAAAACTTTGCTTCTTTTATGTTTGTGCCTGCTTTGAGCATCCTGAATAGGCGGCTTTGTGTGGACAGAAGACATTGTCCAATGCAGTAACTAATCCTAACTGTGGCATTCTGTGGCCTTGGAAGATAGTGCTGTCCATTCAAACTCCAGGCGCTGTTTTTCAGTCATGCTTTAACATGTCCATTAAAATTACGAAACAGTTAATAAGTCATCATTAAGTTGTTATTATTAGAGCTCAGAGATTACTCCGATAATGAAGAAAAGCAGTTCATTGACCATTGTATCTCTAGACTTTATGGGATGGCAGTTTGGAACGACTCATACCAATGAAATTTGTAATTTACTTATTTTTTGACTGTTACATTGCACCAAAGCTAAGACTCCCCTTGGATTGGCCAGTCAACACTCATCTTCAGTCAACTGTTAGAGTCCTTGTTGTATTGTCACAAAAACATAGAATGGTTAAGGCCGGAAGGGACATCTGGAGTTCATCTTGTCCAACCCCCCCTGCTCAAGCAGTGTTACCTACAGCAGGTTGCCCAAGCCCCTGTTCAGATGGTTTTTGAATATCTCCAGGGATGGAGGCTCCACAGCCTCTCTTCAACAACCTGTTCCAGTGCTCAGTCACCCTCACAGTAAAAAAAAAAGTATTTCCTGGTGTTCACAGGGAACTTCCCATGTTTCAGTTTGTCCCTGTTGCTTCTTGTACTGTCATGGGACACCACTGAAAAGAGCCTGGCTCCATCTTCTTTACACCCTCCTTTCAGAGGTCAGTGCATATTCATATGCACTGATGAGATCTGTCCTCCCTGATCATTCTCTTCTCCAGGCTAAATGGTCCCAGCTCTCACCCTTTCCTTGTCTGGGAGGTGCTCCAGTCCCTTAACCATCTTAGTGGCCCTTTGTTGGACACCTTCTAGTATGTCTGTCTCTCTCTTGCATTGAGGAGCCGAGAACTGGGCACAGTACTCCAGGTGTGGCCTCACCATTGCTGAGCAGAAAGGAAAGATCACCTCCTTCAGCCTGCTGGCAACACTCCTCCTCAGGCAGCCCAGGACACTGTTAACTTCTTTTCTGACACAAGGGCACATTTGGCTGAATGGCTCATGTTTGACTTGATGTCTACCAGGACTCCCAGGGCTTTTTACGCAAAGCTGTTTTCCACCTGTTTCGCATCCAGCATGTACCTGTAACTGGGGTTGTCCCTCCCCAAGTGCAGGACTTTGCACTTCCCTCTGTTGAGTTCCATGAGGTTCCTATCAACCCATTTCTCCAGCCTGTAGATATTCCTTGTATAGCAAGACAACCATCTGGTGTATCAGCCACTCCTCCCAGTTTTATGCCAAGGATATGCTCTGCTTCATCATCTAGATCATTAATGAAGATGCTGATCAGTCCTGGACCCAGCACTGACGTCTGCTAATTACTGCTAATTACTGGCCTTCCAACTAGATGTCATGATCACCACCCTTTGGGCCTGGCCATTCAGTCAGTTTTCAGTCCACCTCGCTTGTCTGCTCATCCAGACCACAGTTCATCAGCTTCTCTATGAAATTCTTATGGGAAACAGAGTCAAAAGTCTTACTGAAAGCAAGGTAGGCAATATCCACCACTTTGCTCTCATCTACCCAGCCTAGAATTTCATTGTAGAAGGTTATCAGGCTGGTCAAGCATGAGTTCCCCTTGCTGAAGCCATGATGACTACTCCAAATAACCTCCTTGTCCTTCATGTCCCTGGAAATGTTTTCCAGGATCAGGTGTTCCTTCCCCTTCCCAGGGATCAAGGTAATGCTGACCGCCCTGTAGTTCCCTAGGTCCTCCTCCTTCACCTTTTGAAGGTAGGAGTGACGTTTGCTTTTCTCTGCTCCTCAGGTACCTCTCCTAATCACAATGATTGTTCAAAGATAATCGGGTGGCCTTGCAATGACATTAGTCAGCTCCCTAGCACTTGTAGGTGTGTCCCACAGGGTCCCATGGACTTATATATGTCCAGTTTGCTTAAGTATTCTCTAACCTGATCTTCTTCCACTAAGGATATGTCTTTCTTGCTCCAGACTTTCCCCCTGTTCTCTGGAGCCTGGGATTCCTGAAGCTGGTCTTGCTAGTAAAGACTGAGGTGAAAAAAGCATTCACTACCTCAGCCTTTTCCATGTCCTGTGTCACCAGGGGCCCTGCCCCATTCAGCAGCAGGCCCACATCTCCCCTATTCTTCCTTTTGCCACTTTTTGCTCCTTCTTTGTCTCTGCTGGCCTCCTGGCTTTTTTTCTGACTTCCTGCTTATTGGGATAGACTGCTCTTGAGCTTAGAGGAGGTGATCCTTGAATGTCAACCAGCTTTCTTGGACTCCTCCTCCCTCCAGGGCCTTATTCCAGGGGAAACATTCAAGCAGATCCCTGAAGAGGACCAGCTCTGCTGTCCTGAAGTTCAGAGTTGTGATCACGCTTTTTGTTTTACTCCCTCCTCTCGGGGTCCTGAGTTCCACCACCTCACAGTCACTGCAGCCAAGACTCCCTTTGATGTTTACATCCCCAGTGAGGTCTTCCTTCTTTGTGAGTATGAGGTCTAGCAGAGCACCTGTCTTCATTGTCTCTGCTGTCACTTTGGTCAGGAATTTGTCATCTATGTTCTCCAGGAACCTCCTGGACTTCTTATGCATTGCTGTGTTGTTCCTCCTGCATTTATCAGGGTGGTTGAAGTCTCCAAAGACGACAAGGGGCTGGGAATGTCAACCTACTTCTAGCTGTCTGTAAAAGGCCACATCCACTTGTTCTTCCAACCTATAGCAGACACTCACTACGATGTCATCCATACTGGTCAGATCTATGGTCCTTACCCATAGGCTCTCACTTAGCTCATCACCCATCCCCAGGCAAAGCTCCACGCATGCAAGCTATTCTGTCACATAGAGCGCAGCTCCTCCTCCTCATTTTCCCAGCCTGTCCTTCCTAAGAGCCTGCATCCCTCCATTGGAACATTCCAGCAATGCAGGCATTCCACCATGTCTCCGTGATCCCAAAAAGATCATAGCCTTGTAACGGCACACAGATCTTTAATTCCTCATGTTGATTTGCCGTGCTGCAAGTATGAGTGCACAGGCACTTCAGAGGGGCACACTGGCTTGCTGTGAGTTTTCCTGTAATGGTGCCTTGTAGGCAATTCCTTGCTTACATGCCATTGGTTGTAAGCAATTGAGGTGACCTTGCTTAACCCTGTTTTGCTGATTTTGTGTTCCCTTTCATTCACATCATCCTGGGCCCTTTGCTTGTCAGCCCTGTCCATCGCTCCCTCATGGGGCTGCTGGTAACTTGCTTTCCTCATCATAAGGCACATAACTTTCTGTTCTATCCTCTAGAATAGTTGTTCTGCAGAATTGCTCATGCCTCCTGGAAAAACAAAAACAAAACCAAAACAGGTTTATTTTAAGAATGTATGATAGGGACAGAAAATTCTGTTCTGAAATATTTATGCTCACTGGAGTTACTGTTTCTTTTCATGCTCTACAGGAAAGACTACACAATGTGTGCATTGGTGCTAAGTAAAGGTAGCTAGGAGGGATTGTCTTTTATCTTTGACACAAACAAATGTTACAAAAGTCTCTTCCAAAAACCTGAACCACACAATAAACTTTCAGAGAAAATAAATGTTTCGCTATGTTCACAGGCTTATTAATATTTCTCAATGAATTCAAAGGTCATACAGTTCTCAAGTGGCCAAACAATGGTACACCATAATGGCTGTTTCATCACCTCTCTCTCCTGCTCTCTCTCCCTGCTCCCCCTGCCGCCCCCCCAGCCTGAACATGCTTTCAGCTTTGCCCCATGGTCTACATGAAGACGTTAAATACATCAGGGCTAGGCCTGAATATTTCTGACATGCACAATGTGAATTTCACAGAAAACTGAGGAGTAAATTAAAACTGTGACTGTCCTCTATAGAAATCTGTCCATTTGCATTCAAAACAGTCCGTTGTCCAGGCTCATGATAATAGATTTAAACTGGTGAATAATTTGATCCAGAAAGAAGGAGGATGGTGTTGCAGAGAGATTAAAATTTCACTCGGGAGGAGCTGAAATCCTGGTGTTAAAATGCTATGACAACCTGATTTGTTAATGGTATAAATCTGCAATAGGTTAGCCTCTGTTTACTCTGGGCAGACGTGGTGCTGGTGAACGGTGCCGTCTCGCAGCCCTGCAGGGGAAAGTCCTTTGTCTATTCAGGGAGCACGTACTGTGCTCCCGTGGTTGCTTCATCACTCCGCCACCATCGCCCTGCTGCCGGGCCCCCCTGCCTGCCCTGCAGAGAGAAAACCTCAGGCAAAGAGGCAGAGAGACAGGGGGGTGCCCTGCCGAGGGAGCTGATGTATTTTTTTATTTAGGGATCCTCTTAATTCTAAGCCAGAAATGACTTCATCCTAGCTACCACGGAAGAGCGCTCTGTGCTACCAGGAGCATCATCCCCATTCGAAGCCAAGCGCAGGGAATTGTGCCAGGAGCAGGGTAGAAAAAAAGAGTGTGTCAAGTAGTTGCACAAGAGTTGCATGTGAGGAGAGGGAACTGAAAACCCCGACTGCCTGAAACTCCGCAGGAGCAGAGGGCAAATTGGAGATGCTCAGGCGCGAGTTGTGTCTCACCCTGAGCACCCAGAAAGCCACGTGAAAGGGAAGTAAAGCAGCTGTTAAAAGTAGTTGCTGGATCAGAGGCTAGATATGTCAAAAGTACAAGCTAAGAAAAGTCAGTCAGGTATCAAAGAACGCTAAATTTCAAGAAAGAAAGTTAAAGTCTGTATAATAAAATCAAATAAAAAGGTGTTGGGGAGAGGCTATCTGATCCAATGGCATCTTGCGATAGGTTGTTGACATCCAGAACTGAGGGAAATATAGACAGAATTTCCCAATTTAAATTTAGAAAACAACAATCAAACTGTGCCAGGATGTAATATAAAACCAACAAGGGTCTAATTGTTGGAAGGGAAAAAGCCTTTATTATCCTGGGCGATATTAAATAAACATCAGAAACAACAACAATGAAAATGGGCAGAGAATGGAAGTTAAAAGATCCAAGGAGGAGTCTGCAAAAGGTAGCCAGCAAGCACTGAAGGGAGCAATATGTAGGGCTGCACAAGGAAATAACAGTCTGAAGCAGCTCCCAGCATTTGTCAAGAGACAGTACATCTGTCAGGAGAAAAACTATTTCACAAAAGCCCAAAGACAAGGATGAAGAAACTAAGTAAATGTATTTTGTACAACACAAAAGAATTATTTAGAAGATGTTAAAGGGAGATCTGTGTCAAGAGACTGGAACATCTACGTATTGGCTGAAATCTTAATATGCATTTACCAGGCAGTGAAGTACTAAATTCATGGCCAGTAAGAAAAAAAATGAGAAAAATGTATTCCTGTTAAAGATGGTTCAGAATGTACCACACAGAAATAATTTCCCAGACATAAGTAATTTAGATGTAAAGATAAAATCAAATCTTGAAAATAAAAGGCGTACAACTGCTTTAGAGAAGAAAATATTCATTCCTTGCTTGTAAACATGCAAGAGCTTGTTAGGAGGATGTGTACATTAGGTAGACATGTACTCACAGCCACGATGACCAATTTAGAAATATTTTAAAGTTGTGAGAAGGAAATTCTTGTAATGTAAGATGTAGTTCTACTGCCAAAAAAAAATAATCTACAAAGGTTTCTTTAGTGCTCCATCGAAAATGTAGAGAGGAACTTGATAAATAGATCAACAAAGAAAAGCCTATTAAATGGCTTAATTCTATAGTAATTATGGAAAATGAAGGTGTAAATGTTTGCTTAGCTTTAGTTCCAGGGACTAATACAGTATAAAAACAGCTAAAACTGTGTACTGTTAGCCTGAAATGAAGGTAGATGGAGAAGTATATCAAAGAATGTGAAATGTAAAAAAACCAATCTGAAATGCCCAAGAGAAGTTTTTAATGATAACTGCAGAAACTTAAGATCTGCATTTGAAAAAGGCCTAGATTTGCTTACATGTGCTTGAAAGAAATTCCGTACCAGTTCGGATTATTTTCTCAATTCACAGAAAAAGTACTGTTCAAGTACTAAAAATGTGTAATCTCATTTTAAAAACCCTATACATAATATCTGGTATGTGATGCTAAATGTGACAACTGTTTATAAATAGTACCCAATTTGATTACTATAAGTTTAAACATTTTGCAAAAGGAAATAACTGTACCCATTTTCTATTGAATATAGAGTATCCACAATCCAATATTCCCATGGAAAAAAGTACAGACGTTTTAAAAGACTAGAGAGTTAAGCCCAAACTCTTAACTGGCACAGTTAAAAGACCTGGACAATATAATGGGCAGTAGTAAAAATGTCGATATTGTGATCTGTTACTTGCACAAGGGAAAAATAAAAATGAAAATGGTCTAGAAAAAAGCAGACTTGAGACAGTGGCAAACAAGGTGGAAAAGACCGGAGGCTTGTCTAAATTTTCATCAGGTTCCTGCAGGAGTATTATCGAACATGATCAGGTATATAAAACGAATAATGAACATCTGAATTCTTACACAAAAAGGGGAAGGGGAAAAAGAAGAGAAGCAGGAGTTTCTACATTAAAATACAGGACAGGCTGTTAAAATTTGAAATCTTTGAGAGCAAACCCTAGGAGCTGGTTAGTAGAGTCATGAAAGGGTGTTTGAAAATGCCTCGTGTAATCTTTTTTTCTTATGGAAGACAGAGTTGTAAAGATAATTGTCCCTTTCTGCCACTGGCATGACTGACCCAGATTAGCCATTGATTGAGGCACTGTAAGATATATCAGGTTTCTGTCAATACTTCATTCTATCCGGAGCTCTTTTTTTCCTTCCTACTGTCTTTTAACTCTGTTAAAAACACATATTATAAGTTTTTGATTTCAAGTTCAGAGATTTTGATGTGATAGATTACAGGGTGCAATGATTTATACAGAAAATAAAGAAAAACGGAGTTTAACATTAGACTATGTTAGTTTAATTAAATTATTCGAGAACTGGTGGATTGATTGTAATAGGTTACTTCTCGCTTAGTTACTCCCACTTTCCTCTATTCCAGTAGAATAGTGGGAGTGAGGCACTGTACAAACAAGGCAAGGAACAAAAAAAATCCAAAACATTTTAAACTTGAATTGCGAACTGAACATTTCAGCAGATTACCTGAAGGTCTACTAGAAGCTGAATGAAAAGAAAATATGCAGTTATGGCACAGCACTATGATTATTTCCATTCACTGTTTATCTTACTTTCTCCAGCAAAGGAAATTACATCTACAACAGCTGATATGAAGTTTTGTTGGGAAGGTTGCTTTTTAAAAATGATTAACTCTGTGCACAAGAGAACAAGGACTCATGGGCCTTGGTGGTGAGGCACTGGAACAGGCTGCCCGGAGAAGTTGTGGATGCCCCTTCCATAGGAATGTTCAGGGCCAAGCTGGATGGGGCTTGGAGCAACCTGGTTTAGTGGGAGGTGTCCCTGACTGTGGCAGTGTTGGAACTGGGTGATCTTTAAGGTCCCTTCCAACCTAAACCGTTCTATGAATGATTTCATGGGAAACCAACTTCCTATAAGCCTCATCAACGCAAGAGTTGCTGCAAGGAAGCTGGGGAGCTTCTGCCGAGCATGTTGTGAGAGAGTTAGCATCAACTAGAGTTTAGAGGGGAGAGGAGTGGTTCGTCCCCAACACGGGTTTGGGGAGCTATGGAGAAACCACTCCATAGATGACTTTCAGCTGTAGATCTAAGGAAGCTGTGGCTCCTGGAGGTGAGCGGGAGCTCACTGACTCGCAGGGCCATCCAGCCTGAGTTTAAGGAACTCCGCTGAAAAAGTTTTTCACAAAATGCATCGAACAAATTCAAACAACACAAAACAAGCACTGCATAAAAGAAATACAGGAGTATGGTAAGCAGAACGAAAAGGACCGTAACACTGACGTGACTTATTTTGAGGTACAAGACTCCCAGGCAGCAAAGTGCTGTGGCTCGCAGCTTGCCGCAAGCCCCGGTGTCAGGTTAAAGGCTCTCCCCAGCCTGGGCCTGCCAGGCCCCGGGGACGCTATGGCCCTGAGGGCCCTGACCAGCCTCAGGCCAGGCCTCCCCACACCCAGCAGCCCAGGGGCTCAGTTTAAGCTCAGCCCTGGGCCCTCAGCCCCCCTCTGGCCTGGTGGGGTTGCGGGTCTCCCTCTCAGCCGTGGCTGTGGAGCACCCTGCTCTGGGCCTCCCCCTGTGGGGATGGAGTCCTGGCGCGGCCTGTCCCCCCCGCCCTGCCCAGCCGTGCCTGGAGCTGACCCCAGCCCTGTGGGTCGGCTTTTTGGCCTGCCCTGCCCCAGCACCACAGGTCTGGGCCTCCTCAGTCGCACCCAGCTGCCGTCTCTCTCTGGGGGTGGTGGGACAGGCCTTGCCACCCTCCCCTTGTGCCATTGCTGCTCCCCAGCTTCTCCGTGCACGCAGGCTTCATCTGAGGAATGCTGCCTTGAGGAAGGGTTGTGGGTTTAGTGTCTAATCATTCCTGCAAGGCCGTGCTGTGACAAACAAGTAAGCAGGTGAGCAGCGTATTTAATTTGACTCGCCGTTTCTGAGCAAGCCAAGTCAAACCTTTGCCTCCTGGTTGTGTTTTGCGGTACCTGAATCCCGCAGCTCTCTCCTGTTGTCAGTCTGGCAAAATGCTCGAGCCTGTGGTAATCGCTTGTCCCTCTTTTAACTCCCGCATTCCCCTTAGCTCTCTTCTGGCCCAGTTTAGGTTAAAAGCCTCGATTTTTAAAGTTGGTGCGTATACTGTATTTCCTGCTTCTTTTTGAAGTGTTGGGGAGTGGTGGGTCCTAAAACAGAACAGGCAGACTGCTTTACCTGAAATTCACATGTTCTCCTTAACAAGAAACATATTGGGTTTTTTCCCCAAAGAATATCCAATATCCCCAAGATTAATACGGGAAGTTTTTAATTTAACCCTTTAGACTCTGTAAAAAATCTCCATCCTTGGTAAGTCTTATACCAGAAGATCTATCTCAGGTTATTGATAGAAAACTTTGGCAAAATGACTGTCTCATGTTAGTGATGAGCAAAAAGAAAGCCTCATTGGAGTGTAACAACTGCTTCTCTTATTCATTCCCCTAAAAATATAGTACGGAGCTCTGCATGACCAGCACAATGCTCACTAGTCACCATTCTGGTAGTCGGTTCTCACCCATCTTTGTAAACTGGTTCAATTGATTTATTTACACTACAAAACTTTTTAAAATGATGCATTAGTGTTCTTGATTACACATAATTTCATATTTTATGGCATAGCTGGACCAGGAGAAACCCAAAAACTTCAGCTTCTGAACATCTATCAAATTCAGAAGAGTGAGATGCATAAAACTCTCCCTTTTTTGCTCCAGGCAGGTGACAGGGTTAAGATTCATGTCGGAGGAGAAAAAGCTGCCTGAAGAGCCAGATTTGCAAACTGCCTAGTTCTGCGAGTAAAGAAGTCAGTCTTGCATTCCTGACCACAGGAAGAGAGGAAGGTAACTTTCATTTTCACGGCTACTATCTTTGTAGTAGGTACTTCCAATATTTTACTACTTTCAGGATTTTCCTTAGGGTGTGGGCGCCTATGTTTAGGGTGGTCTTTTTCATCTCATTGTTTCTATATTTTTTAATCTACCTTCATAAATCAATATTCAGCCAAATATCTGCAAACAGAGTCTGAAACCCCAGTCAGACTTCCTATCATTTTTTTTTCTGGTTGGAAACTTCTTATGTGTCTGGTATCTATCATAAGGAGAGAGCAGGAATTAAAATCAGCAATGTTTAGTCTCACAATAATTATTGTCCCAGAGCCTCCCAAGTATTAGGTGCTTAAGTATCTGATGATTGCTCATGTCCTGCGCATCAGTTTGTTTCTATTAGCCATATTGCTTGAAATTAGGACAGTATAGAGACAGTGCTTAATATCAGTTACAGTGATTAACATCTTATATTGCTCTATGGAGTCCCAACCCTCACTTTCTGTGACAGTCTTGAAGCCAAAATAAACATCTGGTTTCCTCCTTTAGGAGTACCTCTGGGGCTAGTTCTTTAATTTTGCTGAGATTTCTGACAGGGGAACTAAGAATATTTCCTGTGACAAAGGCACACTAAGGCACCTTTACCAAGAGTACATATGGTAGCAGGAATATCTGGATATCCACTTGTGTTTGAAGTAGTGATGTCAAGGAGAAAACCAAGGCAAAGCGGAATTTCTTCTTGCAGAGGTCGCAAAGTGAAATGCATACTGATATTGTGGTACGTTAGTGATCTTTGAACCAGGGAGTGCAGGGGCTGCGTGAGGCATGCGCACTGCACCCTCCAGGTTTCTGACAAGGCTGAGGTCAGTGTTTGAGCCGAGGGACCACACGCTGCCATCAGCAGGTGCCAGGTTCAGTCATTTAAAACACCAAAACCTAGTATATTTTCATGATGATCTTTGATTGCAAAGCGGGTAGTCAACATGTCCTTCTCGCCCAGAAGCCATAAACTCATGTTGGCAGTTTGGCACACCAAGTCGCTCCCGTTACACCAGTAATTTGAACTCTTTGCCATCTGGACAACACACCCAGCTTCTCAACATCTTTTTGTGTTAGTATGAAATTCATGCTCTCATATCTATTAAAAACCTCACCGATCATTCAGAGGAGCAACTGGAATAAAAATGCATGGGCCATTATCATTTATCTACCAGTAAGCCTCCACTTGCTGGACAGGCAGGTCCAATTGTCTTCCTGTCATTACTCTCTTTTTTATTGTGTTTTTGGTTTTGGGGTTTTTTTCAAGTCATGTCCTGCCAGTTCCTCCCTAAGGGTGACTGACGCCTAAGGAGTTGAACTTTGTGATCTCCTCCCCAGGGCTTCAGGTTTTATTTTTCAGCTGGTGCATCGTCCCAGACCATTTCATGGCCGTAGCCACCAATGCTGTGCATTAATTCTGCCCATGTAGGGACTTGGGGGCATTTTCAACATTATCACCTAATCCCTCACTGTGTTCTGTGTCTTGATCTCATAACCTTTTGCAACTAGATGGGCTTTAAGAATTGCTGGGGCTTCGTCAATCAGTGGTTTTAATATTGCCTTTCTGAGGTGCCGAGTTACTTTTAGGTGCTCTTCAGTGGCTTCCCCGTTCTGCCAATTGCCACAAGCCAATTCTGAGAAGTTGGGACTCAGATTCACTCCATGCCTCCACAAATAACGGTGATACTGCTTGTCATCCTACTGACTATGCCAGTTTGTCGCAGATGGAGTGATGCACTTCACTCATAAAGAGAAGCAGCAATACATTTATTGATATAAAACAGGGATTTAGCAAAGTTTGATAGTAAATGCGACAGTGGTTTAACAAGATTCAATGACAAGGTACACTTGGTTATTTACTTCATAGAGGACAGGGTCAGACAAATCTGTCTGGGAGACTCTCCAGTTGAATCATGAGGCTCAGAAAGGACCCCCTTGCTTTCTAAACTCTTTTCAGAAGGATCTAGGTGCGACTGGATCCAGCCCTAGTCTCAGACTTGGTCAACAGTTTATAACTAAAGGATTATATGTGCACAATCACTTTAAGATATAATCTTAGTGGAACTTCAAAGTTTAGCAAGCTATTAGTCACTTACTGAGGATCTGTTGCGGCAAGGAATCTCTGAACTTCAAGGAGTAATGTTGAGAGGTGTCCCTACCCAAGAGGGGATCCTGATGTGCAGCCTACTGCTCAAAGGGCTCTTTGGCTCCTCATTATTTGTGGGGGTAAGACAATTGACTCATAATCATATTTACATACCGNCTCTTTTTTATTGTGTTTTTGGTTTTGGGGTTTTTTTCAAGTCATGTCCTGCCAGTTCCTCCCTAAGGGTGACTGACGCCTAAGGAGTTGAACTTTGTGATCTCCTCCCCAGGGCTTCAGGTTTTATTTTTCAGCTGGTGCATCGTCCCAGACCATTTCATGGCCGTAGCCACCAATGCTGTGCATTAATTCTGCCCATGTAGGGACTTGGGGGCATTTTCAACATTATCACCTAATCCCTCACTGTGTTCTGTGTCTTGATCTCATAACCTTTTGCAACTAGATGGGCTTTAAGAATTGCTGGGGCTTCGTCAATCAGTGGTTTTAATATTGCCTTTCTGAGGTGCCGAGTTACTTTTAGGTGCTCTTCAGTGGCTTCCCCGTTCTGCCAATTGCCACAAGCCAATTCTGAGAAGTTGGGACTCAGATTCACTCCATGCCTCCACAAATAACGGTGATACTNAATGATTAGGCAGGGTTACACGAGATAAAGGTAAGGTTGGCAGGGGGGGCAGCACACCTTCACAAATACATCTCAGTGAAACATTCCCAGTGAATAAATGCCAACACTGTATGAGCTGTAGTAGTACCTTCCTACAGTACCTTCTGAGTCACTGTGCTTCACTCTTTCAAGACCTGGCAAAGCTGCATGTGATTTGATCTGGTATTGGTGGTTGTCCCATTTTGAGTGGGAGGGTTGGACAGGTGACTTCCAGGGGACCTTTCTGACCAACTCTTAATTTTTTTTGTTTGTTTGTTTCGGATTGCATAATCTTTGATTACCTGTCAGCACAATGGCAGTATCTGAGCAGAGAATGGAATATTCCAAGTAAAGCATACAGACTATCAGGAATCTTTGTTCTCTGTTTAGGCAATAAAAAAATGTGGATACAGTTGAGGCAATAAGGAAGCTTGTTTTTGAAAAAAATTAACCAATTTTGTGGGTAGACAAAGAACTATGGTCTGAAGGCTGGGATCCAAGCACTGTTCACCTTTGCAATATTCATACTGAATAAGTAAAATAAGCAAATAAAAGATTACACAAACTTCTGATGACTACATTCTTGATTACTACGTTTCTGTCACAGCTAGTAGAGCACTGTCAGAAGCTTTCTAAAATTATTATACTGACTGNTGTTAGTATTGAAATTCATGCTCTCATATCTATTAAAAACCTCACCGATCATTCAGAGGAGCAACTGGAATAAAAATGCATGGGCCATTATCATTTATCTACCAGTAAGCCTCCACTTGCTGGACAGGCAGGTCCAATTGTCTTCCTGTCATTACTCTCTTTTTTATTGTGTTTTTGGTTTTGGGGTTTTTTTCAAGTCATGTCCTGCCAGTTCCTCCCTAAGGGTGACTGACGCCTAAGGAGTTGAACTTTGTGATCTCCTCCCCAGGGCTTCAGGTTTTATTTTTCAGCTGGTGCATCGTCCCAGACCCTTTCATGGCCGTAGCCACCAATGCTGTGCATTAATTCTGCCCATGTAGGGACTTGGGGGCATTTTCAACATTATCACCTAATCCCTCACTGTGTTCTGTGTCTTGATCTCATAACCTTTTGCAACTAGATGGGCTTTAAGAATTGCTGGGGCTTCGTCAATCAGTGGTTTTAATATTGCCTTTCTGAGGTGCCGAGTTACTTTTAGGTGCTCTTCAGTGGCTTCCCCGTTCTGCCAATTGCCACAAGCCAATTCTGAGAAGTTGGGACTCAGATTCACTCCATGCCTCCACAAATAACGGTGATACTGCTTGTCATCCTACTGACTATGCCAGTTTGTCGCAGATGGAGTGATGCACTTCACTCATAAAGAGAAGCAGCAATACATTTATTGATATAAAACAGGGATTTAGCAAAGTTTGATAGTAAATGCGACAGTGGTGTATGAAGATTCAGTGGCAGGTTACACTTGCTTATTTACTGCATAGAGGACAGTGTCAGACAGAACTGTTAGGGAGACCCTCACATTGAGTCACAATCATAGAATCATAGAATTGTCAGGGTTGGAAGGGACCTTAAAGATCATCTAGTTCCAACCCCCCTGCCATGGGCAGGGANGCCAGGTTCAGTCATTTAAAACACCAAAACCTAGTATATTTTCATGATGATCTTTGATTGCAAAGCGGGTAGTCAACATGTCCTTCTCGCCCAGAAGCCATAAACTCATGTTGGCAGTTTGGCACACCAAGTCGCTCCCGTTACACCAGTAATTTGAACTCTTTGCCATCTGGACAACACACCCAGCTTCTCAACATCTTTTTGTGTTAGTATGAAATTCATGCTCTCATATCTATTAAAAACCTCACCGATCATTCAGAGGAGCAACTGGAATAAAAATGCATGGGCCATTATCATTTATCTAAGCCTCCACTTGCTGGCAAAGCTGCATGTGATTTGATCTGGTATTGGTGGTTGTCCCATTTTGAGTGGGAGGGTTGGACAGGTGACTTCCAGGGGACCTTTCTGACCAACTCTTAATTTTTTTGTTTGTTTGTTTCGGATTGCATAATCTTTGATTACCTGTCAGCACAATGGCAGTATCTGAGCAGAGAATGGAATATTCCAAGTAAAGCATACAGACTATCAGGAATCTTTGGTCTCTGTTTAGGCAATAAAAAAATGTGGATACAGTTGAGGCAATAAGGAAGCTTGTTTTTGAAAAAAATTAACCAATTTTGTGGGTAGACAAAGAACTATGGTCTGAAGGCTGGGATCCAAGCACTGTTCACCTTTGCAATATTCATACTGAATAAGTAAAATAAGCAAATAAAAGATTACACAAACTTCTGATGACTACATTCTTGATTACTACGTTTCTGTCACAGCTAGTAGAGCACTGTCAGAAGCTTTCTAAAATTATTATACTGACTGGTGTCAGCACTATTTTAATTATTACAGTTGAGCCACAGCTGATTGAACTTTAAGAATTGAACTGCATCCATACCTTTCTGTAACAACTCTCCTCCCTTTTCACTGGAGGCCAGGAAATTTCAGAGTGGTCTGATTTCATAACAACAAGAGAAGCAGAATTATTAATTTTTGTAACTTCACTAGGGTGAGCTCGGACTAAGTTTTCTGTGGAGTGTGAAGGGGTGGATATAAGGCAGTTACAGAATATTTATTGCTTTTTCTGTGGCATTCATATCTTGCATGCCCCACATCTTCTGCCCAGTTGATAAATAAATTTTCTTCACCTGTTGCATAACACACACCCAGTGGAATATTCACATCTGTAGAGGTATGTGACAAGATAATCATCTTGGTGTGCTGACAGGTGATCTTTGAGATAGTTATAACCCCTGACTTGATTGAGAAATGCTCATAGCACTGGAAAAAATTAAAGCTTTCTTTTCCTGAAAGCTTAATATGTGTGCCTCAGGCTTTTGGAAGCACTCTTCTAGGAGCTGTTTGCATCAGGGTTGAAAGTCGTTGTTCCTGTCTGTCCCTGTCCACTAATGCACACATTGCATGGTATTCAGAGTCAAGCATGAAAAAGTAGCAACCCCGGTTTGTGTGTAGGTGTGCATAGACTTCCTACAGCAGAACAGAATTTCAGTCCCCCTTGTAGGTTACCAGGGCAGAACAAGTCTCCTTTGTGTGGGGAAGTGGTGATGGTTCTCTGGAGTCAGTTCTGCTGCTGCTGTTGTGGCAGCTACGTGGCTGCGTAGGCTGGGACTGAGAACAGCACGCTCTGAAAAGAGAGTGCCCTTTCTCCCTCAGGAAGGTGGAAAACCAGAGCTGACCATCTGATGCAGAGGGCTGGGTCAAATTAACTCTGGTCCTAGTGGAGGGGAAGCGCTGAGAACAAAGAAAACTGTATCGTGAGAGTCACAGAAAAGTAGGGCAGGAAGACACCCAGGTCAGCCACCAAACCCCCAGCCCCAGGAGGCAGAGAATCTGCAGCCTACTTGGACAGTCTTTTGCTGGGGTTTACCAACATTTTCACTAGAAGTTTGTTTCTAATACGTAACTGAAGTTCCTTGCTGTAGTATGGACACATTATTTCTCATTCTTTCCAAAGATGAGATTATTTTCTTTGCAAAAGTGCCTTTTACATATTTGAAGATTTATGTTTCACCTCAGCCTTCCCTTCTTTAAACCCAGTAACCTCAGCTGTTACATTTCTTTATCAAAGGTCATGGTCTTTGGAGGTCTAATCATTTCCACCTCTCTCCTGAATCCTCTTTTGTTTGATGGTGTCTTTGCTGAAGTGCGTGTCCAAAGTTGAAGAAAACATATGAGAATCTCAGCAAATCCTGTCTTTATTTTTGTTAGGAAGATAGATTAAGATTCTTTTTCTCTGAACTTTTCTCAGTTTTCAGCCACAAGGATGAGCAGCTTGTTGCCCCAGACATCACCATCTAAGGGTATGATATCAGGTTCTTGTTATTATAATACAAACCCTTCAGTATATAGCCTAATAATGTAACACTAGTATCTCCTCTCAGTCCTGTTGTTCCATGTCGCAGTTCCCAAACATTAAACTATTCTGCAATGGATCATGGCTCACTTGGCTCATCTAGACTGAGAAAATTTGGTCTAGAAAAAACCCATAACTATAACATCCAGGAAATACACTGAAATGCAGTGATTATTAAATAAGGTTAATTTTGTAGTTCGTAGGAACTGCTTGGGATATGATGTTTTGGAGAACTGACTGTTATTTCAGTAGCCCTTTTCCATCTCCTTCCTTTTCCTATGGATAATGACACATGATGATACAGATGATCACCCGTATTATTCATATATCTGAACAACAGAGAGAATGTTTGTGCAAATATTGATACACTTAACTGCTGCTTTTTCCCATGCCCTGATATACACAAACTTAAGCACATTTGCTATACTTAATTACATTTTCTTTCCTTGTGTGAAGGTTGTTCCTATTACAGCTAAGATTTTACATGACTAGAAGTCATGTATTATGTATGCTAATGAAGATTTCTGTTAGTATGCCATGTCTTGGAATATCCTTTGTCTTAAAACTTCTACGTTGTATGCAATGTCAGACAAACCATACTGTGATGGTTTTTATGTGGCAGCTAATAAATTGCCTTTTTGCAACCTTAGATTTACATTTGAGAAAGTGTCACAAGGTTCCCCAGTGTCAAAGGTGCCATTGTAGAGCAAGAAATGGCCTTACTATTCCAGAGAAAGTATAATAAATTTTCTAGGCATTAGCCTCAGTGTACAAAATATTTCCAGAATGAGGGCCCACAGAGTGAACTCATCCAGAAACTGAGTAGAGTTCCATGTGGATATGAATGTCTTTCCAGTACACCAGAAAGATCTGTGGCAGTAACAAGAAACTGTTTGTGCCAGAGATGGCCAACCTCATATGCGAATAATAGACCATTGTGTGTTCTTTCACGACTTCAATGAATAATCCTGAGAAAAGTGATAAAGGAATCCACAAACTGAAATACAGTAATATAAAACACATCTCACTTTTCAACTAAACCACTGAAAATACTACATTTTGAACAAAGGCAAAGTATTGAAGTATTTTAAGACTACTCTGACAAACTTTAAAGGATTTCTGCATACACTGGTAGATGCTGGTGGAATTTAATAAAGGAATCTAAGTGCTCCAACCTAAATCAGAAGTCAGCAGTCAGAAGACTGTTGCCTATGAAAATAATACAGATGCTAATACAAATAGCCAGAGTGCTATTTGAACTGAGAGCCTGTAGTGAAACACTTCTGTATTGTGTTTCTAGTTCCCTGACATAATTGTATCTGGGATTTCTTATGTTTTATTTAGTTTATTTTTTTCAACTTGAAATTACTAAATCTCAGAATTTAGAGAGTAGAATAAAGACAGTAAAACTGTCTTGAGATTTCTCTGTACAAAATCTTTCTTTAATCAATAGGATGTTTCCTGTGCCTTGTCCCCATGAAAAGAGTAAACAAATAAAGAATAAGTACAATTTTTCATTTAGAAATGTCAAAGTATAATGGAACTGTACAAAAAAGAATTGGAGTACACATGTACACATAGATGTGTATATATAGTTAAAAACTAACAGAAAATGGACAGGAACAAATACATTTTTCCCTAATTGCAATTTAACATGAAAAATTCATAATCCTTAAAACAACATTAGAATATAAAAGTTTTATTGAATGAGCCCATGTGGAGGCTTACAGTTCTTCTCTTTATAGAAAAATGAGTAAACACAGTTTTGATCAAGTTTGCTTAGCCTGTAAGGATTTAATGAAGAACTTAAAATTTGTCATTCTTGGTCTTTCCTCTGAAACAAACCCAAGTGTAAGAGTAAGCTGATCTGATACTTCCTGTTATATGTTTGGCCCTGTTTCTTGCTTTACCTGTTTGTTTGCTACCATAAAATGTATGGCTTCATTTAGGAATGAGGTTTTGGATGTATACTTAAATCCAGAAACTTTCCTCTAATGCAATGGCATTAAGAATATCCTAGAGGAACTTTAAATATAATAGATTGTTTGACTAAGGACAGTTTATCAAATGCATGTTGGAAAATATATATTAAGAAGCACAAGTAAAGCAGATTTATAGCTGCATATATGATCATGATATAAATACCCAGAAAGGCATAAACCAAATTTAGATATGAATTTCTGAAGTTCAGGGGAGGTTTGTGTTCAGGATGTGATTTTAGTAAGTTTGTTATATCCAGGCTTGAAAAAGATACATATACAACTACATGCCAATGTTTTGGTCTCTGTTAGCATACAGCAAATGAGTGAATAGGCCACAGAGGTTGTAATTGCCCCATGTCCAGAGGCTTAATTCTACCAGAAAAAGGAAACATTAGTCAGGGGAGTTTACCTGTACCTGCCACGGCTGGAGTCTTTGGTGCTGTATAAGAGATACAATTACTAGACTGTTAGTACTTGAAGATGTTAAATGCTTTAAGATCATCAGCCCTACCCTCTTCTGCCTTTCTCTTGGGGCTATAAAGAAAAATGCCCTTTGTTCCTTTTTGGCAACATATTCATATACTTTAGCCTCTATTAAAGAAGGCTAAATTCATATTGCATGTCAGGAGAAATATCACTAATTGGTCAAGTGTATATGCCAATTCCTTTAGTATGTGTACACAGGGAATATCAGAACTTCGGATATAGGGATTTTATCCCTAAGAGAATTCATCACTGAGTTAACCAACACACCAAATTGTTTTGAAGATCAGTAAAGCAGAAAATCAGAAATGGAAGCCTCTATGATTACGCTACATAGTTCGACTGAGAAGAAAGATTGCATTGTTTTTTCTTTTCAAGCCAGCAAAACACTTCAAGCGTTTGAGTGTGAGTCTGGGGAATGCAGGCATTTTGCCCACATTGAAAATAAAGTTATAGTGAATTTTCTTTGAACAGCTGTAGTACTGTCAAAGTTTTGGGGAATGATTTGACCTTTTTTTTTTTTGATTAATGGAAACTGCTGACTTTGATCAAATAACCCTTTCAAAAACTGCAGCTTACTTTTTTAGCATGATTGTTAGATACCCAGATCCTAGCATACAACTCTTTCAGTGTCTGTGAGGCTGTGCTCAAGCCACTGCAGCTCTGGACTGCTTGAGATCATGCATTTTACAGGACTATCAGTTACTCCCCTAGCAGATATTGTACCCGTATTAAAGAAGGACCAGGAGTGGCATTAAAACTGATCCAGGCAACAATAGGGCCATTAGTCTGACTCAACAGCGCGCAAAGCTTCAGAACAGATTTTAAAGGAAAGAAATAATTAAGGCAGGACAATAAAATGGAACATAGATTTTTCCAAAGGTAGATCATGCTGTACTGATCTGATATCTTTGATAAAATAAATGATCTAGTTAAGAGAAATGCTGTTGATTTAATTTCCTTGGACTTCAGGAGAACCTTTAATATAGTATTACTTTGAAAACCTTGCAGCTGAGCGAGCTGCACTTCTGATGAACACAATAAAGACATACAGGGTCTTCGGAGCAAAGACAAGCAATTGATGTGTGGTGTGATCAAAATGTAGGATCGAAGGGAGATGTAGAGAGCGGATGGGACATGACAGACTATTGAATTAATGGTTACAGCAGGGTAAGACTGCATTTATTAAGGTCTGAGAAGAGGCAGTGCCGGTAACTGATGTATGAAGGGCAACAACCTGATTACGAGTTGGTGGTTTTTGACCCATATTAACCAAGGGACTCTAGAAGTTTCTCTGCATATTCTCTTTTCCTTTGTATGTTCTTCAGTGAATATTGCTTTTTTACATGTAGCAGGTGTATGTTGCTTGCCTTCCTTTCCCCTGTCAGGAGAGAAAATGTATCTCTTCCAAAACTAGTTTTTGTTGTTGTGGGGTTTTTTTAAGATTCTTGAAGAAACTTGATTATAAAATACCCCAAACAAACTTTATTTTGCATTGGTTATTTGAATAATCAAATTTAAATAGTTTTGAATTATGGATAAACCGGGTGGTGAATCAACCATCCAGAGATTAACAGAGTTTATGCAGAGAAGGCAGCCCAATCGCTAATCTTGCTATCTGCTGCAAGACCTGGCCAGGTCTTGCTCGCCTTTTATGAGGCAACCTTGTCACTTCAACTGTTTGCCTCGGCACTCAAACATATCAGTAACACATATGGGTATTATTGTAATTTTATTTTTTACATGGAAAATCTTATCCCCAGATCAAGTGCTGAAGATCACCCTGTTTGACTGTAACCTAGATTTCTCCCTGCCAAATGTTTGTTTGAGACACACCTGCACTTACAAATTTATCTCCAGGAGACTTAAATATGTATCACCCATTTTCATTAGTTTACTTGGGACAAATAATAGACTGAGTTGCGTGTAACTGATATTATTATGCTTTTGAACTACCATGTGAGTATATATGTTAATGTTTATCCACGTATGGAGGTAAAGGGTAACATACACAGACACTTCAACATTGAAAGTTGTACAACTTTTTCCATTGCAAGAATTTGTTACTTACAATCTTTCCCAAATTTCGTTGTTCAGATTGAAAATGAGCAAGTTTTATTTTTACTTGTTGCTTTTTGCAGTTAAAACTATGATTTATTTGATATTTCCAAAGCAAGATCAGTGTATTACATTGCAGGTCACTGTTTTAGAAGATAAAGGATAAAGGAGAGTAATAATTAATGCCTGCTACAAGCCATCATATGACAAGAGAGCATGAAGCCAGCCCTTTAGGCTCCTGTGTGTTACATTTTGGGAAAATACTGCATTTCAGACACTGATTTAATGAAGCTGAATGTTTTCTCTGTATTACTGATATGTGCTTTTTCCTGTCACCAGCTCCAGTACTTCTGTTTGTATTTTACAGATGTCATTGAAGATTGGGGAGGGTCATAAGAATAACCAAAATACCTGAAACGTGTTTATGAGGAGTATATTTTAAAGTCACTGGCTGCTCTTGGCTTGTTTTTATTCCTGTCTTTGTCCCACTTTGCAGACCAAAACTTGATGGCAGAAGTTCAGTCTGGCTGGAGAAATTTTTAACAAGACTCTAGGGCTGGTGACTGAGTTTAGGCAAATTCAGGCTCGGAAAAAGTTGAAAATTTTTATTAGGAAAGACACAAGGGGTGGTAAGTTAAGATAGAAGAATTGAGGATGGATTCCATGTAATTAAAAAAATTTAAATCGAGGTTTGGTGTTTTTTTGAAAAGTGTGTTCTAGCCCAAACCCACATATTTAGTTTCAAGCAGTAACCAAATCAGACGTGAGTTCTGCAAGAGACTAGCCTAGATAACTAGAATCTCTTGCCCCAGTAGATCTAGGAAAGTCTTTCCTATACTAAAGCACCCAGTCATTTCACTAAGAAGCTCTCATATATCTGTGATGTGAACCAGGAAGGTATCAGTGTTGTTCCAGGAACAGAACTTTGTGAACATACATCCGTATGTTTTATGCTTTATATCTCTCTAAATAAGTCAAGTCTTTGAAGTCATAGGAATTTTCAACTAAATTCTTCAAGAATTGTATGCATGGCAAGCAGGACTTTCCATCTTTGCAGGAGCTGTGGGATGCTGTAATACAGGGCACCACAACTGAAAACACGGGCACTTTTTTTCCTTTGCTATGCTTTCTCCTTTTCCCACCACAGGCGGAAATGGGAGTGAATAAAAAAAAGCACTACCAGCGAGAGCATCTAAGTTTTTTAAAAGACCAAGATTAAAAGATTCTCTTCAGTTCGCACTCTGTTATTCTGTAATAATATCAGCATTTGCTGATCTTTCTCTCATCTGCAAATGTAAGCATGTTAAAACACTTTTTTGTAATCTGCTTATGCTTTTTCTATACCATAAATATATTTCCCCTGGCTTTTAATAAAAAGTAAGATAAAGGAAGAAAATGCCCTTTATTTCTCCAATACCAAAACCACTTAATCCTGATATGTTGGAGGCTTCTGCTTAGGCTCCCTAATAATGGGCACACTCCACCAGGATCAGTTTGTTTTATCAGCAGTACTCTTTTGTAGTTCAGGCCTCTGGGGTGGCGATTGCCTTTCTGCTATACACACAGATAAGAGCAACAATCTTCTGGTTCTTATCTAGGTATTGCTGTCTTAAAAAAGAGTTATAACTAACTGATGATCGTTTCCTGTAGGTCATATTTTTGTCACAATTGTTTTGGTTGGTAATTTAACTTACAAAGATATATAGGTGATGTACAACTGATGTGCTTGTGGTTTTAGCTGAGGCGTTGCTCTGCCTAACAATGCACAACACAAAGATTATCTGGGAATTATTCAATCTTAAAAGCTTATTAAATTGTGATTGGCCAAAATAGTCAATAACCGTCCATCATCCATCAGAGGATGAATAAGTCACAGATGACAAACAAATGTATTGGGGAGTAACTTCCAGTGAACTTCTCTGACTTTTCTTCCTTTTTTTTTTTAAAAAAAATGGACAATAGTGCTATTCCTGCAGAAAGCATAAGATCAGCTATTTTATCAAGAAACCACTTGCACTTTTGTATTGTATTGTAGCAATCATACCACTTTTAGGTTTTACAGGAACAGAACACATCAGGTTCATACTGAGGACTTCATTCTTAGGGTGCTGCCCTTCTCTTTGGCTAGGTGAGTAGAGATGGCATACATCTTTAAGCTGTCAGTCTGCTCTAGTTTTCATCCTGGTTTTCGTCCCCCAAAATAAACACCTCTATTGCAGATGGAAGGGTCTCAGTTTTGAGATACGAATGAGGGTGTGAAATGAACTAGAAGACAAGCCTAGGCAGAGCTGCTGATGCAGAACTGCAGGGAGCTACCATGTCCCAAATCAGACCTAAAGTTTTCGTGAGCTCAACTTGCTGTTAGTGTCAGCAGGTAATGGGTGAGGCTGAAAAAGTCCAGCTTACCTCATACAGGCCCCTTGCTGCTCATTACAAAGGTGCAGTCACAGTACATGGGCTGCTATGTGTAGGATAGGCCCATTTTCTATTTACCTATTTGTTAGAGTTGAAGAACTTTTTTCATACTATCATCACTGAGCTGCAAGAGAGTTAAGGACAGATGTTGGGAAAAGATTTCCAAATGCATAGTATTAAGGTATTGAATTCCTTTTTCTGCCTTCCTAGATCTCTTTTTCCTTCTATAAGTGTGAATCTCAGGATGAATCCAATGCACACACTGTCACACACATCCCTTTGAATATTTCAGATATGTAATTTTGTCCGTCCTTAGGTCAGCAAAAAACTCTTGGCACCCAGACTGGAAATGAAAAGATTGCACGCCACTCCAGAATAGGTAGAAATCAGTGTATTTGACATCAGTGTCTGAAACATCTCAGACTTCGTGAGCTTTAAATCAGACCCTTTTTGAAGTAGAAATTGACAGGTTGCATAGTGCGGGGGTAGTTCATGGATGAAGGAAAATGTTTTAAATCAAAGAAAATGTTAAAAATGAAGGGAAAGGTCACTCACCCCAAATATTTTCTTCCATTTTTTCCTAGGGTGTAATATTGCTAAGAAGAAAATTCAGACTCTCTTGCTGAAGAGAGACAACAATGGGTCGTGCTGTACATATTGTATTCAAGGATACACCTTCTTTTTATTTGAGCTACAGCATTAAGTAAACAGAAAGCAAACTGGAACCTGAGTTGTGCAAAACCGTATCCAGACAGGAAGCTCCAGAAGCAGAAAATGTTGTAGAGGTACTTTCTCCTCTTTTTTTTTTCTATTTCTCTTATAATATTAATATGATTATTTTTTTTTCTTCTAGGTGTTTTGCTAGTAAATCAAAGCATTTGTGTTCTCTATTTGTGTTTTAAAAGATACCGAGTTCTGACTTTAAGTTTAGTGATGTCAAAGACAATTGGCTTTTCAATTGATCTCTTCAGATGCAGAACTAATTTTGCAGTTGTTAATGCTTTGATATGGTTTGTTGTTTTGGGGGTTTTTTACACTGGCTTAATTAAGTGAAAAGAAAATCATAAATACACAAAATTTTACGTAGATATCCAGTGACTAATTCTATTACTTGAGAAATATTGTGTGTAATTATCGGTGTAAAGGAGATGCACAAATTGGATAAAATGCTAAATATTTTGTAGACAATATATTTAAAGCAGTAGTATGGAGAAGAAATGTTGATGTTATTTATAGACTATTTTAAACTTCATGGATTATTACATTCTAAAATTTCTGTATTTTTTTTTTCTCTGTGCTTTGATTAAAAGCCAGGATACAATCTTACTTAGCATCTTCAGTTTCTTCTTTGATACCTAAAACTACTAGCTGCAAAATCCTAAAAAAACCTCTTAAGGCACAAGAATTTTTGCCCTTTCAAATTTCTGAAATTCTTTAGCTACAAATGTGATGTTGTAAACCTATTTTTACACTAGTGCAAGGACTCTTATTCATGAAAACATACAGAGAATACAAAACTGCACGTAAGTTTCTTCTTATACTGTCTTTTCATTATTGCGTTTATTTCCAGAATGCTCTTTATGTGTCAAAACGTGAAGCTGCTTTGGTAATCTTTCCACAATAAAACTTTGAAACTTTTGAGCACTTTTACCTGTAGGATGAGTTCTACTACGCTCTTGTGGAAGTAGTAAGCTGCCTCTGTATTTCAGCTCTTCTAGTGTTTGAATAGGAGTTGCTGAGGCTTATTGAGAATACAAATTAATTACTGGCTTCTATTTCTATTTCACTTTCTGTTTTAATCTTTTTTAAAAAAAAATTTAGCCTTTTGAAAGATACTAATAGTTCTAAATTTGAGACAACGAAAATTGAAATGAAGGATCACATCGGGTTTTTTCCCCTCAGGCTTCACATATACTAGGAGTGGTTCAAGAGTTAGAAATTCTTGTCAACTGTATTGGCAGATTTTCTGAGTAAGCACAAAAATGTAAAACAGAGGTATGCTTTATACATTTAATCATCCCTATGTTCTGTGGGTGAAGCAAGCGATATCTCTTAAAGTGTCATTTAATTGTTACTGTACAAAGTGCTTTTGCCACCGTCCTCTCTTATTCTTATAGACATTCTTCATTCTGCCATGATGAATGAAGCCAGGATAATAGCTGGGCATATTTGTGGTTAGTCACCTTTGTACAATCTGTATTATAGTTATACAACATGATACCATGTCAAGTTACTTAAATAACCGTAAAAAGGGCCATTAAAAGCCATATTTTTTGGTATTACTATATTGAGGCTGAACTAGAATCTGTCAATGATCTTTACAGAGAGTATCGTTGCAGGGCCTCAAGCAGATACACTTTTCCAAGGCTGCATTAGTTATCCTAAATCCAGATGCTACTATTGCTTCTTTTCTTTTTGGAGGAGTAGAAGTTGTGAGAAAGCTGTGGTTTATCTTTTAGGTACTGTTGCTGCTAATTGAAATGGTTTAAATTAACATTTAAATTAACATCTTTCATCTTTGCAGCCTTTTAAGAATACTGATATTATAAAATCATTCCAGAGTGTCACAGAAATCTATCTCGCATCTGAAAATATTATTGGCATCTTTTATAATCAGGGACCAGGACTTTTCCCTCATGAAAGCTATTGCTTCATGTACTGGAACTTGGACCTTGGGACTTTTGAGTTCAACAAACATTTTTTTTCATATTCCGCTTGATTTCACTGGAAGACAGGGTCAGGAGCATGGCATTGGCATTTCCTTTGGGGCTTGGTCACTGATGGGTTTACGTGGATGTGGTTATAGTTGAAAGGTCTACACTCAGGCAGAAAGATTGCCTTTAGATGCAAGGCTATTTCCTATTTTTAGAAAGTTTTTAAACTCTGGTAGAATAAATGAATGCTTTGGTTTCTTTGTCAATCCCAAGCACAAATACAGGTTGGGAGGAGAATGGCTTGAGAGCAGCCCTGAGGAGAAGGACTTAGGGGTGCTGGTGGATGAGAAGCTCAACATGAGCCAGCAATGTGCGCTTGCAGCCCAGAAAGCCAACCATATCCTGGTCTGCATCAAAAGAAGCATGGCCAGCAGGTCGAGGGAGTTGATTCTGCCCCTCTACTCCGCTCTCGTGAGACTCCACCTGGAGTACTGTGTCCAGCTTTGGAGTCCTCAACACAGGAAGGATGTGGACCTGCTAGATCAGGTCCAGAGGAGGGCCACAAAAGTTGATCAGAGAGCTGGAGCACCTCTGCTGTGAGGACAGGCTGAGAGAGCTGGGGTTGTTCAGCCTGGAGAAGACAAGGCTCCAGGGAGACCTTATAGCAGCCTTTCAGTACGTAAAGGTGGTTTACAGGAGAGATGGGGATGGACTCTTTGTGAGGGAATATAGCAATAGGATGAGGAGTAATGGTTTTAAACTGAAAGAGGGGAAATTTAGATTGGATGTTAGGAAGAAATTTTTTACTGTGAGGGTGTTGAGACAGTGGAATAGGTTGCCCAGAGAAGCTGTGGATGCCCCATCCCTGGAAGTGTTCAAGGCCAGGCTGGATGGGGCTTTGAGCAACCTGGTCTAGTGGGAGATGTCCCTGCCCATGGCAGAGGGGTTGGAACTAGGTGATCTTTAAGGTCCCTTATAACTCAAACCATTCTATGATTTTATCATTTGTTCCTTTGAACATCCATCTTCTCAGCCTTATTGCAGGTGAAATACATAGCCCTCACCAAAGCTTTTCTTCAGCAAAGTCTGAGGAGTTTACCCAGAGAAAAATCACAGGATAGTGAATATGTAATAATATTTCTGTTGCATAACTCCTGTAGTACTCTAATGCTAGGCTGTATATTACTTTGAATTTAAAAAGTATGTCTCACAGAAACAGTTTATCTTGCATATTTTAGAGAAATGCAGTGTTCAATAGAAATTTGGAAGGTCAGGAAGCAGTATCAAATGGATCTTTCCTGGTTCAAATAGTTCATAAAATGTGAAAAATGTAATTTTTTCTGCAAGGTAAAAGCTGCTTTAAGGAGTGTTTTTTCTGAACAAAATCACCTGAACATGTCTATGTAAGTGAATTGAAGAGGCAATACAGGTAATGACCAACACAGGTATTTGCTGCCAATGGAGTTACGTATCCTAGGAACTCATAATTAGTACGACAGACACCCCTCTATGAGATTTTCTTTCAGCTGGTCGTCCATATGATACAGTTCTTTTGCCAAGAATGTCTATACATTGACAGAATTGGATCTTTGGTGGAAGGCAGGCAAAAGGAATTTAATCTTTTCTGCCAAGTGAGGATACTTTATTAAATCCATATAATCTTGAAGTTTGATTAATACAAAGAACAAGCACATGAAAAAATGCTGAGATGAAGCAACCTGATTCTGCAGGCCTCTAACAAAGTATGTCTCCATATTTTATGCCCACATCTCACTATACTCATTTTAGTACTCTTCCATCTCTCATCATCATAAGTGCCCCCTGAGGCAAATGAGCTCTGTGTCTTAATAGCGGTTTGTGGAGTAGCTCACCATAAGGGCAGGCTTCAGCAGATGAGAGTATTTCTCTATCAGACTCCATTAGGAATCCCCAGGAAAGAGATAGGCACATTTCTGACATTTGGAAAAGCAGTGCGCAGCCATCAAATATCAGATACACTGGTCTCTGGAAGATAGCAGTCCTTCTGCCACATCTCTTCACATTTCTTGTGAGAGCTAAAAGGAGGTACAGTAGAAAAAAAAGTGGCGTCATGCCAGTCTGGGCAGTGGTAAACCCTGTAGTGGCTTCACTGGTTCTGAGTCACTATATTGAAACAACAATCTGGCTTTGTATAATTTCATATGAAACCTTTGATAAATGCATCTTTTTTAGAGGGGTAAGATGGGGCTTCTGAATTATACAACAGGATGAACTAGAGATTTACAGAAAAGGAGACTGGAAAAGACTCCAAGACCTCATCTTGTGCATTCTGAAGCTCCAAGAGAGAATCAGCTGTACCTCAGAAATCAAAAAGTATTTCATTACCTTTATTATTAACAAGTTTTTCTTAGTAAAGAACATAGACTTCACTGTCATAGTTTAAACCCATCACTTCATATCTACTACAGATAAAAAAAAATATTAATCCGTCCTTACCTCTTTTCAGGTAATTTATGTAGGTGATAATCTCCATATGTTCGGTTAGCCTTCTCTTCTTTAGATCAAGCAACCCCAATTCTTTCAACTTTTCTTTCTTGTTGTTTTTGGGGTTTTTTTTGTCCAGACAACTGACTATTTTCTCTGCCTTTCTCTGGACTCTCTCCAGTCAGTCTACTTTCTCTCTGAATAGTTTTGCTTGAACAGTGCCACTGGTTGCTGTGCTAGCCAGAAATAGAATAGGAGGTGTTCCTTAATGTATTGCACAAGCAAAACGATTTATCTTCCTAAAATGCAGCTTGCATTCTTGTACACATATGGTGTAACAGTACTTATGCATATATAGCTTGTGACTGACTGCTACCTCTCTTAACCCTTTTTGGCAGAATGGCTGCCTCATTGGTCTTTGCCAATCCTACATCTTTACAAACTATTGTTCTGCCTCAGAACCTCACACTTGTAAACACAAGTGCATTGCAAAGTGTTTTCTCATAGAGATAATTTCTCTTATTTGACAAGAGCATCTGAATTTAATGTATCATGCAATGTATTTGCTGTTTATTTGGGCTTACTGTTAACTACAAGGTTGAAGGATTGTTCTTTTATGCAAGTCATTAGTGACTTGTGCCATTACCTGGCCCAGAACAGACCTAGCTAGAATCTCATTGATTGTATTTTTTGAGTTTGATAATGAATATTTAAAAACTAATCTTAAAGTCTGTGGTTTGGTGTTGGTTTTTTTTCCTAGGTAGTTTTGCATTCTCCCTGAAGTAGTTTCACTTTAATTTACTTTTGAAAATGTATGAGTTAATATCAATAATATTATTGAAATTAAAACATCTTACATTAACTGCTACTTCTCTATTTATGAGACTTGTTGCCCTGTTACAGAAATGATATTGCTTTATATTTTTGGCATGCTGGCTATTGGCTTTTTTAATTCTCTCTAACCTTCTATGAATAATTTCTTTGTTCATTTATTCTAGTATTTTTCCAGAATTAGTCTCTTCCTCGTTTCTTGGCTTTTTAAAGATGAGCACTGTGTTCACCTCCTCACACATTTCTCACGCAACTTCTGAGAGCTTTCAGAGGAAGCTAATAGCTCTGAGCTTGCTTCACTCTGTTCTCAAAGTATCTTCATGAGCACTTCCTCAGGCTCAGCTGTCACTGTGGATAGGACTCATTTCACCTAAATTTAGCTGCCTATGAAATAGCCATCTCTATCTGTGCAGGGGGGTAGGTTCCTATCACAGTCAAAGGAGACTTAGTGCAGTCAACGACCAATAGAGAGCTCTTCTGGAGACATGCTGTAGAGGCATACTTGGGGATGAGGTGAACTGCGGTATTTCCAAATTATTCTCAGACCTATTTCCTATTTTAGGTGGTTTTTTTCTTACTGAGTTTTGTTATTAGTCATGTAATTACAGATCACACTTTATGAAGAGTGATGGAAAATGTACTTCAGCCTTCTGCAAGTGAGCTATCACTAGGTTTTTCTTTTCCTCACAGGTTTATTTTCTTGCTTTTGACCATTGCTTTTTTTCAGTTAAATTTGTGCTTTATCCTTTCTGACTTTGTTTCAGCATCTTGTGCTATTCTTTTATACTTGTCCTTAGGAGTTTGACCTGGTTTCCACTTTCTGTACATTTCCTTCTTGTGTTTCAGGTCATTGAAGACCATGTTGCTTAGCCAAGTTGATCTCTGACCATACTTCCTATCCTCCTACTGTGTGGGATTGTTTGTGCTTGTACCCTAAACATAATTTCTTTAAGGAACTGCCAGCTCTACTGAATTCCTTCTGCTTTAGCCATGTTTCCCATGAGAACTTACCTTCCAGTTCCCAGGGTTTATTGGAGTCTTCTAATATAGAGTCCATTGGGTTTGAATTGATCTTTCCTCTTGTTCCTCATTTAAAACCAATACACGTTATCTTTCAAACAAATTACCTTTGCCCTCATATTCCCAACCATCCTCCTCCTCGGTTGCTTAGCAGGCAACCTCTTGGCAGGCTGCTGTTGAAGCCCTTGGCAGGCTCTGACAGCTGCTGTAGACCGTACACAGGGAGTGGTTAAATGCTGCTCATTACACCCAGAGACAGACACAGCACATTGCTTTGTAATGTGCAACTGGAGATGTTCACCTAAACATTCACAGGGATGAATGGTGCGATCACACTCCCAACTTTTAGCTGGGCATTTGATTAAAACAAAGACAAATACTGTGTACACAGAGTGTTTCAGATTCTCTCCTGAGAAAGCATCCGTGTGGATGCAGAAACGCTTTGCCCAGCTGAAGTCCAGCTAAGGAGAAGATGGAAATCTCTCCCCTATTTCCTTAGCAGACCTAGGCATAAAATTACAATAGTGTGTCTCTTTGAACTAATCTTTCTTTGAATCTTTATTTTCTATTTACCGTCACTCAGAGGAATGGCAAGTCTTCACTGAGGTTGTTCTGATTGGTGAGTAAAATTGGATTATTAGTAGCTTTTCATGTTACCATGATTTGCGTAGTGTAGTCAAATCTCCACAAAGAGAGTTCTTTGTCACAGATTTGTTTAATTTTTTATTTATATATTTAGATATTGCCATCCAATCTCTCAAGAAACAAACTAAGACATTATTTAGCTTTTGAAATCACACCATGATGAAGCGAATCTACAGAAGATTTTTTGGCAGTCTATTTTTCATTGCTATAGCTCTCCTCAGTTAAGAATGGGGGAGTTTAGCATACAGCTAAAAGTTGATGCTACAAGGATTCTGGTGCCCGAAATGAAGAGACAGAGGCTTTCATTCACTTTCTGTCTTTGCTAAGCATGATAGGCGTCTTGACTCTGCTCATTTCAATACATTTTGCAGATGCGTAGGATTTTGTCAAATTCCAAGTGTTTAAGCAGAAATTTTCCATGCTAGGTATCTGCCTCAAGATAATTTTTTAAAGCCTTTAAGTAAAAAATAGTTTATAGCTTTTTATACAGTTTTGGAAACTGTGCTCTTTTTTCTTATCTTAAATGGTTCTGGTGACCTTTCCTCTAAGAAGTTCAAGTATTTTGCAGGCTTCGGAAAAAGCATTTGAAAAATGAGGTTAAGGGGATTCCTCTTGTATTATCTCAGTGAAACCTCTGCTGGACTGAGGTGGCACAGGGGAGTAAACCACATGTTTTAAATAACAAGGCAAGCATGAGCAAGATTTTTTGGGGCAAAGTGTTGAGGGATCATTGGCAAAATAGCCTCAAAGAATGAAATCAGCAGGAAGAAACTGACTTGATGAGTAGTGTGAAAATTGATGTGGGAGGGAAAGCAAAGGAACATGTGTCAGTATAGTTCAGGAGATATTAAAATAGCTAGAGCTGAAGCTCAGAGCTTGGGACTAGCTGAGTACAGAGCTGCGAGCCAGAAGCAGTGGGGCTGTGTGGGAGGCTTGGAAGAAGAAGGAGAGACAGATCTGATGAGCTGAGCTCGGAAGTGTGGTGGGTGTTGGGAGCTGTGAAGCTGACTGAGGAGACTAAGGGAGGAGCCTGGCAGTGGGAACCAGCAAAGAGCTGGCTCGTGCATGAGGCAGACTGAACAGCAGAATCCGTGTGAGATCTGATGGGCATTTGGGAAGCTGGAAAACAGGATTTGCTGGGCAAGCTCACTGGGAATGATACAAGGATGGCTTTTGGAGGTGAGGTGAGGATTTGCTGGAGACTGGGTTAAAATTTTGCCTGAGGAGTGGAAGCAGGGACTGGGGAAGAAGGGGGTCACACCTGGGGTAGTCGCTGAGGGAAGAGCACTGGTGCCCATACAAATATATGTCCAGGAGGGAAACTCAGTGTTGGAGAGTTGCTGGGAAACGGGGTGCAAGGAGGTGGGGTTGGGGGTAGCAGAAGTGGAGGACTCTGGGCAGGCTGTGCTGGTGGTGGGAGCAGGGGATGCAGGGACAAGCTCTGCTAGGGACCACTCTCCTCCAGAGCCAGGAATATCTGCATGCCTGAGTCTCACCATTTTGTTGCTGTCAGCAAGTAACTCTGACGAGCTTGGGTCTCGTCCTTGTTGATGCTGGGTTTGCTCAGTAGATAACAGCCTGATGCCACTATCAGTTATTCCATTCCCACTGACAATGATTTTTGTGCGTTTTGTTATGATGCCACGTGAGTACGTTTTTTGGTAGTTTTTCAACTCTTGTTTTTTAAAGAAACAAGATACTGCCCACAACTTGACGCACGCAGTTCACAGCATGGACATGCTACCGAGATGCATTAGAGCTGTGCAATAGGATCCCCACTACCTACAGCAGATGAGGGGAGGTGTGCAGGGAATCAGGCAAGGGGTTTTAGGATGAGAGTTTGGGTTCTTTGCCACAATATTCCCTTGTGATGTGGGATGTCCAGCTTTTCAGAGACTCCCATTGACTGTCCGTTCTCCACTTTCTGGGTACATGAGCAGGGTCTGGAAAACAGATTTTTCAGACCTTTTGAGCATTCATGTCTGTAACTGAATCAGCAGGACTGTCTTGAACTTAGAGCATACTCTAACGTTAAATGCCCTGAAATATCAGCTTTTTAGTTTCAAGACTCTGATGCCAAAAGCCAGCAGGTACTTCATCTTATGCTCTCTATTCATGCACCACTTTAATTCTACCATTTCCTAACTTCTGAATACTTGATACTGCATGTGCCATAGTATGATATAAAAACCTGTTTCTAAAAAAAGATTTTAAACATAACATTTCTGCTGAGCAGCTTGTCCTGCAATACAGAGGGGACCAGAAAGGAAAGGCAAAATAAGCCTAGATTTGTGTAGGAAGAGAGAGGAATGCATGCACATGATTTTGTCAGTAAGTGTCAGGATATTTCACACAACAAGGTTATTTATGTAAAAGAGCAGGCACAAAACCACCAGTGTAAGTGCTTGTACGTGATTCCTGTACATGAGTGTTTGGATGAATATAAAAAAGAAAGAGTTGGGGGGAATGAGAGTACAGGTATGGTTTTGGACAAAAAAACTGTTGGATCCTGAAAATGAGGGTCAAAAGCTGGACTAGAATGATAGAAGAAGCTGGAAGAGACGGGAGCAAAAAGGAAAATAATTTAAGCAGAGACATTTTGTATGCACTGAAATGTAAAAAGAGGAAGAGAGATCAGAGGAGTACTAGTGGAAGGAATGCAAGAAGGAGGTAATGAGATGAACAGCAGCCAGGAGGTTGCCTCAGGGATGTGTGCTAAGCAGCTGGGACTGTTAGAGACAGTTCTCACTATGCTATGTGGTGTGCAATGGCAGGAATGAATGAATCAAGTCTACACAGGGTTGAGACGAGGAGTGTAGACCTTAATGGCAAAGGTGACATTGCTATTACTGACAGCTGAGAAGAGAAATGTGGTAGGGAACTGTAAGAAACAAAAGAAGCCAGAGACCTAATTATCAATATAATGAGGAAAGCAGAGGGATTTTATGAGGCCCCATCTCCCATGAAACCATCCTGGGAGGAGGTAATTCATTGCCACCACAGTAAGCGTGCATCATGTTCTAAACTTTTCTTCCATACTTCTTTTCCTCCCTTTCAAGTTTCTTAGGCTTATCTAGATTCCATAAAAGAAAAAGTGGTGGAGATTGCTCTCCCATGACTGGTTTTGCACAAGCTTAAATGGCAGTTGATAGATGCATGGACTTTTGAATTAAGAGTTTAGATAAGAAGGCCCCATAGCCCATTACTGTGTAACAAAGCAGAGATTGTGGAATTTTTTTCTCATATTTTCTGTCAGGGACCAAGACCACTAACAGGGCCCTGACTGTCCCTGCCCTGTGGCTTCCTCCACCCTGCCCGGCGCCCCGTGTCAGCCACCTGGGGCCATCAGTCCCTGTCCCAGTGATGCAACAGCAGTTCTGGCCTCAAGCTCCCCATGGCCCCACCAAGCTGGGCTTACCCATGAGCCGATGTCAGCGTGGCTCTGCCTGATGATCTAGTCTCTTGGCTGAACCTGGCCACCACCTCCAGATCTTCACCGGTCAGGGGCAGTGAAGATGGGACAAGGCTGGTGAGGCTCCTGCCACTCTGGCCATGTGGTTGCACTTGGCTCCCAGCGCTCCCCATCCTGAAAGGAAAAGCTGTCCCTCACTGCTCCCTGACAACATCGATGGGAAGTGGCCATACTTATAAAATCAAAAGCCTTTGGCCTTTCTGGCTACAACTACAGCAACAAAAACAGGGAAAATTTTGATCATGTAGTAAGGGTTGGGTTCCAGCGTGTGAGTGACTGTAGTGCATTTAATCTCATTTCTCTTTAAACATGTGTGGTAATTTATTGGATAGTTTTGCATATTCCTTTCTCTACTCATTTCCTCGAATTTGTTCTTCTCCATCTTCACTGAATTATTCTTTGCATCTTTTCTACTCCCATTCTCAACCGCCCTTTCCCACAGCGTCATTTGAGCAGGCTGCACAGCCTTTCTATTTCCCATGGCCCTGGCTCTGACAGTTTTCCTCAGGTTGCTGCTCCCTGCCTCTCTGGGATTTTTTCTATCAGGCTCTGTGCTGCCTCTTCCCATGTACTCTTTTTTTCTCCTCAGTTTGTTTCTTTTCATCCCCAAATTGGCACTTCCTTTCACTTGCTCTTTTGTGGTCTGGTTGGTAACAGTTTTAGCACACTGACAGCCTAACTGGTGTTGGCATCCCTGAAAAGGAGGATTTTAAGGAGTGATTTTAGGAGAAAAATGCAATAGCTCTGTAGGTGCTTCAGAAACTTCTTCCAAAAGGGGGGCAGCAGAGGAGAAAGCAGAAACTATTTCATGGAGTCACAGAATACCAGGTTGGAAGGGACCTCAAGGATCATCTGGTCCAATCTTTCTTGGCAAAAGCACAGTCTAGGCAAGATGGCCCAGCACCCTGTCCAGCTGAATCTTCAAAGTGTCCAATGTTGGGGAAGCCACCACTTCCCTGGGGAGATTATTCCAATGGCTGACTGTTCTCATTATGAAAAATTTTCCATTTGTGTCCACTTGGAATTTCCCCAGGAGTAATTTGTACCCGTTACCCCATATCTTTTCCATGTGTCTCCTTGTAAAAAGGGAGCCTCCATCTTCTTTGTATCCACCCTTTAAATACTGGAATGTGGTGATAAGGTTTCCCCTAAGACTTCTTTTCTCAAGGCTGAACAAATCCAATTCTCTCAGCCTTTCTTTTGATTGTCTTGGTGGCCCTTCTCTGATCCCTCTCCATCCTGTCCACAAATTTTCTGTATAGCAGGGACAAAAACTGAACACAATATTCCAGACATGGCCTGACAAATGCTGAGTAGAGTGGGATAATGACTTCTTTATCTCTGCTGGTGATGCCCTTGTTGGTGCAAACCAGCATCCTATTGGCTTTCTTTGCTGCTAGAGTGTAACACATCAGTTTCTCTAGGAGGACGCTATGGGAAACCCTGTCAAAAGCCTTGGAGCAATCCAGGTAGACAATGTCCACTGCTCACCCCACTCAACCGAACAGGTTACTTTGTCACAGACGGCAATCAGGTTTGTCCAGCACGATTTTCCCTTGGTGAATACATGCTGACTTTTACAAATCACATACTTCATCTGACTGTTTGTTTGTTAGCAAGGGTTAATGATAGCAGGGGCTAGCAGTATGGCTGATCGGAGAGTACGGTTCAGCTTTTAACACTGCATGAGAAATGACAGGTAGAGGAAAACCTTGGAAGGGAAGACAGGCAGATGATATGGGATGAACTAGAGAAGGATGCTAAAAGGCAGGCATAAGAAGGTGGTGGAAGGAGAATAACAAGCAGTTTAATGATGGCAATGAGAAAGGTAGCACTGCAGTTACTGAGAATGGAAAGAAATCTGATGCAATATTGGAGGGCTGGGATGATCAATGGAGGGAACAAGAATTTTAGCTTGCGCCTGTGTTGGAAACTGTGACTTTTGTACCTACCTCACTGCTGTGAGGTGTGCTACTCTGTAGGGCACCCCTGTCAGCCTCTTACTCAGTAGCCCCCAGTCTAGCTCATATATTGTCTCCCTCCTGACCTTGTACTCATTTTTTGCATAACACCTTTCAGTCCTTGCAGCTGCAAGTGAGATGATGTCAGACCCTGGCTCTTGTTGGGAAAATGACCCAGATCAGATAGTTCTTCTAGCCTTTGGATGTCTGCAGCCTGCTGGAGGTTCCTAATCCACTAATGATTTTCCGCTTCATGGAACAGGCCAGCTTGCCTGCTGAGAATCCAGTTTCTGGAGTCTTTCTCCCTCCTGTCCATCCATAGCGAGTTGTACAAGGAGTCTGCAGACTTGGGTGAGCAAGGGTCTTGCTTCTAAAGGTGGGGTTCACCCTGTTAGAACAGCATACTCAGAACTGCATCCAGCAAAGCTTGTTTTTCTTGTTCATTTTTTATTCTGGCTGTTCCTGGGGGGTTTCTACACGTCATCACCTCCTCACCTTCTATGTACCCATGTACATATCAGTATGTATGTATTTGCAGTTCTCTTTTTGAAGGGATTAACAGGGCTTAAGAACAGAATGTGGCTCAGCCACTGAGAATGTTATCTGTTCACAGAAATTTTCCCTACCTTCCACTGAGCTGCCTTACTGGTACCTTTTTTTTACTTATGGCTTCAAATATATCAGGAGCACACATAAGTATTGTTGTAATTTCATTCTTTTAATCTGGAAAGTCCCACTTATCATCAGGTAGGGTGCAGAGGATCACCCCATATGCTCAGCTGTGACCAACATCTATCTTTGCAAAAAATTAGCTTGAGACACACCTTTGTAAATTTATCACCAGGAGACCTTAAATCCTTATCAACCTACTTACTTAGTTTACTTGAAGCAAATAATGTGCCAGTGTAACTGATATTAATGTGTTTTTGAACTACATGCAAGTGTGTGTGTATATGTACACATGCATATAGTTCAGAAATATATCTACATATACACACACACACGAGTGTGTCTACATGTATTTCTGTACTTAAGTAATAGGTGCCACACATGAAGACTTAACATTATTCAACATTTCCAGTTACAGGACTTCTAATTGTTTATAAAAGTATAAAAATATTGGGGTTTTAGACTTTTTTTTTTATTGCAGATTTTTCAATTGCAATGGTTCATCAGTTCCAGAAGGACTGGGAATGCTCTGTTACGAATCATTGTTTTATCAGTTCAAGGTCAGAATGATGTACCAGTGATACCTGTTAAAGGCAACACAATCTACTCCTTCAGTGCCTGTGCTAGGAATAAACCTGCATGGCAGCAGGGAGAACTTCAGATCTGAGTGTGATGTGCTAGATCATGCACTCGCATGACCTTATCGTTAAAACATCTTTAGACTGTCTAAATATTTCTTAATTGAAAGAGTACCAGTGATCCTGTATCAGACCTTGTTTTGGTCAGGGGAAAAGGAACTCATTACAAAACCAAAGTTGGTGGTTGGCTAAGTGTGCAGTGTAGTTACATATGGTACAAACAGTTAAAGTCCAGACTGCTCACAGACATATGGGGTGGCTGTATAAGGTCTAGTATCACAAAATAGAAACAAAGTATGAGACAAAGGAACCAAGAGAAAGCAATGTAAGAGGAAAAAATATCTGATAACTCAGGCATATGACTTTTTTGCGAGACCCCTGGGAAAGTAGAATCTGATCACTGAAACAGAGATCTCTACTGGGTCGAATCATCTAGCCTGACATACAGGAGATGTGCAAGCCACTCCACCATACCCAGGGTAGCATATAGCAAAGGGGGATGTTGACAGTAATTAAAAGCAGAAAGTTGTCACAAATTTCTTGAAGGAAACAGAAGGATGGAAAGAACATTTTATGGTCAGCAAACTTGGGAACAAAGATATGAACAATGTAATACAACTTCTTTGGGGTGTTGTTATGGGGAGTCCGTGTATCAGGAAGAGAAGAATCTTAACAATGGATTAGTAGAGGGAGATGGCAGAATTATCAGTAGTGCAAATAAGGTTGGGATTCAGTAAATACTTTTCACTTTATGAGGGCTTCAGGCCTTTTTCCCATCTCGCATCCACATGTGATGATTTGTATTGCTTTTCCCAATAATCTGTTCCTCATTTGCTACCACTCCTGGCTTGAGCAATTGCTCTGGTTGCTCTCTCATAGAAACTTTGTATTATGTTATAGGCAATGGATCTCACCAAACGGACTTTCTATTTTGGTTTGGGTTTGGTTGCTTAAGGTAATAACATTCATACAGTGGATATAGAATTGTATAAAGCATTCAACTTGATACTGCAGCATGTTTTGTCTAAGAAGCTAGAAAGCTATCAAACCAGCTGGACACACATTGAAGGAATTAAACACTAGTTAAAGGACAGGCCTCAAAAAGTCTCATCATCTGATAGAAATGCCTCTGAAAGCGTTCTGCAAGAAAGGATTTTGTAAAGATCGTTCATCTTACTGCTTAGTAATGTCCAAGAAAGAGTCATAAAATGATTTCTGATGAAATCTGTAGAATCCAGTGCAACATGCAGAGTTGAAGATATTATGCCATAGGTATGTATGGTTAATCTATAGTAAGGTGATCTGAAGAAAAAGCAAAAAACAACAACACAGTGCAAGACAGTTATCTAGAAGATTTTATGTTTCATTAAAAATAAAAAAAAACCCAACCAACCACAAAGACCCCACCACTATGTTTAAAAAGAACAAAGCAGATTAATGCCCTGTATTCAGTTTTTAGTATTTTCTCCTCTCTTTGGGGATATGCTGGTTCCACAGAGACATTCGGATCTCTGACTCTTTGCTGTGTCACTTTTCACTAGAGGACATGTCTGCCTTTTTCAGGGGAGCCTGTGGGAGCCCATTTCTGCTTGCCTTTGGTTACAGCTGTTTATTATGGGGTTGTGTTAATAGACTCACCACACCTTGACTGAGGAATGCCTTGTAGTTACCCAGTCACCTTAAATCACACTTAATTCAAGGTAGGATGAGGTAAAATGCAAACAGAAGTATTAATTTATTATATCTGAAATAGACAACACAATTACAAATGTCTGGAACAGACATAAGGAAGAAATAGAAGTTGTTTATCTGATCTGCTGACACTGAATGTATCACAAAGATGTTTTTTTGGTTTGGATTTTTGTTTCCTTTTTTCATTTTCAGATGACTTGTCCCTCTTCTGAAAAAACGTCTCTCAGAATTTTCTTTCCTCCTATTCCTCAGGTTGCTTGTAGGTGATTTTCATCACTGCAGACCGTGCATTACACAGAACTCCATATTGAGGTCTCCCATCAGAAAACATCTTCAGAAGAAGCCTTTGAACTTCACTTCCAGGTAGTTTCTCCAAATTGTCCTGCTGACCTCACTTGCTGTTGGATGGTTTTAGCCCTTACAGCCAGTCTGCACTTTGAAGTTTTCTAAGGGATCCAGACATGCCATCGTGTGTAAAAATACTGTGTTTGTTTGAATTAGTATTGTAGCAGTTTAATATAAACATAAGTAAATTGTTAATATATGTGACTGCAGCTTGTTCATAATGATGTTTACAGGTCAGAGATAGTGAACAGTCAGCCCTCTCCATTTTTCAGGTCATGCCTACCCTAAGAGAGACGTAGTAATTAGTAATGCTGTTAACTGTATGAGTTTGAAGATATTCTGGTAAAGATGTGTGATATAATAATCACCTGTCAGCCCTGAAAGGAAGCAGCCTTGCATGCAAGTACATTTTCAGCAATTTAACTAGTGCTGCCTCTACTGCTGCCCAGAAAACACAAGAAACCAGTTTCTGTTACAGCAGCTGGGGTTTATGTACATCCATGCTGGAAAGGATGGGGTGGAAGGGGCACCACAAATAACTTCCAGAGGGGTCCTGTTGTATCTTGGTAAAAAAGAAGAACAAAACCAAGTTGAAGCTAGATCCTCAAGAAATCCAGGAAATGATTTTTTTTATTGCCAGTAGGTTCAGGGTGATAAACCAAAAGATGGAGAAAGAAGACAGTGTTGCTTGACTTTTTTGATGGTGCAGACTTCATGGGACAGAAATAGCATGCCATGTTTGTCAGTAGTTGTGGTTTTGCACTTAATTTTGCTACTTCAAATAAAAAGTGATGAAAAGCACACTGATGAAGAGCTTTCTAACGGGGGCAACACAGTAAGACTGCACAAAGGACATAGAGAGTTCTCTCTCCAGGAAGCGCAAGGGGACAGAACAAGTCAGGAGAGGGAATACTTTGAGTGTTGGACTGCATTGGCCTTCTCTCCTTTTATTTCGGAAAATTGACCATCTTCTTTTCTGTTGTTTCCTCTGCTGCTTCTATTTGCTTCCTGACATAGTGAACCATTTTGCAGCTCTTACGCTGCAGCAGCAATGGCAGCAAACGTATACACTGCAGTCTCTTTGGGGGAGAGAGAATGGGAGAATTAATCTATAGTTAGTAGTTGGGATTCTCTGCTGGAATGTGGAAGAGTTTCTCCTGCAGCAAATATTAATTTACTTATACAAAGTGGAAGGCTTCAGGGCAAGAATCACAGAATGACAGGGATTGGAAGGGACCTCAGGAGATCATCTAGTCCAACCCCTCTGCCAGAGCAGGTTCACCTAGAGCAGGTTGCACATGGACGCATCCAGGTGGATTTTGAATGTCTCCAGAGATGGAGACTCCACCACCTCCCTGGGCAGCCTGTGCCAGTGCTCTACCACCCTCAAAGTAAAGAAGTTCCTCCTCATGTTTAGGTGGAACTTCCTGTGCTCAAGTTTGTGCCCATTCCCTCTTGTTCTGTCACTGGGCACCACTGAAGAGCCTGGCCCCATCCTCCTGACACCCACCCTTTAAGTATTTATACGCATTGATAAGATCCCCCCTCAGTCGTCTTTTTTCCAGAGTGAAGAGACCCAAATCCTTCAGCCTTTCTTCATAAGAGAGGTGTTCCAGTCCCCTCATCTTCTTGGTAGCCCTTTGCTGCACCCTCTCCAGCAGTTCCCTGTCCNGGATGCAGTGGGGGACCATGTTGAAAGCCTTGCTGAAGGTGGACAACATCCACTGCCCTTCCCTCATCTATCCATCTATCCAGCCATCCATCCAGTCATGCCATCACAGAAGGCTATCAGATCAGTCAGACATGATTTCCCCTTGGTGAATCCTCATTGACTACTTCCAATAGCTTTCTTTTCCTCCACATGCTTTGAGATGATGCCCAGAATGAGCTGCTCCATCATCTTTCCAGCGGTGGAGGTGAGGCTGTCTGGCCTGTAGTTTCCTGTGTCTTCCTTCTTGCCCTTTTTGAAGACTGCAGTGACATTGGCTTTCCTCCAGTCCTCAGGCACCTCGCCTGTTCTCCAGGACCTTTCAAAGATGATGGAGAGAGGCCCAGCAATGACTTCTGCCAGCTCTCTCAGTACTCTCTGGTGCATCCCATCAGGACCCATGGACTTGTGGATATCCAGTTTATTTAATTGATCTCTAACTTGATTCTCCTCAACCAAGGGGAAGTCTTTTGTCCAGACTTTCCCTGTTACTTTCTCCAAAGCCTGGGACTCCTGAGGGCTGGCCCGAGCAGAAAAGACCAAAGCAAAGAAGGCATTAGTAACTCTGCCTTCTCCGCATCCTCTGTCACCATGGCTCTTGTCTCATCCAACAGCAGGCCCACATTTTCATCTAGAGATGGGAAGAATCTCATCCTGAATGCATCATAGGCTTGCAGATAGATCTGTTGCAGGTTACAGAAAACTTTGTACTCCCAGACAGCAAGAAGTAAGGTTATTAAAAAAAAATAGATCTCTATAATCCTCAGTGAGCCCATTGCTACACAATATGAAGGGATAGATGAGTTTGCTTGACAGGAACACCAGCTTTAAATGAGTAGGGAGGAGTGTTTGCTCATATGCAGTTCATTGTTCTGAGAAAGGGCGAAATTTTGTAATCCTTTGAAATGGTCATATTGTTTTGTCTATTTGGTTTAACAGTATAATTGTGGTGATTTTTTTTCATAGGAGAATTTTTACTTACTATGTAAAACCTGTTTTTATAGGGCTTGAAAGGTCTTTCTGCGATTGTAAATTCTGTAAGAGAATACCATGAGATACACTTCATTATATCAGTCATGCAAAATGTAACCTGTATTATCTTCCCTTGTTTACAGAAAGACAGATTTCTACTTTAGAGATCACTTCATCCTCCTTCCTGTGAAAATAATATGAATCAGAAGGCCTTAGTTTTCCTTCTCCCAAATTTTATTTTTGGGATATTTCTTTTTGGGTTTTTCTATAAGAAACAAAAGAACCTAACAGGTGAGTAAAGAATTTACTGACAGAAAGACTTACTGTTTTCTAGAACCAGGGACAACTTTCCCCAATGTGCTGGAAAGTAAATATGGAGTGTAAGTGATAAACAATACTATGAAAATATCCAAGACCCTGTCACTGTTATAGCTATCTTAGCAGTTTATGAGAGGAAGAGCACTACAAAAACCAGTTGACATTAGAAGTGTTAGAATATCCATCTTTCTTAGAGTAATATTGCTAGCGTGTTGAAAGTTTTAATTTGAACATACTTTTCACTAAGTAGGATAGTTTCTTGCGTGTTTGACATAGTGCAGTACGATGCCAGTAAACAAAAAATTGATTTTAGGGTCTTCATTAGTTTTTCTGTGCAGGGAGATAGATTGAGTGCTATGGTAGTAACAAAGAAGGACTTACATAAGACTATTTCACACGAATGGCTTAAATTTCTTCCCTCCTTGGTTGCAGTTCCTTTTCCTGATCCCACTGAAGATTGGCTGGCAATTCAAAATGACCGCAAAAGCACACTGGCTTCTGTCTGCCCGAAGAACAACCTTTTTAAATTAGGAAGCAAATTGGATTCTCGTGTTGCAAACCAACTCTTTGTGGAGCACAAACATAAATTTATCTACTGTGAGGTGCCCAAGGTAGGCTGCTCCAACTGGAAAAGAACTATTTTTCTTCTCCAAGCGGACTTGAATGCAGAAGCTTCTGAAATTGAGCACGACCACATCCACCAAACCTCGGTGATCAAAAAGCTGGTGACTTACTCTCCTGCCATACGACAGGAATTTCTGAACAATTACACCAAAGTGATGTTCACCAGACATCCCTTGGAACGACTCGTTTCAGCTTACAGAGACAAACTTCTACACTCTGAGCCATTCTACAGTATCACTGTTGCTAATGAGATTAGGGCAATGTTCAGGAAAAACAAAAATTCCTCTGAAAAAGTGAGTTTCCAGGAGTTTGTCAACTTCATTCTAGCAAAACCACCAAATACTCTTGACATTCACTGGAAACCAATGTTTCTGCTCTGTGATCCTTGCAACATTCACTATGATATTCTGGGTAAGTATGAAACTCTTGGTTTAGATTCGGAGCATGTTCTGAAGGTCATTGGAGCACCAGGGAGCCTGCACTACCCCAGCTTGAAGAGGTATGGCTCAGAGAAACGAACTAATGGTGACATCACCTTGGAGTATCTCAGACAATTGAACTCAGAACAAATTGAGAAGATAAATAAATTGTATCAAATGGATTTTGTCTTGTTCAACTACACTATGAAATATGAGGATTACTTTTCACTGAATGACTAACGTAGGTTAAACAAAGAACAGTTTCCTTTGTACAAAATGGGCTGAACTTGTCCTCACAGGTGCTTGATAGGTGGGTTGGTGACGGCTGCTGAAATTTTACTGATGTTTGGAGACATACTTTATCATCCTAAGCACTCCTGTAACAAATCTGTGCCATGATCTGTTGTACTGTACAGTTATTTACCTGTATGAAATTATTTTCTTCATTTTGATCATTAATGGCATATGTTTGTTTCATGAAGGCTGTTTATAAATGATAGATTTTGGTCTGTTGATGAGAGTTAGGGGAAAGATGAAGAGCCTTGTTTTTCACAGTGATTATTTTAAAACACCTTTTTAAAATGTAAATTATTTAAAATCTTTATTAGAAAAAGACATGTGAAGCAATAAATCATCTGCTTTAGAGTCAAACCACTCTCTGTCTGCAAGAGCCTCAGTCAGGAATCCTGTAGGAAAGGAACAAGTAACTCGGGGTGCTTGAAGCTGCATTACACAGAAATTAATGCCTGATTATATTCCCCTCTTCCAGTGCTCTCACCACAGCCGGCCAGCCTCATCCCTCAAGCAGTATAGTTGGCAGCAATCCAGCCAAGGTTTCCCTTATATCTCTTCAAAATCTTCTGATGAGCAGGTTTGGAGTTTATAGTGACTTTGCAAACTCTTTTCACCACCTTTCTGAGCATTGTGGTCTAATTTAAGAGGGGAGGTCTGAAAAATGTATATTTTTTTAGAGAAGTAGTTGAAGGTACCTTCTAAAGTGTACAACTGGGGTGGTGCGGGATCTAAAATCTCAGTGAAAGAGTGACTCTTATCTGTTCTCCCAAAGCAGTTACCACACGGTCAACTGACTGGCCAGTCATCAAAGCGAGGACAATGTTTGGGCTTTCTCCATTTGTGCCTGCCTGGAGCCCGTGAGCCCTTGAGACTTACCTGAGCATGGCACTTGGGTGGAGGCAGGTAACCTCAGATAATACATTTGTTCTACATGTTGTTTTCGTGCTTCACAGGAAACTGAGTACAAATAAATTGTAGAATTATGGTGAGGGGAGCAATGAAGCATGTGGCAGAAGCAACTCAAACAATTATCAACAACTTCTATTCCTAGGTGGCTTTGGTTTTAGATTGTTGAGGGGTCTATAACTGCTACTATATTAAGTACGAGGCTTGCTGCATTTTTTTGAAAGTCTGTTGCCTGATCACATTGAAAAATAATTTGTGACCATGTTAATTGTAGCAAGTTTTAGAAACTAATTGTGAGCATTAGCACCATCTTTAGAGGATGTCAGTCTCTTAGAAGCTAACTTGAAAATCTCTCAGATGCACTTAGTTCCTATCAGCTATATATGCAAATGTACAAAGGCTGGCAGGCTAGTCTTGGATCCAAAGTTGGATCACAGATTGTCATTACATAGAAAAGGACTGGGACAAAATAATTTTATCACACTGCAGCCACCAATCTGTATAGCCATTGCTGCCAGCAGCATGGCCAAGGGAGAGGGAAAAGAGGACTGGGAAGAATGGATGCAATGGAATTTGAGTGAAGAGGGTTGTGAAGAGAGCTCCCAGTGTAAGGAGTGGGATGCGGGATTGCTCTGCCCCAGAGGGAAGATGAAGCGGTATGTTGGACATCAGATGGAGACCCTGATGAGACCCATGGTGATAGGAGAAGACGAAGAAGCTCTGTGCATCCCTCCTTGACAGCAGCTGGCAGACAAAGCCAGGACTACCATTCAGGCCATCTGGCAGCTCTTGCATGGCTGACTAGTCCATTAACGGGGCAGCTTTGGCACAGGGAGAGATCCAAAGTGAGAAGAACAAGCAAGAACAGCAAAACATTTTTATTTTAAAAATAGCTTGTGATTTTATGTGGAGTGATTCATGGTTCTGGATCTTACCCTCACCACCACCATATTTGGTGTCCCCACAGTCCTACTATCCCCCACCACTGGATTACTCACACTGCCCTGGTAACCCTGTAGTTCATGTGGATTTTTTTTTTTACTTTTTTATTGTGCTGAGGCAGAGGAAGCTGGCAAGGACTCTCGTTCAAAGTCAAGGCTATGCAGAGGGATCAGGTCTCTCTCTCTTTCCTGAATCAGAGCCACCTCCAGATACTTGATTCTCTTACATTCTTTGCCAGATCATGCAGAGGAAGAGGGAATAAGACTTGCTTTATAACTTGCTTCTACATGATATATCCCTCCAGAGCTATAAGCCTCAGCAAAGATACTTTAATTTTCTTGCACCATCAGGCAGCCTAGGAAAACTCTGAAGAAATGCTACTGGCAGAGTTTGATAGGTGTCTTTGCTACCAACGCTCTAGTGTTAGCACTCCCCTTCAGTTTCTTGCCTTTAGATATGAGTGGCTGTCTGTTATTTCCTCTTTCACACAAGATCACGTATTCTTCCTACAGTGGTGACAGAGAACGGATGGCTACTTCATTCATCACAAGCACTAGTCAGTAACAGAAGGCTATCTATTGATGCAGAAAAATCTCTCTTAATTATTCACAATGGACTCTCAGATTTGATATTTGCCTACTGGAAACTGTAAGCAGCACATTGCACGTACTACGTTCCCATTTGTACCGTGAATACAATGTCATTCTTGTACTAGTGCAACATCTTTTGTGGTTTTAAGATTGAGCCATGATCCTGCATCCAAATATCACAGGACTTGAGACCTGGATTTAAATCCAAGCTTTTGAACCTGGAGCTGTTCAGACTCTGTAGCCTCATATGGTCAGACTTTTTGAGTCGTTTTGGTGGGTTTTGTGGTGTTTTTTTCTTTCTTCCTTTTCTTTTATTTTGGCAGCTCTCACCCCTGGAAATTACACAGACTTGAAGCCCGTATGTCTTCGGAGCGAGCGGCCAATTGTTCGTATGGGGCCATCTGGTGGTGAAGTGTGGGCTAGGCAAGGGAGGATTACCCGAAGGGGGGTAACTTGATGGTTGGAGGGTTTCAGTCCGGTTTTGACCTGAAGTCTTGTATCTGAAGACTCTCATGCCTGTTCTTTCTCTCCTGGAGTAAGAATTCAGTTTCAACTTGGCCACTAGTGGTTTTCTGGTACCAGTAGTTTCTTCACCAGTTTGCCACAAGTCTTTGTCCCTAACTCGCTAAGATGTGAGGACTGTCCAGCTTCCGACACTGGAGATTACCTTGTGCTGCTCTAGTGAGAATTTCTCATTTCTGTGTTGCATAGTGAAAGCCTACTATCCCTATCTTGTTTTTGTTTTTGTTTTATGGCCTGAAACTCAGCAGGAAAATTTGGTATTATGGATTTGATCTATCAGCACCCTCGTTAAGTTCTAACTGAACTTTATGGGTCAATTTTATATAAAAATGAATTATGAAGACAGTAAATTTTCAGTTGCCTACATTTGAAAAGTCATTTTCTTTTGTGTGCTTTGATTCATCTCTGTCATTACTTCAGGCAGACATTTATCCATTCACCCTCTTTGAACATCTCTGTATGAGTTTGATTTTCATGTGACAATCTGAAAAACAGGTTGTTGTGTATGATTATGTATGAACAGCTAACCTGCCATTGGCCATTTTCTGGGTAAAGTGCAGCTCAATACCTCTACTATCAATCTCAGCCAAAATTCTGCTGATTTACCTGATGAAATCTCAAGACAACATTGTTTTCTAGGAACCCAAATGTGCGTGTATCAAAGGGAAAAGATTTTCATGAAAATGACCAAAAACTGCCTGTGAGGGAAATGCATTTCTTAAAATGAAAATGAAGTCTGGCAAACAAACTCCTAGACACTTCACATCAGTCTCCTTGTATCATTTCAACCCAGTGTTTCCATTTCTGAAGGTGCTTCTGTTCTCACAAGGCAATTTCTCAAACTCTTTGGCTAATACTTTGATACCATTAGAAGAGAAATAGGATTCATTATTCCTCCAACTGATATACAGAAAAAAACCACAAAGGTGTTAGGTTCTAGTTAGTAAACAACTTAAGTAATGAATACTCACCCTTGACAACTTAAAAAAACCCCCAACAACAAAACCCAAAAAACCAACATAAAACTACAAGCTAAAACCAAAGAGTGTTTCTTCAGGTTGATAACAACCCCACTAGGGAAAAAAAGGTCTTCTCCTTGGCAATTTCAAAGAGGATGTGGTTTTCTTTGTTTCCTATCTGGTCATCATGCAGCTTTGCAAAACTGTACTTACCTAGGGCAATAATGTATTGGATGCATGAGTAAAGTACCCTTGCCATTTTTTCATTGTTTTGCTGTATTTTTTCCATGATGTTAAGGACCACATTAATAGTTTTTTATGGCAGTAAAAGCAGGGAGTATTTTTTCCCTAGTAGTTTCGCAGGGCTATTTTGTTTATCACTGTTTATTAGGACAAATTGTGCAACTAGTCTCATCGAAAACAGACTTTGGAAAGCACCACGAGTTCAGGAGTTTGGAGGAATCCTTGATTGCTGAGCCAGAATCAGAAGAATTCACTGAAAGATTGACCACCCCTGGCTTATAATATAGTAATGTAGTTCTTTACAAGGAAGAATGGATGGTTTAATCCAGTCTTGCTTTCAGTATCTTTTTCCAGCATCTGCTGTCTTGGAAAGAGAAACAGAGATGGAAACCCAATCTAATTATCTGCAATCCCAGTTTAGTTACTGAAGAGAACTCTTTGTGCTCTTAGCAGTGGCGGAAACACCAAAGACAAGTGCCAGACGTTAAGTCACCATTTAATATGGCAGCATTAACTTTTGCAGCAGGGTCCTGGGTAGTTTGTTCATGTACAGAACTGAAGAAACACATTAGAACAATGCTACAGGAAATCTCAGAATTTATCCACTAGGCTGAAGAAGATAGAGCAATTTCTATTCTGATTTGAAAAAAACTAACAAATGCAAAAGACAGATCCATGGCCCTAGGGAAAGTAAACCTTCTCATGATCCCCATTATTTTATCTAATTTTTATATTGATTTATTCTTGCAACATTTAGCGCAATAGGCTGTCCATTGTGATTGATTACACAGCGTCAATGGTTATGTCATGGGTTATGTCATACTTGCATTAGCAGCATCATTATGGTTGCAGCATCATTATGGTTACAGTGTTATCATTGCTTGACTGTTTAAGAGTCTTATCAGACTCTTTTTCAGTCTTGGGGACATCTAGATCACCACAGAACATGGGTGCTCTGTTTTGAAGACAGAACCGCGAACGTAACTCAGTACAAATATTAAGCTTCGTTTTCGTTTTAAACACTGCTTTGGTATTGGCAGCCTTACAATGATTGGCACTACCAAATCAAGCTATCCATAGCCTGTACGGAAAAACCGACAGTTAAACTTGAGGAAGGGGGCGTTTTGGGAGAGGCGGGTTTCCCCGGCGCGGTGGCCGGACCCTGTGGCCAACGGGAGCTCGGAGCTGTCCGCGGTGCTGAAGCACCGCCCGGCGCCCGCCTCCCCCCCTTCCGGCGTTCCCCCACAAACTACAGGCTGGAGGCGAGGACAGCCTGAGCTGGTGGCAGAAAGAGGTACAATCCTGTGGCAGAAGGCTTACGCCAGCAGTGAGGCTGGAAACGTTCTTATGCTGTATATTAATTCTGCTGTTCTTCTTGGTGGTTTTCATAGATCACCCTTTTTCCCTGACGCGTTTATGATCAAGTGGAGAAAGTTGTTACGCCATGTGTTCCTTTGCGACACTCCTCACTTAAAGAATATGGCAGATACAGGTAGTGAAAAACCCTTTGAGGGCAGAGACAATAAGCATGTACTTATATTAGTGCTAAATTTGTTCCTATGACTTCAAGTAAAAAAAGTATTTGTAAGCACTTCTCGCAGGCAAATAAATAAAACACATGCAGATATTTCATCTTATGAAACAATAACAACAATAACAACTCTTCTAAGTGGTGCTCAATGACAGGACAAGAGGCAACAGGCACAAACTGGACCACAGGAAATTCTGTCTGAACATAAGGAAAAACTTCTTTACTTTGAGAATGACAGAGCCCTGGCACAGGCTGCCCAGAGAGGTGGTGGAGTCTTCTTCTCTGGAGATATTCAAAACCCGCCTGGATGCGTTCCTGTGCCCCCTGCTCTAGGTGACACTGGTTTGTCAGGGAGGTTGGACTAGATGATCTCTAGAGGTCCCTTCCAACCGCTAGTACTCTGTGATTCTCTATAATTTTGCACAAGTGCAAACTAGACGCTTATGTTAAAGCTACTTGTGCCTTGCTTAGTAATTACTTTTGCTTACTTTTTCCTTAAAATACATTCATACAGCATCACTAATATCACTAGAGCGTGTCTATGGTTTTTCAGGATGTATTTGATCTTTAGTGCAGTACTGGCAAATGAACTGGCAAAGCAAACTGTGTGGTCAAAGAAACCTTTAATGTACTAATACACACACCCGCAGCTATTCAGTTGGTGAGTAAGAAGTTTTAAGAGTTTTCCAGAAATTTCCCTCTTGAAAAGGGAAATAAAAGCCTGTGACTTGGGATATCAACTTTTGACCACATTTGCATAGTAACATCCTTTGTTAAACAGACTATTTCTATTCACCTGCCATGCCAGATTAATTGCTGTAATAAATACTACTAGTGATGGTTTCTGTGGAAAACACTTAATTCTGCCTTAATCTTTGTTAAAAACTAAATTATTTATTTCAGACTTTCAGTTTTCTCCATAATCTGGAGGGGGTTTTATAATTTATACTTTTAAATGTCTTAAAAGTGGAATAGCCTCTTGCTGAGATGTATTTTAATATCTTCTGATAGGGAAGAACCATGGTTTATTCTTTAAGTGGGCCCCTGGGCGAACAGGTGAAATGAAACTTCTAGAAACAGTCTGCCTGTATACACAATGAGACATATCCTGCTCTTCTTTACACTCTTTACACTTTACACTAACAGGAGTAAATCCACAGATTTTAATGTGAGCATTACTGTAAGCACAGGCAAATATGTCCCGATGTTCTGAGGGGGTAATAAATAGCAGGCCAAAAATGACAACTATGCTTACTTAAAGCGTAAATAAGTGGTTTCACTGGAGTAATTATCTTTAAATCAAATCTTCATACTGAAGTTCTCACAAACAGTTCAGAAGGAACTATGAGGAACGTGGTTGTTAGGGTGAAGCGTTACCTGTAATCATCTCAAACACATGACAGCAAAACTCCCTCTTGTTTTGTTATGGCATTTTTGTGTGGATTTTCTGCTAAAATGACAGTCGTGGAAGCTGAATCTATTTAAGCTGAGAACAGGCAAAACACAAGCAAAACCCATAAGAATATCTCAGATGCTATTCTACTAAGCTGCAGGCACTTTGAGGAGGGAGCACACAATTCACATGTCAAACTAACAACCTGCAGCCAGTGATGCTGCTACCATTTATTCATCTGGCTGCTCCTTTCAGCACGTACTTCCCATCATGGAATAGCACACCTGAGGCCCCTTCTCCCATTTTATTCTGTTACCTGGATGCGTTGTCCCCCAGGCCAGCAGTAAGAGTGTGAGGGAGAAAAGTAGTGGTGACAGGCTGAGAGGGAAGTGGGAAGGAAAGGCCTTACTCTTCCCCTTTCATAAGGAATCATAGAATGGTTTGGGTTGGAAGGGACCTTAAAGATCGTCTTGTTCCAACCCCCCTGCCCTGGGCAGGGACACCTCCCACCAGATCAGGCTGCTCAAAGCCCCATCCAGCCTGGTCTTGAACAACTCTAGTGAGGGGGTATCCACAGCTTCTCTCGGCAGCCTGTTCCAGTGCCTCACCACCCTCACAGTAAAGAATTTCTTCCTAATATCTAATCTAAAACTCCCCTCTTCCAGTTGGAAGCCATTACCTCTCGTCCTATCACTACATGCCCTTGTAAAAAGTCCCTCCCCATCCTTCCTGAAGCCACCTTTAGGTACTGGAAGGGGGTCTAAGTTTTACCCGGAGCCTTCTCTTCTCCAGGCTGAACAACCTCAACTCTCTCAGCCTGTCTTCACAGGAGAGGTGCTCCAAACCTCTGATCATCTTTGTGGCCCTCCTCTGGACCTGCTCCAACACGTCCACGTCCTTCTTGTGCTGAGGGCTCCAGAGCTGGATGCAGTACTCCAGGTGGGGTCTCATGAGAGTGGAGTAGAGGGGCAGAATCACCTCCTTTGCCCTCCTGGCCACACTCTTTTTGATGCAGCCCAGGATGCAGTTGGCTTTCTGGGCTGCAAGCGCAGCACAAGAACAGCAACTGTCTACAGCGTGAGATGGGGCAGATGTGGGAGAAAAGTGGTTTTGCCTCCTCAGCGTTTTCCAATCACTTGTGACATCCCCTCTCTTCACCTTCAGTGCAGCTCTTACTTCCCATAGTACTTCCCTATAGAGTAACCCTATGCTTTATATACCAGCAGATCACGGCGAGTCATTTTGCTAGCAGGGGTGCTGTGTACCCTTTTTTCTTCCTCCTGGCTTTATCCTTGCGTCTTTCCTCACTGTCATGGGTGTCACCCTATGATCTCAAACACTTGCAACCCCTTTTCCCAAAAGGCAGTGGCACCTGGCTGTGCTTGAGTTATGTTTTTTCCCCACTTGCATGTGAGTATGTGAGGTAGCTGAATAGTTCAACATACTTTTGTTCAGGAGTATGACTTGAAAATGTAATTTTAATTCCAACCACGAGGGGACCTTCATAGTTTATTGTCTGTTTTCTGCAGGTTCATCTGATCCATGCACCGAGATCTATACAATCATGCTACTTTCACCAATATACTACATCTCCCTCCTAGCTGAGGACCTGCTCAAATCACAGTATCCCCTGCTAAGTCATCTTTCATATCCTTGGAATCTGCATCCAACTTTATTCCGCTGCTTAAATGCCACAGCACCTTTCCTGTGTTTACCTAGCATCTTTATATTCCTGTTTCAGGTCACCAACTTTCTACAGACGCCGGGTTGCTCAGGAGTAAAACTACAGGGTACTAGCAGCTGAGCTGACAGCAGGGCTGGGGAGGAGAAAAAGTGATTTCTGCATGTGCTGATCCACAGATTCTGGGCCAGAGATCCAAGGCAGGTGAAAACTGAAGCATTCCTTGTATCACTTCACATTTTAATAATTCAGCCACAGTACGATTTTTAAAATTGCTGCCTGAGTTACAGCTATGCTGCTGCTTAGGTAAAAGCAGTTCCTGAATCCTTTTTCATATGGCATTCACAGAGCAAATGTCCCGAGTTTATACCAAAATTCTCCAAGCCTTGCCTAGAGGAATTTGTTGAATAACCTACAAAAATTAATCCAAAAAATAATGAACTCCCATTTATTGCAGCAATTGCCTCCATGTCATATAACCAGGGTTTGGAGTCACATTCTCCTCTTGCAAGCGGTGGCTACGCACTTGGATAATGCGATCTGCTTATGTTTGCATGACAAAAAGGGGATGTGACTGTAACATGCACTAACCTGCTCACTTGATTAAGTGAGTAGCAAAGACACAGCAACCAAACCCCCCAGCTCTGGTCCCCTGCCCGTCTGTAGTTGGGGACGAGCCGATGAAGCTGTCTCCCCTCACTCCACTGCCGGCCCAGAACCTCCTCTGCTCCCACCTCCTCCGTGCAGGGAAGCAGCATCTCTCCGCAGGGCTGCTCCCGACCGACCCCACTCCTGAGGGGAACTCGACCCACCCCACGCTTTTCTGCTTTCACGGTGGAGCTGCGATCTTCATTTCAGACACTGGGGGGAACCTTAGACTTTAGGATGAAAGGCCTGGGGCGAGGTGGGATCCAACCCTCCCTTGACTCGATCAAGTGGGTTAAGGCCCACGTAGCTCGGTTCAAGTCCTGAAAAAGGGCCTTCCTATATGAAAACGAACTTTTTTCCTCCTCCCATTATATCCTGAATAAGATATAATAACTACTTATAAACGTTATCTTGCTTGTATCTGTCGCACTGAAGACAGACATGCGAACCACAACTCTGAATTACTTATTAAGGCCTTCTTAGGTCATGCTCAGGTTGGAATTTAAGGACATGGTGTTTCTCAGCTGTCACGCTCCAGGCCCTCTGAGAACTCTCATGTGGGCAATGAAGTATTTTTTGTGTGCTAGGCAGGTTAAACCCAAGCCTCCCCTCTAGACCATATTTAAACTCTTATCTACGTGAAATCTTTCACGCCTGTTAGAAGCATCCATTGCCTCTTCTTTGCCTTTGTATTGTCAAGGCTTGGATACCCTATGGGAATGCAAACTGAAAGGAATTAAAAATAAGCAATACGTTAACAGTGTTTAAAAAGGGATTTCATGGGAATGAAACAATCTTTTTTTTGCCAGTGTAAATAAAGGCAGAAAGTTCTTTTTGTAGTAGGAATGTGTGAAATGTGAAACCTCGGCAGTGAGAAGCAACACCGATACGAATCAGAGGGACCGCGATAAACAAAACTTTTTACCCCTGGAGGTGGGAACGTGATGTGGTGGTTACAGCAGCAGAGAGCAAATCTGCAGGGCCAGTTTCTGCCCCTGACTCACTGTATGTCTGTAGTCAATTCATGTACTGTCTGTACATCACTTTACCCATCTGTGAAACAGGGACACACATATCTGTATCTTATCAGATTCAGCTCTTGCCAAGCGTCATTAATGGATGCTGACAGCCCTTTGCTGTCAGGAATGCAGGATTTCACAAGTGGAAAGTACAAGGCATTACCGCTTTGCCAGGACAGGAGCACCACTCCTTTTGTTAAAACAGTTGTACGCTTACAAGCAAAGGTGGTGATACCAGACGGACTGAAGAACCTCTTTATTCTCCTGGTAGTGTTGAGAGACTTTGAGTTAAATCTTACACAAAGTTCAGAGATCGGTATCTCCCTAAAGCTGATAATGCTATAAAAGCAGTCAACCAAACCTATCTAATCTTATCCAACCAATTGCCGCTAACTGGTATTATTAAAATGGCATTTTTCTATTTTTATACATGTCCTAATTTATTAAAATTAAGTGTATTGCATACATTTTGTTTCTGTCTTCATTAGTTGAAATTTAATCCTTAAAAATTATATTTTATAACTGAACTATTAACTAATCTTACCCCTATGTGGAATGAGCTGGTGGTCTCAGAACCGTTACCAAGGGTAAAGTTTCCTAAAAAAGGAAACCTTTTAAATAAGGTTTCCTAATCATAGACCACACATAGTCCTGTAATTGCAGAATCAGCACACAGAGCAACGGCTAAACGAGCCTGGAAATGGAACCGAGCTTCCACGTGCAGCAGGGCTCCCTGAAGGGTTCCTGTTTGGCCTCTGAAAGCTCACACTTAAGCTCTCTCCTGTGAATAAACTCTTTTTCTGTCTTGCTCATCTAGAGACGGAAGCTGCCACAGCTACATAAATGAGTTGAGTCCAACCAGTGTGTGCGGAATCTTCCACACCCGTTCAAAACTGGCCTCTGCGTTTTCTGCTGTGATCTGTAAATTTACCACCGTGAGCCTTCTTATAAGGCCATCAATTACAAAATCATGCTTTTGATTAAACTGTTATGACTTTAGGTATCCATTGGGCCTAATCAGTCTTCATATTTTGAGATTGCCTTTCTGCACTACAAAATTTGAAGCTAATTACAAAGTTAATAAATAAAAGTGCTGACTCTAGCTCCTTTCAGAAAGAACTTAAACCCGTTCTGTCTACCATGAAGGAATATGCTCCCACTTTGTTTTTCCGTCTGTTGGTGAAAAGCTGCACTGCCAACCGTTTTCTTCGGCACTTTACTGCTAGTGTTTTTACATAATTTGGCAGTAGCCGTCACCCCTGCCTCCCCCACCACATACACCTTGGCAGCTCCCACAGCTGCCTCTACACAAAGAACTAAATCCACCACAAGACTTGGCCGTTTAAGCTGGAAATTCAGATTGTCCAAACTCCTGGCTAGGCATCAAGTAATTCTGGAAAAGCACCTGAAGATGCCTGAATTTTTCTTTATGAAGTTCCCCGGCTGCCTTCCTGTCTGCTCACGGGCATTTGCAAGCTGTGGGCTTTGAGAGCAGTTGCCGGGGGAGCTGGTGTGCCGTGTGGTGCTCCTTGAAACAGAGTTTTCCAAAGACTACCTGCAAGATCGGGCTGTAAAATACTCAACTGCAACCGAATAACCCGAACGAAACATGACAGGTTGCCAAATTATTTATAGTATCACAGGCCCAAGAAGTCCCAGCCGTGGCCTGGGCTGCGTTTACGCGTTGAGGGAGCTCGCAGCCCAAGTACCAGGCAAGAGACAACAGATGGCGAGAGACAGATGGGAGAGTACACGGAAACAATGAGATAAATGAGCAAAAAAACTTAAGTCGAAGACTTTAGCGTTTGCTTCCAAAATTATTAATTCTACTAATCATCTCAGCTGATGTAACCCTCCGGTAGGACGCTTTTCCTGTTCCAAAGGTCTTCATAGCGACGATTACAACACATGCCTCATCCCAGCATGGGTTGCCTTTAGGGTAAAGAGTGGGAGTTGAGCTGGGAAGAAGTACTGGGAGGGGTGTGTGTGTGTGGGGGGGGTGTTATTTGCTGGAATTCACTCAGTAAAGGGGGCTGGGGCTGCCTCGGCAACCCGGGGCTTAAGGCCGCCCGGGTAAATCGGTAAAGCGCTGACCGACAGAAAATTCCGGCTTTACCGGGGGCCGGCTCTGCCCTGCAGCCTCTGCCACGCGCCGCTGGCAACGGTACAGGCGAGACGAGGGC
>VXBO01009889.1:434926-458645 GCA_013400135.1 Rhinoptilus africanus
GGCTGTGCGCTCGGGAGGGCGGCCGGGGGGGCCTGCTGGGTACCCCCGGGTGGCCAGGAGCACCCTTTGGGAGGGAGGTTTCCGTGACCCAACTCCACGCAAACTCCGGGGAACTCCCGATTTTGGGCCAGCAGCAGCGCGATCCGGTATACGGGCTGCTGCGCCTTTTGGGAATACGCTGCTGCACGTTGGCTCTTGTAAAACCCGGGCAGGTGTGCGCTGTTTCCTTTGTGCTGTGAAACTCTGCTTGATGTCACAAGAATGTGGGGGGACGTTGCTTGATCATAAGTATATTGGGTTTTTTGTTGTGTTGTTGTTTTTTTTTTTTTCCAGTCTCCTTTATCAGATCTTCAAAATAAAATTTTTCCAGGCATTTACCAGCAGGTATTTTTTCTCTCTTTCAATCCTAGAGTCTGTGGTTGTCAATTTTTGAGCTGCTTCTTGCTGTGAGCATGACAGGAGATGGGGAGGAGCTTGGAATGGGTAGAATGCATGCTTTTGTCCATTCTGGCAGTAACACATTCTTCCCAGTAAATCCCCTCTGTAATTTGGCAGCTTTCATCCATGAAGTGTACTTTTAAAGGCATATAGTTAGTTGCTTTTTCCTTTTATATATGTTTCCCTGATTCCTTATAATGTGCTTCTTGGGGTTTTGTAACTGAAATATGTTGCTTTAGTGAATTAGCCCTCCTACCTTTCTTGAGACCGCAACTTAAATTATTGTTCTAATGCCAGCTCATTGGTACTGAATTGTTTTCTAGCAGAACATATGTTCTGAAAAAATGTATAAGCAAGAGGTAACGCAACTTGTAGGTGATACCTCCAGCTGGACTTTTCTCATGGTAATTGTGGGTTTACTACTTTAGAGGACACATAGTACAGGAGCTAAAATGCTGTGCGCAATATTGTCTTTGTTTGCATCAACTTGTGGCCTGGTTTTGCAAAAAGAAAAAAAAAAAAGGTTTGTACTTTACCATATTGCGTATTAAGAAACCGATAATAATACTACTGAATTTGTACTTTTTGATCCTTACTGAATCTGGTGTGTGTGGGAAGCCATTACTAATGTATTGCTGTTTGGCTTTCTTTTCTAAAATACATGATGTGCTAGTGGGGTTTTTGTGGAAGTAGCAGAAGAATAGAAATTAGAGGTGGAAAAGGGCCATAGGCTCATTTGACTCAATATCCCTGCTACTGCAGTGGGCTGTATGCGTGTTAAATAGGGAACAGTAATTTAGTGGTAACACTTTAGCAATAAAGAGAACTCGGAGATGGCATCGTGACATATGGTTAAGTTGTTTGTGAACATGGTCTGAAGCAAAACCTATTCTTCAGGCAAGAAGCCATGCTGGCTTTAAGGTTTTGCTTCTGTACCTCTGACGTCATTGGTATTGCATGCAATATTGAGTCTTAAATCATTCATTAGAACTGTATGCTCTAGATACATGCATTATGACATGCACTTATCTAAAACATACAGCATAAGTGGATGGTGAGTGGCATTACTTTCTTTTAAATTATATGAAGTTTCTAGGCATTGCAAAATTGGAAAAGGCTTTAGTCACCTTTTAATGATGAGAAGAAAATTTTAAAAGTAAAGAAGGTGGTCTTTAACAATGATTTGCAGACAAACTAAAAATAGCTGCATTATAAGTATTTTAAACTCTGAGAGAATGGCCTATTCATTTAGGTGTGTGGGAAGTTGAGAACTTCAGAAGTGTTATGAGAATTCAGTTTTTGAAAAAAAGTTTATGCAGGTTTCCCAAGTTCAGTGCGTCTGCCGGATTTTTTAATGTCTCATTGGTAAGGTGACTCAACTAGTAAAATAATTCATGTTTTTAATGGCCAAGTTACTCTTCCATACCTGTGGTGTAGGGGAAGATGGGGCAAACTGCCCACCAAGAGCCTACCATCTGACTGATCTTCTCTACCTCATTATCACTTCTGTGGCAAGCGGGCAAACCAGAGCTGGGACTGGTACCTAGGACTCTGAAACAGAACTAAATATCACCAGCTTTGTGACACTGCCTAATGAATTAAATGGACAATATCTTTTATTGCTTAATGCATGCTCATGTAGTTCATCCCTGCTTTCCTTGCTGCGTTACCCACCAAAAACTTGAATCCCAACAATCTGCTTTTTCCCTGTGGTCAGGCACGCTGCCCTTCATCTCAGGTGGCTGCACTGTGTGCTTGCCGATACCTGGAGGTGACCAGGATAGGCTTGCTCTTGTGTTGGATGTCTTTTGATACTGGACAATGCTGTGGTATTAGCAATCCCTGTGCTCAGCTGTCCAGTCTTTACAGACGCTGTTTCTTTAGTGAAGCAGTGAGCACGTAGCGTGCTGAAGTAGAAGTCTCTGCTTTAATCTTGGGGCAGGCTTTGGGTTCAAGGCAGGCACATGCATGTGAAAATAACTAGAAATTTTAGGATAATCTGAGGAATGGTTTTATACTTTGAAGATTCTATTTAGAGGCAAATTGGCGCATTTTGCACGTCTGTTGTTTTTAGTGTATGTATTTTAATAGATGAAGGCTTATTCTCAGAGTGGAACACAAAGGATAGAGGCTTTTCTGAAGGAAACCAGTCAGAGGTAGGCCAAACTTGATGTTCCCTGATTCTTGGGAAATTGTGACATTTTGAGATTTTGCTTGTATTGGAATTTCATTAGACTTTTCTTGGGAAATGTTAGGAATTAATTTGGAGCTTGGCACCTTATGCCTACCAGACTCCCCAGTGCCTAGCAGGGACCTTGGAAACTTGCCCAGGTCTTCAACTGCAGGAGCAGAAGTCCTGATAATGTTCCTGTTATCAGGGCTTCAAGGCTTCCATCTGCAGACCCAGGAACTTGAGACCCAAGCTGAAGAAGGCCCTCCTAGGCCTCTCGGCTGAAGGCTTCTACTCTTGACCTAGCAATCAGGACTCGGCTGGTTCTTTGAAATCGTGTGGTCTCTTAGGCTGCCTGTGCGAGAGACAGGAAACTCTGGAGCCCTTCCTCTGTGTACAGGGCTTGCCACCCTGGAGTTACCAGGCATTAAATCCTCAGATGATAAGCCTGGGAGGCTTGGAGGATTGTTCTCCCTGGCAGCTCCTGAGGCGAACAGAGAGTTCTCCAAGAGGATGAGTGATTCAGTTAAACGTTTCACAGAGCATGCTGGGTTGGAATAATTGGCACATCACGACAGCGTTAAATTTTAATTTCTGATTGAGCACAGTATGTGGGCATGTCCCTGGAGCCTTAGGGCCCTAGCTGAGGGCAGTGAATACCTTGGGACTGGTGGCTGACCAGTGCAGTACAGTTCCAGCCTGGCTCAGCTGGGACAAAATGCCATTTGCGTTTAGGTGGGCCCGCCTTTGAGAGAAGCTGGGTGGGTAGGTGTTCCAGTTCCTCGGCACAAGGTCTGCATTTCATTTTGCAGTAATTAACACAGGCTTTGGAAACTGGACTGCCCTGACTTTCCTGGAGGAAGACTCCTCCAGCGATGAAGAGCTGGAAGCGTGAGAGAAGCCTGTTCTGCTGCTGTCCTGTTAGTTGAACTTGTGGCTCTGTGAAAACCAATTGCTCATAGCTGTGTTAATGTAATTTGCATAATGCCATAGCTGGAGCTTCAGAAATCTTGGCAGGTAACTTAATCAAAAAATAATGGTTATTTTTCAAACAGCCAATTGACAGAATAGATTTTACCCTATGACAACAGTTAACATTCCTGCCTTCCCTTGCATTTAAATGGGAAGCGTGCTTTTCTAGCCTTGCTTCACGCCATCTGGAAAGTGTATATACACAGTTGAATCTTGCAGTGAAAGCACTAGTGGTCCATTTATAGTAATGGAGAGAGTGCAAGAGTTATATATTTTTGTCTTCATTCTGTGAGTGAGCAATTTTAAGAAATACGTAAATCTGGTTAGCACCTTCTTTGTTGGGACAGATTTTAGGAAGTGGTTTTCAGAGAATAAACACCATGATAATGTACAGCAGCCTCTTGTCCTCTTTATAGGAGAACATTATTTACTAGACGGAAACATGCCAAGTAAATCTACTCGTTCTCATAACTGTGACCTGTCATTCCAAATTCCTAGATCTGTAACCATGAGAACAGCTGACAGCTTGCTAGAGGAAAAGCAGTTCAGTTCTTGCTTGCAATGGTACCAGTCCAGAAACTCTGGGGGATTGCTGTTAGTGAAGCTTATTTGGTTTCACTGATCTTCTCACCATTATTTTTTATGATACCAAGCACCTTAAAATGGACAAACATATAGAGAGGCGCACATGCTTAAAAAATACAGACCGAAAGTTTCAACTACTTCAGCTCAGGGGTGGGTTACATAAGCTAATGCAGTAGAATAGAATTGTTATTTTTAAATGAAGAATGGGAACGAAGGGATGACATAAGTAAGACTGTTAATGGGTTTTTAGCCTACTTTCCAAAGGAAAGGAAGCTTGTGTAATCACTCTATCAATTCCATTTTAACAACTTTAGTAGATTTCAGTCAAATTTGGCAGTAGGATAGACATCTCAAAGTTTCTTCAAGAAAGAGTTCTTTCAAGTTCCACAAAGATCAGCATCTGAGTGGAGGAGAGGAAACCAAAATAAGTGCATAGCTTTTGTTCTCGGGGAGTGAAGGTGCAGGATGAGTTCAATGGTTGTCTTCTGTTTTGCTTGTTAACTGGTGAACTGGCACGTGTGTACTGGCTAGTTGATCAGTGCTTTTGTGCTTGTGCCAGCCACAGCAGGTAGTGCCTCTTGTCCTGAGGGTGATTAGGAGAAAGTACAGGAGGGAGAATACACTGCTGTGGGCTGGTGTGGTTAGGGAATGGGGAAGGCGCTAGTTGAGGGGCAGGGGAAGAAGGTAAAGAAATTGTGGGGAGATGTGGAAATTGGAAGGTTTTTTGGTACAAGCGTAGAGAGGACAAGCTGTAGCTACTCTGATAAGGGTGCAGGACAGTAGATACCAGTCAAGTAGAAACCAGGCTTCATTAGTTTGCTGCTCGTGAAACAACTACTTTTAATGGCATAAATTTCATATTTCTAAAAAATAAATAAATGCTAATTTCTAATGACAGTCCTGTATACTGAAATCTTTTTGAACATATATATTTTGTATACTGAATAAAGATGAAGTGAACAGCAGCAGAGGACTTGCCACATTTCCATGTTGCACAGTTGTTGGGCCAAAACTCTGAATTGGGAGCCTTCTTTCAGTTTGAGGATGGTTTCTTTTCCGCTGTACACCCGAATGGTGGAGTGTGTTGAAACATCAGCAGTATCAGTTCTTGGGGTCACTGTTTATTAGTAATGTAGATTCTTGTCTGGTAGGAAATGAGTTAGCTCTTAGCAAATTACTTGAGATAGGCAGTTAAATGTCCTATCAGTTAAGAGTTTCTGATCCTGGATATATCTGAAATGGTGACTTAAAAATTACAAGATTCTCTCCTGAATGAATTTCCCTCTGATAATTTTCACTTTTCATGTGTTAAAGGACATGTTGTTGCTAGGGTGTACAGTTTAAATTGGAAGAGCTCTGCTATTTTTTTTTTTTTTCCTTATGGACCTGCTGGATTAGGTATGCTGTAGAAGTTTCTCTATATGCACATTTCTACAGTTCTACAGTTCAAACCTTCTTTTAATGCTTATTACATCTGGAAGGAGGGAAAGAAAGTAACAGTGACTCCTCATTGTCGGGTGGTGCATTCATATTTAAAGAGGGCATACTTAAGCAGATTTTTCTCAGTCTATCATTGATTCAACAGAGTTGATTTATTTGTGAAAACCCATGCTAGTCTGAAAAGGAAAAAGGGTAGTGGCTGGAGCAATAGTTTGGAATTTTGTGTATCCATGTATATTTTTGGGTTCTGACACTCTTGTCCTGTGAGGCTGGTTTGATGAGGGTGAGCAGTTTTTTTAATTGAACATAGACAAAAATAACCTCTCAGCTTACATATAAGGTTTATTATAAATGGTGTGTGTTAAAGTGAATCAGTTTGATTAAATGCTTACAATGTGATGCAATTTAATACAGCTAATATATCTGGAAGCTGAGAATGCACATTATATTTGTGTGGTAGATAGGTGTTTTGTTTAGCAGTGTCTGAGAGAAGAACTAAGGATCATCATACAGCATTTTGTGGTGATTATCTATAAAATGTGATGGCAGAAAAGTAATATTATCCTCACGCATCTTGGAAGGAAAAAGTGATCTTATGTGCAGCACCAGTAGATTTGCTGTCTGTCTCTCTTCTGCCTTCTCTGTCAGTGTAGTTTTTGCAGAAAAAGGGGGCTGAGGCAGAAAGAATTGGCTTGTCAGTCCATGTTAATTTGGATCTTGCGTAGTGTAGGTTTAGATTGCATTTTTAAGTGCTCTTCTCATCTTTCTCTACCAACAGAGCTTCGTCTAAAAAGCTCACAAGTTGGGCAGGATGGCATTGTCTGTCCATAGTATAGCATTACCTGGGGGAGAATCATTAAAAAAAGAAAAAGGGGGTGGGGGGGGTGGGCAGGGCAGAGAAGAAGCAGATGTTAGTCACCATCAGTTTATTCTGAGCAAAACCATAGGGAGTGGGGAGAGGCTACCTGTTAATCCAGTGTCACGCTAGCAAACACATTGGTGTATTGTTTTCAGCGTTTAACTGATCCATTCCTGTCAGTAATGGAGAATGCTTTCTGGGATACCACATAGCCAGCAGCAGTTGTGTGGGGTTTTGTATCCATAAATGTTGAGCTTCCCACAGGGGCTTAAATTTTCCTTTCCATTCCAAAATGTGGAAGAGTGAGACTGATGCTATAGAAGCCTGCCCTGAATCCATCAGGTGTGGCTGCTATTGCCTGTTAACAAACCACCTAGTTCTTGGCAAGCTCAGAAGAAGTTAGCCAAAGACCAATTGGTAGCTCATTTGAAGCAGTATTATGGACCTGGCACGATCCAGATTTACAGCCTGGGACAGAATCTCCAAGCCAGTTGATGACTATAGCAAGCATGACACAGACACTGCTTTGTGGGAGCTTGGCGTTAACCCAGAATCCAGGAACACTCCTTATCTGCAGGATGAAATATCCAAGTAAGGTGGCGCAGTGAATGCAAACTCTTTAAACTGTTTACCCCAGACCACTGATATCACCTTTATTTTACTCACATTCAACTTCAATCTGCTGTTCCTCATCAGCCTTCTGACCTCATTCATACTTGAGCCACGTTGATAACAGAGGTGTGGTTACAGATGATATAGATACTTGTTATGTCTGCATATAATTGGCACTGAAATGCCTATGATTCATCAGTCCACCAAGTGATTACCTGTTTAACAGGAAGCTGGGATGTCGCAGAACTGTCTGAGTAAGAAATCTAGTGGCAACAGCACGGTTCACATTTGATGTATCAGAGAGTGCAAACTCCTGTAGTTAGTCTTCATACAAGTTTCATATGATAAGGGTAATATCTCTTGGTAAATTACTTTGAACCCTATATAGAAAGAGATGCCTTTGTTTTCCAGTGATGGTAGGAAATCATCATTCATTGTTGGTATAACTGATTCTATCCCCCAGTCTCTACAACATCCTGACATAAAATGATCCAGCCGTAGCTATAGCTGCCTTCACTGCTCTGAGCTGCTACAGAGAACACAGCTTGCTTTGTTTCTTAGCTTTTTTCAAGCAGCTCCGTACAGTTGAGAACACTGCAGTGGTTCTTCTCAGTGATGTTCACTGTGGACAGCATGTCACTTCTGTGCTCTGCTTTCTTTGCTTCCTGTTGTGGAGTGCTGAATCAAATGTAGGTTTCTACTTCTTACCTTTGGGGTGCCTGTGCTCCTCGAAGTCTATGTAGTGCACACAGGGGCCTGATGGAGCTCAGCTGTGCAGGGTGGTGTTGGCCATCCCATTCTTCAGACACAGGTGAGCTTGAGGAGGCTCAGCTGTGACCTAGGTTTTCTGGGTACAAGAGTGCCATCTCCCACAGGGCCTCGAGAGCTTCTGCAAGTACAGTGCTCCTTTGAGTGCCCTCTTTAGTACAGGCATGTTAAAAGGGCCAGAACAGCTCTAACTCTGCAGGACACGCTTTGGAAAGGAAGGGAAGATAAAGCACTGTTATCGCATGTCAGCCCCTTCTGCTACTGGAGTGTGTTCAGATGCTCTGAAATCTCCACCTCTGCTGAAAATCTTCAAGGATCCTCTGAGCATGTGGCACAGGTACTGGACTTCTCTTGTGCTTTTAAATGACCACTCGTATGGGCAGACATACTGTGTACAGGAAGCTGTGCCATTCTGATGCAGATTAGTCAAGAGCAAAACTTTGGAGATGAGGGAGCTAAGATGGTTGTGGTAGGTGTAGGATACATACAGGCAAATGGGAGGGGAGGGACTGGGACTGGTTGGGAACAAAGGGAATGATTAGACAGAAGATCAAACCTTAATGGGCAAGCAGACTGTTGCTTTAAAAACCATGGAAAATACATTATCAAAAAAAACCCCAACCACATCAGGAGAATGTGAGACAATTATGTTAAGAAATCATCATTCAGCCAAGCATTGAAAATACATGAAATAAAATAACTAAAGTGACTGCAGTGTGGGCATATTAATATTCTACAGTCTTTAATGTAGAACGCAACTAATAAGCAGCTGGTTTATATTTCTTGTTAAGTCAAAGGACAAGTTCCATAGTGACTGATGCTATGTGTTGCAGGACTTGCTTCTTCATGGTTAGGTATGCAACAAATCAGGCAGATCACAGGAAGAGAAAGACGGACTTTCTGATTTAATGCTGCCGAATGCTGATCTGGAGAACTGCTTGTCTTCCACAGTGTCCCTGGGAAAGACTAGGAAAGCTATTTATGTAGACTTTCTCCATGGCTGCTAATTGTATTTTTCTCATTCTCCTGTTGACCAAGTTGATAGTATGGGTCTTATTAGCAGAAATGCTGAATGTTTGTACCTGTAACTGAAGTTAATGGGAACTGTTCTATGGTATTGTATAACACTAGGTAATAGGAAAAGCAGAAATTGGCACCTGAGTTTGAGCTTTCAAAATTAGTGGGTATTTCTCATATTAACCTATCTTTCCTTTGGTATTTTCCTTGTAAGATAGGAATTAAAAAGTTCGCGTAACAGAGACTCTGAAAACAAACTCATTAAAATCTGGAAAGCACTCTACTGCTGCAGTGATGACTGTCTTAAAACTACCACACAAAACTCAGTAACTATGTTTGCAGCAGATTTACAGTGAGTGAAGGAAAAATGGTAAAGCCAATGAGGACAGAATTAAAAAAAAAAGCTGCTTTTTATAGAGTCAGGATTTGTTTGTTTACACTGAATGAATAGGAACTACAATATGTTATTATATAATTAAAGACTATATCATAAGCTCTGCAGAAAAAGGTAAGTGTTGGCATGGAGAGGATAATTTAAGATTGCGCATATAACTTCAGATCTGAAAATTTCGAACTTTTGATTGCTCAATTTTGCATTTAAGACATTTTTAAAGTTCCAGTGCAAACATAATTCTCCATCTGAACACATTCCAGTAGTGGAAGGGGCTGACATATGACAACAGTGCTTTATCTTCCCTTCCTTTCCAAAGCGTGTCCTGCAGAGTGAGTTAGAGCTATTCTGGCCCATTTAACATGCCTGTACTAAAGAGGGCACTCAAAGGAGCGCTGTCCTTGCAGAGGCTCTGGAGGCCCTGTGGGAGATGGCACTCTGGTACCCAGCAAACCTAGGTCACAGCTGAGCCTCCTCAAGCTCACCTGTGTCTGAAGAATGGGATGGCCAACACCACCCTGCACAGCTGAGCTCCATCAGGCCCCTGTGTGTGCTGTGCCCAGCACTCTCCACAGAAGGTAACTTCTAAAGACTAACAGGTGTCTGCTGCAAATGACCCTGAAGTTCTTAAAATTTGCCAAATTTGCTCAGGTTAGTTTTTGTTCTTCCCATGGCTTGCTCCTGCTTTGAAAACTGTCCTCTTGCCCAATTTCAGGCTCCTTCCTCAAAATTCAAAGTTAAAAAGCTTTTCAGAGGATTCATCAGAAATCTTGTAAATGGATCAAGGTGAATCTTTTTCTAGCCTTGGAAACAGTTGAAGCTTTGCTGGAATTTTTCAGTCTGAAGCAGACAGTTACTGTGCTTCTTTAAGGTGAGCAATTTAAAGCAGCTCTCAGGTTAATGAGAGACACAGAAGCAGAAAGACTTCTTGTGCATTTGTGCTTTAGTGGCTCTACAGGAAATCTGGGGTTTGAGACCCTGATCTTGTGAAAGAGGCAGAGCTAGAGCAGGTCTTAAAAGGTGGCTTCTGTATTTTTCTCCATCACTGTATGCTTATGTGATGCTGTAGTGATAGAAAGGATAAAAATCTGTGTGAACGGTGTTCGGGCGTGCAGATTGGCTGTTTGTTATCTTTTGTGGGGTTTGAGTGGGTTGTTGGCTAAGTGCACTTGACCTGAATGTTCTAATCATGATAAGCTCTGCTTGCTGTGGGCTCCTTCCTCACCCGTTCCCACCCATGCGCGTTCCGTAGGAACAGCGGCGCTGGTTCCTCAAAGGGTCAGCTTTGTTCAGAGGAGAATGTAATGTGAAGGATCTCTGAAACCTTCCTACGCTCCAGCTTTCACTTTTCTCAGTGCAAAATGCTGAATATCGTAATTTGGGGCTGATAATTGAATACAGTTTGTATTATCTTGCTGTGTGGAATTTAGATAAGGAATCTCTTTGTCATCTTTGTACTAACCCAGAAGTAGTAAGCAATTAAATCTCAAGGTGCTCATGTTGGGATAGATCCTGTCATTCTGTTGAAAATCCTGTGAGAGGATTTTAAAGTGAAGATTCCTGACTTCCAGGTGCTTTGCCTGTCAGTTGCTCATGATGCCACCATGGCTACCAAAGGCATTCAGTAGAAAAAAAAAAAAAGAAGATGATGTATTTTAAATGTGTTAGGAAGAATTGAGTCTCTGGAGTTCTCTCTGGCCTAATGATCTGCATGGATTTGGGCACTAATCAGGCCCCTGTAGCATTTTCATGACTTGTTTTCCCAAAATTTATAGCAAGACCAAAGAGAATATGTGACTGAGTGCCTTCAGCAATGAGACCAGGGAGGGAGGAAGTCCTGTGCTGTCTAACAGCCTTGTGCTTGTTAACCCCTATGCCCACAGTCTCCAAGTCTTCCCAGCAGTAGGACTAGCTGATGTTCTAAGCACGGTTTCCCAATTCCAACATTAAAACTGGAGTGAAAACTAATGATCTTTTTTCCATCACTGTTCATCCATTGGGATTTTCTGCATTATTTCTAGAAATATGTCCTGTCCTATTGCTATAGCTGTGTGTCTTGATCCCACTCTGCTTTTTCAGTCCTCTTATTGTATAGGCAGCAGTCCTGGCTGGGACAGGGGCTGGCTCTAGGGTGAATATAGCTAAGTTGACAATTTCCTTTTTACATTGCATTTTTCAAGAAAAAAAGCAGATGGGGCAGCAATGTCAGTTTTGGCTTGTGAAATAACTACTCTGCATGGCCCTGTGTGCAGCATAATCCATAAAACACCTGCAAATGGTATTTCAAATGTCTGTCTTGTCTTTGTTTGCTGAGTCCTCATGTATTGATGTTGGCCGCTCGTGGGTTCTGTTTCCTATGTCCAATCTGGCATAGAAGCTGCTGCTTGCTCCGTATTTCGGGAGGCTGGTGTAGGTGGTTGTGCAAGATACGGGAGCATGGCTTGCAGTTCTGTTGCTAGGAATCAGCAGTATGAAATGCTTCTTAAGTTTTTATGGGGGTTTTTGGTCTCTCTTGCAATGAGGTAAAAGTTTTGGTAGATAAATAGTTTACGTATAAACTACACCCTGCTCATTTTATTTTATTTTTAGGTGGGTTCATGTCTTAATTAGCAATTGATGTTTGTGCTTCTAAAAAGGTGGGATCTCCAGGATCTTGATTGTAAACGCGTTTGTTTACCTTCAGGGCAGAGGAAACATACTCTGTACAACACATTCACTATTGTTCAAACGCCCACATCTCTTCAGGAAGGCAGATGCCTTGTTTCAGTTTCAATCTTTCGTTGAGTCACTCCTGCTTATGTAAGGTCTGAATTTGACTCTCTCTCTTAAGGCTACATTATGGAAATTAAAATCTTAAATAATCCCTTGTCTGCTGGGACTACCTGCTTCTGTTATGGAGGAGGAATTAAACTTGCCTTTCTTGCGTTGCTCTGTTAACAGAAATTCTCTTTTGATCCTGTAGTTTTGCTCAAGGGAGAAGTCATCTTTTCTCTGCATTCCTTACATAGTTCCTAGTGCTGACTTAGGACAGGAAGTGTTTCTATAATCTTAGGCTTGCTCCAAAAGTAAACAACTACCTTGTGACCTAGAAGGCCCTCTCACTCCTATGGGGGAAGCTGAAGGGTCCCTGTTCCCATTTAATTCTGGATTTCTCCATCATTGCCACATTCTATTTATGGTCTCCCATGCTGTCTGGGACACTGGCCTCACTTGATCTGTTCCAGTGCTAACCCAAGTTAGGAGTGTGGTTTTTTGCTTGCTTGCATTTTTTTGGTTGGTTTTTGGTTTTTTCTTTCAAATCCTTTCAACACAGTGGTTTGGAATAATCTTGCAGCTACTATGTTAAAGCTTGGAGTCATTAAAGTGGTTGCTGAAGGATGTGGCTTTCCCCTAGGTAAATACCACACCACTCTAAATAACAGCGCCTATCACATGTTGATGCTTGCATTCCATTGCAAAGGGTGGGCCGTGTTTGAACAGTGATGTACGTGATAGGTGAAGCAGTAACTGCTTATGCGTCTTAGGGGATAAATGGAGGTGTGAGTTTGGAGGAGACAAAGGAGGAGAAACGGAGTACTGGACACTCTCTTGTGACAGATTAGAAGAGCAGATGGCAAACTGTTACCAGTGGATGTCTGATCTGTTTTTTACATGACATATTTTAAGACTCTAATAATCCTTTTCACTTAACACTATATTGCTGGTTATTTAAGTGCCTCTAATTTAGTTTACAAGCATTAATTACTTAAATTGTTCAACAGTGTTCTGAAGTGGAGCTATTGTAGCCTGCAGTTGTGGGAACTGGAGCAGAGAAAGGGCATGTGTCTGGACTTAAGTCTCATACTGAGGCAGTGGACTTTGCTTAGGTCTTTTGCAAATGAGTGTCTGATGTTTTAGGATGTTAGAAACTGAATCGTGGCAGGAAAGAAAAAAGTGCTATGTAAGTACATTTTAAAAATAAATACCTGTCAGTAACCTCTTTATATGTGTGTGCATATGTACATGCATGGGTATAATAATTTCAGAAATCCTGGTTTGCAGATAAGTGTTGGTGTGAGTGACTTAATTAAAAATGTGTGTTTTAATACTTTTTAGGAAATAAAGCACAGAAAGGGACCATATAACTTTCCTCACTGTCCTGCAGGACATAAGTATCTCTATATGGTTGATGATGAACCCGCTTGGTGCCAGTGGCTGCAACTCCTTTAAAAGTATTGCAACTCATTGATGCTGGGATCAGCCCGTTTTATGTTGGTGGCAGGTGTCCCCTGTGACTGGGCTAGGCCACGATTTTACAGGCATTTGTCAAGCCTGTTTGAAAGCTCACTGATACACTTGGAAAGCCCTTTTATGACATCTCACCTGAATGTTTTGGGTTTATTGCAAATTAATTTGTTCTTGTCCTTCCCAATGGACATGGAGAGCAATTGACTGCTCTAATAGTTACGAAAACTTGTGTACTAGAAGACAGTTGCCATGTTTGGTTCTCTCAGGCTAAACAAACAATTCTTTCAGCCTCAGAGATATGACATTTGTTATTCGCCCCCAAACTTTGCTCTTACTTGTCAAAACTTTCATGGAATGATGACCAAAATGAAGTACAATCACCACAGGTAGCCAGTAGGTTCTTACAGCAACCTTAACTCTGTCCTTGTGCTATCTATCCTTTCCTACAGGAAAAAAATTAATTATAGCACAGTAGTCTTCCACTGTTACAGCGTTATATTCCTTTTGGGCAGGAAGTCAAAGTTATATGGGATACGGGGCCCATACAGGAGGACACGTTGAAAGTATGGTAAGCTTTCAACACGTATTCACTAGCCCACGCTGTTAGCAGTAGGAAGAGAGGAGTCTTTGACCAGTTAGTAGAAGACAGTTTTGCAATTTCTGTCTGATGGTAGTGGTTTGTGGTGAATGGGGAAGTGTAATAAAGGATAAGCATAAAAATTTCCTTAATTTATCTATTCAGACTGGCGATTCTCCTGTGGCCACTGAATTACTGGGGTGTTAAACTGGTGGCAAGCCTGTCTCTGACCTGCTGGGGAGACAGGATGGAGCATTGTGTCTCGGTAACAGTCTGCACCACCTTAGCAAGTAAGATGAAGCGCATGCTCAGCTTCCTTCCCAAGCGTCTGGAGTTCACCCAGGGGAAATTAGCTTCCTGGCTTGTTGCCAGAACACAGTCTCTCTTGATGTTATGCAGAAACCACACCTGATTTAAATGGATTGGCCCTTCTTCTTGTAGTACATTTGGATTTGAGGTCATACACAGTTCACAAATGACATGTTTGTGACTTAACAAATTGTGCTTATGTTTTAGGCTGAACCTATTTATCGGTCTATGTATAGAGAAGTGTGGATGTGTTTGGGTTTTCAGTATTCCCAAATACTTAGCCTGTTTGGAACTGGTAGTTCTTTGTCCTTCCTGATGGGATGTTAGGTTCAGTTTTGCATCTAAAGAGCATTGTTTTTCTGGATGTCCCTTTCTCAGGACTGGTGATGTCAATGAGTGACCCATGGCAAGCCGAGGATAGATGGAGGACGGGCAGAAAATTCTCAAATTGCCAAACTGTGGCATAGGAAGCTTCAGAAGATTTGAACTGCAGTTGTTTTGGAGGTTAAGAAAGATTTCTTTCCTTCTGCCACACCATCTGCTAAAGGGATGTTTGATTTACCACAAAATTGTTCTGTGTGATGGACAGCCTGGATAAATCTCAAATGTCTGGGCTCTGAAAGTGACTCAACTTTCCCATAACGAGGAACTTTCCATTTACTTCTTGGATAACTTCAATTTCCAGCAAGACTGATGTTCAGGCAGAACCCTAGTAGGGGCAGAACCTCTTTGATTCAGTTTTCCTGAGTTCAGTAGGGACAGGTGGCAGAGCTCCATCCTGTTAGAGAACCGGTGTCTTTCAGAGCACAGCACAAGCTGCGAAGATAGACATAATGGCCATGTTTAATGCCTGCCATCAAAGGTGGACATTTCAGTATCTTTTAGATCAGAAAATGTTGATTCTTATTAACATTAAATATGTCTTTCAGTCAATAGTATTGGCTTTTACAACACCTCAATAAGAAAAGTGAAGGAAGCCTTTGTGACAGTGCAGCTTTAAACCTATCTAATTTCTTGATGATCTTGGCTTTTGGCCTGTGAATAACATAAAGGTAGCAGATATTTTGCCTGATAATGATCAGACGCAAAATGCCAATGTTTATTTCTGCAGAATAGTCAGCAGACTGCGGCTCTTGATGCTCTTTGTAGAAAGGCAAGCAATGCTTTCACTTCTTCGCGCTTCATTTTGCTCTGATTTGGAGATGTGCTGCTCCTGGAATTACAAGCAGAATCCAACTGTGGAGTGGGACGTGGGATTTTACGCTTCTAGTAATTCAGTCCAATATCAACCATCCGTTTCTCTTTTCTTTACTTCTTCCCTTAGTCCAGGCATAGTGAATATCCAACAAGCTTACCAAGTATCCTAAAGAGCAGCCAGCCAAAGAATGTATGCATCTCACTGCACGGTGAGGAGAAAACACAGGAACCTGAGGCTTCTGTCTTGCAGCTTCGTTTCTGCTTGTTGCATTAAGTGTTTCTCATGACTCTGAAGGTTTAGCCCAGCCCATCTCCAGTGTGGTACAAACAGGAAACGAAAACCCTGCAGTCGGAGGATACACCTGCCAAACGCTGGTCGAGCAGCTGTGGCCCTCACCCATGGTTGAATGCAAAAACGGAAGCGTCAAGGGCTCAGTACGGGCTGAGCACTGTTTCTTCGCAAAGCTTTGGAGGCTGGATGGTGACAGAGAGGGAGGGAGAGATGAAGGTGTAGTCACAGTTTGCCTGGCAGTCTGATGAGAGGTGCTGATCAGGAAGTTGCTCGTGTAGCATGCAAACTGCCGTTCTTTAGGAGGGTGCATCCTCCCTTGCTGCTGATCATCAGTCCTGCAGCTCCAGCTGGCGCTCATGTACCATAGGAAGATCAACTGTGTGACAAAGCAGAGAGTGTTAGTTCCCTTGGGGACTGAAGCAGATACAAGGATGGTCAAGGCTCCCAGGGTGTCTGACACCTAGAGATTTCTTTGATTCAGTGATTTTCTTGATCAAAGACATGGTTACACTGTTTGTATTCCTTGAGTGAGAGCTGACAGCATTTGAAGTTACACAGCTGCCCTGGCAGAAGGCCAGTTGCAGCACCTTGGACAAATTATCAGTTGATGTTGACAGTCTGAAGAGTGATGGTGGTGTGTATCGGGTTAAGGCACAGACTTCTTAAAGCAGGTACTCGGATCTCCAGACACTGGGCTGGGCTACACATTGATGTAAGTTATCATAGAGCAATGTTTTGGTTCTGTCCCTAAATACCTTTTTGTCTAGTAATCAACAATCACTGTTGCAGACTAGTGTTTGTGTGCATCAGGAACCTGTTTACTGCCTGTGACAAGAGAAGCTGAAATGTGGTAGTAATGGGGCTAAGTTGAGTTCTGTAAGAGCCTCACCCTGTCTTGGGAGCTGAATCGAGTGTTGCACTCAGAAACGTAGTTATAAAGATTTGTGTGAGTGTTTGCTCACATATTCCTGTTGGAGCTTGCCTGAGGAGCATTATTCTTGTTGACTTGCTCTTTCACCTCCCACCCATTGAGATCTTTGTCTCGATTTGTGATTCATGTCTGATTCAGCCAAGTGGGTAGTAGATTTGGCAGGAAGAATCTCCTTAGTTTGAGGATTCCAGAAACCTTTAATAAGGGGCAAAACCACAGAAACTGGCTGCTGAAAGTATAAAGTAAGTGCTTTAACTCGGGGATTTTCTTTGCTATTTGGGGTATTTTTGTTTTAGCTATGGGCAAATCTTGTACCTTGTTTCCCTACACAGAGCTTTTGTGGATATTTAAGTTATATTTCTTCCAACAAATAAGGTAAAAATGATATGTGCGCCTTACTTTCTGCACTGCGGTATGATGTCTTGTTAGGTCTCCTAAGTTTCTTCAAATACCAAATGATCCCAAGCCTACAAGTTGTTACAGTCTGGGTGACTGGAAAGAAGAAAATCACTGAATTTTTGATCAACTGCAATGGAAAGCTTTTACTAGCTGCTTTAGATATTTTGGGAGTGTGCGTGTATGTATATATTGTTAGAAGAAAAAACAAGAATAATTATAATTTGCTTATATTGGCCATAAAAATGCTGTGCCAGGATCTGGATCTGACCAAGTCAACTGCCTGCCTCTTTCAGACTGCAAAGACAACTACTCTAAGCCTCAAACTGAAAGAACTCAAAACCAGAATCCCCCAGTAGGCAAATTCTGTGACTGTAACTGAAAAGATACCGTGTTGCTCAGCAACTCACTACTATCTTTTAATTTTTTAATTTTTTATATACAATCACTCAAATCCCCCGATCTCTTCAAGAGATGAAACCATATGGTTGGCTGTCCCAGAGCTGCACTCCTTTGAAAAAATGAAATCCCTAATAGCCTTTGAAGCTGGCTGCTGCAAAGCTGCACTGATGGAAAACTCACTGGTTTGGGGGAAATTATGCTGTTAACAACTTATCTTGGTAGAATATTGTGACTTTGACAAAGCAGTAGAGTCTTTGTTTAAATGTTCATGACTTTTTTAATAGGTTGTGATTATAGTATTGTAGTTATTGATTACATCCACACACAGAGAGAAGCCTATCTAACTACAGGGTTATTAAATTAAGCTAGTAATTGTCTTGATTGTGGTCCACTCAGAATGACTTCTTATGGAAGCTTTTTATGGCAACTGTAGGTGAAGGCCGAATTGAGACAGATGAAAGCAAAGGTTTGTTCCAGTTAGGCTTAGTTCATTAAATAATATGGTTAGTAGCTTTGGACCTACATTTAAGTTCTTTGTATGTGCAGGTCCAGTATGTCAGGTCAAAGCTAAGTCAAAAAAAGTGACAAACAGTACTGAAAATGGAGAACAAATCGGAGTATGTTAATTTCATTTTCCAAATTGAATTAAGTACTTTAGTAAAATAGTATAAAGAATTAAGAAAACAAAATAACTTTCAAGCTGATTTATTTCAGTTTTAATAAACTAAAGTAAATAAAACAGTCAATGATTTTGTAGATGAAATTAACTTGTGAGGGTTTAAAAACATTTATTGAGTTAAGTAAATGTGTATACAATAAAAAGTAAAGCTGAAACAATAATAAAACTTCAAAACATACACAGAGTTTAGAAGGAACAAATATTAACAGAGAGCTATTTGCAGGACTAGACCTTACCATCTGCTCACACTGATCATCACGACAGCTCTGTGAATAATCTTATGGACTTTATGAGTATTTGTTGTAGCGCTCAGAGAGAGCAATATGGGTGCTAGTGTGTGACCTGGGAAGGAAGAGAAGTGGAAAAAAAAATAATAATCACAGCAGAAAGGTGAGCCACTGGAGAATGACTAATACAGTGCATGGTTAAGTCATAACTGATACTCAGTTTAGTAATGCTTAGTGTTAGCTTAGGGCCCGCTTGTAGAAGGCAGTTTCAGCTAATGGTCCGGTGGGTTCCCAGGTGTTACTTTTCCAGTCCCTATTGTTACGGTTACGGTGTCCGGAAAGGGGCCAACACCCATCACCTCCTCACATGCTTGTTCATTTGCACTGCGTCGGCTGAGATCGACGGGCAAGGTATTGCTCAGTGCTTTTGTGTTTTGGGCGCGTGGCTCGTCCAGAACTATTTGAAATGCATGTAGTAACTTTTTTGATAATTATAGTTCTTTGTACTCCTTGCAAGTCCCTGTGGAGGAACCTTGTTCCTTCTAGGAGTTAGTGAGACACTGAGTAGGCAGTGGCAACCAGCGATACAGATCAGATTTCAGCCCCCATGTCCCAGAGTGGCAGAATTTAGCCTAAATGATGTAAAGACTTTAAAGAGAACAGTAGATTATGATGACTGACAATTAAGTACTCTTTCTTAAAGCTTTTTATGGGATTAAAAAAAAAAAGATTATAAAGAAATTTCTCACTATCCTTTTGTTTCTTGCTGTCATAATAGCTCTCTGTAGGCTTGCGTAGGCTTTGTACTAGTGCACAAAAAAAGACAACAGGATCTTGGATAAAGAAACTGCTGAAATTTTCCTGGAACAAGGATTCAAGGGTCATTGTTTACTATAGTCTAGCAGAATTTCCATGAAAATTTACCAGCTCAGGCAAGAAAATATTCCTCCACTCTACTGAGGATGGAAAAACGAACTTTTTTAGGGACCCTCTTGATTTATGTTACTTTCGAATGTATTTGTGTTCTTTAACTCACTATAGTTTCAAGTAGCATGCTAGGATTATTAAAACTGATAAGTTTGGGGATTTTTTTTCTGATGAAAAGGGTTTTCTTATTCCCTCCCCCGAGACTTACTAGTTTAGATGTGATTGTTGTTTTTAATTATTTTAATTTCCTTACTTGGGACTCAATTCTACAAATTCCTGCTTATCTTGCCTGTTTGTCTGTGCTTGTCTGAGGGTAGTTACATGTGTTTAAAGTCTTCACAGGACAAAGATCTTTGTTTTCATTTTACAGTTAAATAAGGGAGTGATTTTATTTATTTTTCCACAGAACAGCGGAGGAAGGTTCAGGTCCCTATTCCCTGTTGTCCTTAGCAGTCAGAGCGGCTCATCTGTCCCTGAGGGATTCAGCATACACTTAGATATTTCAGTTGTTCTGTAAAACACCAGCGGCAGCAGCCCAAAAAACACCACTGAGTTCAGGGAGTCTGCACTTACCTGTTCAGTGAACTTGACTATTTGGATGTTACAGCCCTTGTCCTGGACTGATGGGAGGGTTTCAGGAAAGCCAGTTAGTTCCTGTGGATTAATTCCTGGGGTCTGTGAGGCCTGAGCCTAAACTCCTTAAAATGGATGAAATGCCTCCCAGTGAGTTTAGTGGATTTTCCTTAGCCAAGTCCTACTGGTATATTTGGGCAGGATTGTCATGGCTGGAAAACAGCTTTTCCCCTCTTCAGCATCCCCTACCTTTTATTGCTTAGGGAGACATATATACATAGTGTGTCAGTTACAGTTCACAATGAATAACTTATATGCTGAATCTAAGAATGTTAATATTTCTTACACTTGCCTCTTGGCTCTTTTGGAATGGTTTAATTTTTCCTATTGGAAAACTTGTGTATATTGATCCCAAAAGGCATATAAAACAGCATCGGTGATGTCAAGGGCATGTGATTCAGGCAGTCCCAATACAGAGATATCTGAGTTTTCCCTGAGTATATGTGAATAGCATATGCTGGCTGGGAATCTGGAAGAAATTCTTGGAGATAGCCAGGCAGAGCAAAAGAATCAAGGAAGACTGGGCAGGAATCTAGAAGAAACAGGGACTGAGGAAGACCTGGACTGTAAATGCAGATGGGCAGTGGTAGCAGTCCTTCTTGCCATTGCAGAATAAAGCGGTGATTTGAAAAGCACATAATACCATTGCTAACAAAGAGGAAGAAATCTTGCTTTAGAAATAGACGTGAGAAAGATTCCTCCCACAGCAGGCACACAAAGTTTTCATCTTCCCACTCACACCACTGCTCCAACAGCATGCAGCCTTCTTTGCATCCTGGCGATTTGCATCCTCTGTTGAGTGAAATGGGAGACTGGAAGTTGAAGTAGAGGAAAAGTGCAACTGCTGAACCCCTGCTCATGGCAGGACACCCCGTGGGATGAGTCTGGAAGCAATCCTTTCCCTTTGAGCTTGAGCCTCATTCTTTCCCTGCCTTGAGGAGGAAGACGGTTTGTGAAGACGTTATTTAAAATAAATAAAAAATTAAAAATTGTCAGTGTCTGCTTATTGAATGAGTAGGTTAAACATACTCATCCAAGGCAGCTGTAACCTAAGCAGCCGAAGTCCACTTTAGCTGGGTCTGAATTTGGCCCCTTGTCTCTCCTTCACACCCACATTACAAATAAAAGCTGCAGCTTCTTAGGGCTAGGTGGGAGGGAGGAGGCGGGAAAGCCACTGGAGTGTGGTGTTACATTGACAACTGATGTGCATTCCTTGAAAACCGGAGCTTCTCATCGCTCCTGGATGTAGCAGTATGACAAGTCATTGGGAGGCAGGATGCCGTTTGTTAGGAATGGGACATTATGATGAGTATTGGCTCTTTATGGGAGGGTTACGGAGCAATGATGACTTCTGATTAAGGGATGGGGGGAAAAAGCAGTTACTCTGAAAACTGGTCTGGAATCTTCAAAAACTAAATATTTGGGAGAAGTTACATTCAAAAGGGTCACATTAATTCAGAATGATGTTTACTTTCAACTGTTCTTTAAGTAACTTATGGCTGTGTCCCCCTGGAATAGAACCAGCAGAGTAGACTTGGAGGGCTTCTGCCATCAGTTAAATCTGGCAAATAGACTATATGAAAGTATTTTATCTTTGCTAATTGAATAACAATAGTTACACTGCACTTTCCTCCAGAAGAAGGCAATGGACACTCATAAGTGGTGTACAAGTGGTGTACTCACCCTTACTGAAAAGCAGCTAGCTCTGTGATAGAGCCAAGTTTAGCAGTGCAAGGCTAAATAGGAAGAAGCAATCTTATTTCACAATAAGCATGTTCACATGGTGATTATATTGTTATGTCAGTTTAACTTGCAGCATGACTTAAAACTTTCTTGTGAAGACAAATCTTTAAAAAAAGATCACTTGCGCCTGTGAGTTCACATCTCCTCTTGATACATCCTAAGATAGCCACAGGGGTTTGCCCTCGGCTCAGAGCCCATCATTGCTAGAGGATACTTTATAAGAAATGTGATATAAGCCAGCTAGTTTTGGGAAGGATTGCTGGGTCAGAGAGTGGAGATCTACATTTTGCCTGCGTATCATTGGCTGCTATTTCACTTCTTGTATTTTTCACTTCTGTGGAGGTATATTGCAGAAGACAATAAAAAACAGGTATCTTAAGCACCTAAACTGTCAGATGAATATCGGTGCTGGAGAAGACATGGTTGCTTTGAAGGTGGATTTTTTCATAGAATCACAGGGTTGGAAGGGACCTCAGTAGATCATCCAGTCCAACCCCCTGCCAGAGCAGGGCCACCTTAGAGCAGGTTGCACAGAAACCCATTTTTGGGTGTTAAGCAACGACCTAAACCCGTTTTCAGTGAAATCAATGCCTCCCATTGATTTTGGTGAACCCCAGTTAGGCTGTTGATAAGCACTTCTGTAAATGCAGCCGAATCTCCAGCTATACTTGATCTCAGCACTAAATTGTCACCCACAGGTACTGTGCAGCTCCGTCTTTTTCTCCAGCGGGGTATCATGTCCTAGTGACAGAAATGAGCCTGCTCTCCTTGTTTGTAAAGCACTTTGGGATCCCTCAGAGTGTAACCTGAATGCCAGTGGGCTGAGGTTCTCTCCCAGATGGGTTTCAGTTCCAGAGCACAAGACTTCTTCACGTTCTTCTTTTTTTTCTTCCCCNTTTCTTTTTTTTCCTCCCCCCCCCCCCCACCTTTCAGCCATTGAGACAGAGCATTCAGCTGCTGTTTGTGAGCAGCTGCTGGGTTTCCCTGTCTGCCTGCAGCGGTACCCAGACAGCTGCACTGTGCCACAGCCAAAGGTGGCCACAGCAATGCCCAGCTTTGTTAAAAAGTAACAAGATTGGGAAAGAGGGGAGGGAACAGGAAAATCTGTGACCTGAGTAGATTCTGCAGGACGTTGTCAATGGGTGCTGAGAGATTTCTGTGTGCAACTAGAGATGCATTTTCTATGCATCTGTCGCAGTAAGACTCACCTGCTGGCTTGGAGAAAGCAGTTAGTCACAAGGTGATGCTGAAGTTCTCTGGGAAAGGAAGTATTGCTAACAGTGGCAAATAGCTTATGTTCATGTCTCGTGGAAACTGAAATGTGCCTAAGTGTGTGTTCAGCATCTGCTTTCTGCATACTGCATGACTCAGACATGGAGAGGGTCAGGTGTGGCTAAGAACAGGCCTGTGATGTGCAGTGACACTTTTTATTTATTATTTCTTGCAAGCAGCTTCCTTGTGGATGGTGGGGCATTATACTTCAGTATTTGTTCATTCTTGGTTTTATGTGCATATTTTTCCAATGATTATCACTGTGTCTGTTTTGTGGTTCCACTTTTGAGCACTTAAAAATTCGCAAGGAACGATTCAATGTGCATGAAGCTATGTGCTAGGTTTGTGGCATGTCAGGATTTGAGCTTTTGCCCAACTTAATATTTCTCTTCTTTGTATTTCAGAAAAAGGCGTGGCATACAATTAAAACCATGGTTAACTTACCAGTCATCAGCCCCTTCAAGAAACGCTACTCATGGGTGCAGTTGGCTGGGCATACAGGTGAGCTGGGTCTCTTCAATGTATTTGTCTCTGGAGTGGGGATGGCAGCAGCAAGGAAAACAGCGTTTCTCTGTTTCCTTCCTTCAGGCAAAAGGGAGCAGGCAGTATCATGTGAATCTGTGAACTGGAACATCTTTCCTTCGGTCGGGGGGGG
>VXBO01009889.1:458665-622738 GCA_013400135.1 Rhinoptilus africanus
GGGGGCGGGGCAGGGATAGGGAATGGGGAGTGAGATACCTGAATAATGAGATGAGCAAGGAAGCAATGGCCAGACACTGGAAGAGCCAGGGTCCCAATGCATCCTTGTAAAGTGCTATGTGTAACATACGTGTTAAACAGAAACAAGGGGGGCTGGGGAGTTGAAGCTCTGGCCCATCTGTTGCTGTTGGTTGTGGTATGGGATCATCTTTCTTGACTGAGTAGCCAATATGTTACTTCCCTGGTGGGAAGGGTTACTGTCTGTGCCTGTATGTGCCTCAGTTCTAGCAAGGGCAGTGTTTCTAATTCCAACCCCAAGCCCCTCATCTGAACATGGGTGGAAATCACATCTGGTGAAAATTGACTTATTGACCAGTTATTGCATTGCGAGTCTGTCATTGTTAACTGTGTGAGTGCAAGGAGAAGCTCAGTCAGATGGATCTAGTTTTAGGTCTGTGGAAGTTAAGTGTGCTCCAGATGCAGGCTTTGTTTCATTCGTAAGACAAAAAAAGAAATCAAAGAGAAGTTATCAGGTTTGCTTCTCTCGTGCTTCAGTTAATTCCTATGCAGCCCTTGTTCCTAAAGTGCTAGTGCGGGGTTTATTAGTACACATGTGGGCAGGCACCTACGCTGCATCGTGCTTTAATACAGTACCTGAACCACCTTTTTATATGCTAATGTATTAATATGATGCACTTGAAAGTTGTGCAGAGAAATTTATTTAGCCCTAGAAACGGAGCAGCTGTATTTTCCTTAGTGGTGTTGCTGGGGCTGACTTGTGTCACGCAGAGAGCCAAAATGACCCAGTCTTATTGCAGTTCTTATCACAGCGTGTGTGGGGTCGGCTTCATCTGTGTGGAGTGATGCCCTCGCTGGTTGTGTAATCCCAACCCTTCTGGAGGCTTGCGTAGTAGGGTGGAAGAGTAGGGTTAAGAGGTTACTAGAAGATGAGGAGAGATACTGCTCCACTTTGCTTTAGATAGTTTTCTGTGGTTGCATTTAGTCCATCCTTTTTGCAGCTGTTCTTCTCTGATATGACAAGTTCTTTCCAAACTAAAACCTGGGCCATCACCACCCTCGCCCTTGTGCTGAGGCAGTGCCAGTTACAGGATTTGTCAGAGAAGAACCGGTTTGCAATGGCTGAAGGATCCTGCTGTGATAAAAGTTCAGCCTTAGCCCCAGGATTAATGAGGCTCCTACTTTGGTGCCTGTTTTATGTCATGTAGATTAAAGGGTACCTCTGAATGAAACCTGTGCTTTCCTCAGACGTTATTGGCAGGTTGTGGGACAGGAGAGCGACTTCCGCAGCTGGAGTCTAATTACTGCCAATCTTGGCCTATGCAGACTGTCATTTGTACTAGATACCATTCAGACACGGGGCTGTAAAAAAGCAGTTGCGCTACAGGCTGTACCTGCAGACTAGCAGGGCTCCAGAGAAGAGGCAGTACCTGCAGGAACATGCGTGCGCAGCCACAGCAAGTGTGTGTAGAAAGGGCTTGGCTTCTGGCCTGTTCATGGCTGTTTAACGACCGCTGGTTCGTACACACTCAGCAGGTATACCCTCTGTGAGGATTAAAGACAAACCAACGCTGGCCGTGTAATGCAGCTTTAAAATAGCCTGTCAGAGGATTAATCAGTTCTGGCTCGTGGCTTCTTTCTGTGCATTTTAATAAGTAAAGTAGTGTTTGATATCCTAACAAAGAGTTTAGCATGAAAAAAACCCGCTGGCCTTGAGCAGCTGCACCCCTTAGAGCTATAAATTCTGACATGGGAATGTATCCAAATGGACTTTCACTGACAATGGCTGTGTTTGTCCTGGGTGTTTTATTTTTTATGAAAAGCATATTCTCTTTTCTGTTCAGGGGAAATCTTTAACTGGTGTCATGAGGCTGAGGTAGATGAAGCTGGGGTGGGGGGGGAAGTGTTTTTCTTTTTTGATGGTCAGTCTTGTCAGCACGTGTTTGATTTTTCTTTTTTAGGGAGTTTCAAGGCAGCTGATAGTGGGAAGATTCTCAAACGCTTCTCAGAGAATGAAAAGGAGTGTTTTGAGCGATTGATGAAAGACCCACTACGCTCCTGTGTACCTTGCTTCCATGGTGTGGTGGAGAGAGATGGCGAGAGCTACATTCAGCTGGATGACTTGCTTACTGATTTTGAAGGGCCTTGTGTGATGGACTGCAAGATGGGGATCAGGTGGGGTACCTCAAAGAAAAAGTGTTTTTTGACCCAAATGCATTTGAAGGAAGTGGGGGAAAGGGCAGGGGGATGTGGTCATGCTCTGTCTGGAGAAGTTTGGTAATGTTTTTGGAGCTTTGGGAATCAGTCCAGACAACCTGTTGTTGGTTTGGCAATGGCCTTGGACAAGCTGAGGACAGTAATGTCCCATTGTTGCCTGATTGTACGTGGATTCTGTCAACTGACTGATCTATAGCCTCAAAAACTATCCACATCGAGATATTTTCAGGGGTGACTTAAGACAAAGTTTCTCTGCAGTGGCCTGATAATACATGGGGGGGGAAAATTTGCATGATTCATTCACTGACAGTTCATTGAATCTTTGTGTATGCAGTGATTCAAAAAACCCCACAAAGAGTAAAATTCCCATCTCCAAATGTGAATGACTGAATAGCAGTGTGAAAGCCCATCTGCAACGCTTGAATGAGCCTTCGCTAGTATTGATCTTTTTTGTAAAGAAAAGACTTGGCCATCTGCTCAGGAATGACCTGTGTTTTTATTCTGCTCTGACATTTCCATGATGCTATCACCTTGTTCTCCGAATTCTCGCTTTCTTTTAGTTTTCTTATCTGTGATTGAGAGGAAAACCTCAAAAATGTTATCTAGGCATAACAAATAGGTAAGGAATCTGTTGAGAGCCTGGAGTAACAGTACAGAGAGGTATGAACTGTCATCGTAATCTTTTGGGTGCCAGCTCAGATGCTCAACAGTTACTGTCATAAATGAGTTATTCAACTTACAGGAGTGCAGACAAGCCTTTTCAAATAGATGCAGAATCTTAAGTGTATTTTCAGCTAAATCAGGGTAGTAATGTGTAGCACTGGTATGCCCAGAAGAAAGAGGAGAAGGATTTGCTGCAGTACATATTTTATTCAGAGTAGGTGACATTCTGGCAATGAGTGACAATATCTCCTAAACACCAGCCTGGTTTGTTACACTGTGTTGAAGAATGTACACTCCAGATGCCTGACAATGTGCAAGCTTTATGGAGAGAGACAAGCTCTAGGAGTCCAGTGGAAGGTAGAGAACATGCATAGTGCCTTTTTAATGGTTACAAGATGAACAGGTTGAGCGATAACAGCAAAATGTGGAAGGTTTGTCACCTTTCACCTTCCTGTTCTTAGTTACCTTTTCTGGTTTGGAGCTTTACGCTTTCATTTTTCCTGTATGAAGAGGGATTTTGTCTTTCACTGTCTGATGCATTAAGTAAAACCTTAATTGCTTTCTGAGACCTAAAAAAATCACAAGACTGGTGTGTTGGATTTTTTGTGAGGAGAGAGAAGACAGTAAGCCTTCAGCAGCCTTAATTGCTTTTGATTTCACTGTAAGTGATCTAACTGTCCTCTGAAAATACAGTTCTATTTCATGTCATGGTAGGAATTCAGCTTTCTTCCACTCTGTAAGCAGGACATGACAATGACATGTAACAGTAAGTAAAAGGTATAGTTAGAACAAGAAGTGAATGACACAATTCCCGATTCCTGCAACTGTTTCACTAAATATGCCTGTGCAGTCATTAGTCCATGTTCTTTAGTTTCCCCGTATGCAAAACTGAGGTAATGGTAACACTTAACTTTCCTGGTTGACATTTCTTGAGGGCAAGTTGTAAGTTGTAAAAGAAATGTTTGGGGAGTTCTTACAGTTTTGTTGGGATGTGATGTTTTTGCAGGACATACCTGGAGGAAGAGTTGACTAAGGCCCGTGAGAAACCAAAGCTGCGTAAGGACATGTACAAGAAAATGATTGAAGTGGATCCTCTTGCTCCCACAGCTGAAGAGAATGCCCAGCATGCTGTCACCAAACCCCGATACATGCAGTGGAGGGAAACCATCAGCTCTAGTGCCAACCTGGGCTTCAGGATTGAAGGGATTAAGGTAACAGTTTCACTTCTGCCTGATCTTGGAGACCGAACTTACTTTGATTTGTTGATTAATCAAAAAGTTAATGCGCGTCCGTAGCCAGGTTTTCCAAAGGATTATGTGAAAATGCACTAATTAAAACCACAGAGTTCAGCGTATTGTGGTTTAAAAACATCCATAGTAATTATAACAGAGTACTGTCAATGAAGTTAAGCATCAAATGCACATCAGCCGTACTTGGCTCAACCACAGAGACATTGCAGGAAGGACCCAAGCAGGTACACAGAGCAGATACAGTGAAAATGAGACTCTTGTAAAGAACTCAGAACTGAAGAAATAACCGCCTCTCCCCATGACATAACTTTTTTTTATCCAGGAATGATACATATTTATTTCAAGTGAATCACAGTAAAATGGGTTTTTTGTTCCAGTTATGCTTATTTGCAAGGCATGTTAAAAGCATTATCTTAGATATTCTTAGGATTGAGGAAATCCCTTTTCCTTTTAAGTATGTTACAATAGCCGGTATAGATGGAGCTGGAATAAAGCCAAAACAACCAAAAATAAAACTTCTCCATCAGCAAAGTCCATCTGCTGTTCTTGATGGATAAATTTGTGCCCCTATACCATTCCTAGGATGCTACCTTACAGCCAGGGAAGAACCCTGGTAGTTTTCTTTCCTACCGATTACTTCCTTATATTTATTGTGCCCTGTGGCAATGTCGGATACTGACCAGAAACCCACCAGGACCTACTCTCAGAATATCAGTGACCTGGCTCGGTTACTTGAATTTAACACTTGCTGGAAGGCAGAGCTGTGCCTTCTGCTTGCGCAGGGCTGCTGCAGCCAGCCCTGAACTAGTTCGCTTGGGTCTGGATAGCGGTGTAGCAGCACAGAGCGTGGTGAGCGCTGCCCAAACCCACCCGCACCGTGGATGAGGACTTGTTCACCTGAAGCCTGTGACAGGACAACTGTGAAGAAGTTAGCATGGGTTACCCTGTGTGATTTCCGAATGTTCCCAAAGCATATATGTTTAATTTAGGTATTTTAGGACATTGTAAATTATCATCTGGATGAGTTTTGCTTCCATTTCACAGTTCAAGCACACAGGAAGAAGAAAGGGATGAAAGAGAGTAGCAGAGGCTTTTTAAACACCCCTTTCTTCTCTGCTTTCCTTTGGTGTCTTCTCCCTTCCTCACTGACGGATTCTCCTGCTGTGATACAGGAACTAGGGCTTCCAGCTCATGCTGTGCTGGCCCCCTGTATGCTGTGCCACCCACTCCGGGCTGTTACACACAGGCATCCTCACACAGGAACTGTTGGGGTGGGAGATCATCTGGCTCCAGCCCAGCCAAGACACTTCCTGTCTTACCCTTTAGCCATCTCATTGTGTTACCAAGTTACCCGTCTTATTCCTGTACCACTTAAGCCTTTGGATACTCTGTGTCATGGAATCAGAAGCCTAGATGATCTTGAGACCTTTTAGATATGTTCTGGGAAAGACAGTTGGTCAGTGTAGAAGACTTACGGATTTATGTTGAGTCCTGGAGAGCAACTGAGCTAAGGGAGCTCAGAGGAGCTCCAGTGAAACCTCCTGGCTTGTTCTTTATGGTTTGTCTGGTTATCAGAGGTGGGTAGGAGCAGTACGGCACACAGGCTGCGTGATAATTACCTCTGTTGAGACAATGCTGTAACTGCAAAAGAGGACACACACAGGAAATGCTTTGGAGTACCACTGTATGTTACCTTTTCCTCTGTCTCCCTGTGCTGTAACGAGGGATGTTGGTATTCTCTTATTTCTTTACACGGAGAAATGGTGACAAAGTGTTCCGTTCAAGCAATACAGCTAATCAGCACTCCCTACACAGTTTCACTGTAGCTGAACTGTACATCCAGTTCTGTGTATTTGCAGAAAAAGCAAAGCCATGCTGCAGAGATCCTCATTTTGAAAGGAGAGCCTGTAAGGATCAGTGGTGCCAGCTAGTGGTTGATGGGGGGGAAAAAGGGGGTTGTTTTCCCTGTGTGCACTGATAGCTCCTGGAGTTAGCTGAACACTTGGGTTTGGTCATTCCTGCCCTGTGGCTGCTGGAGTAAGAAGCAGAAGCAAAGAAACTGATATCATAGAAACTTCTGTGAAGTGGCTTCCAGTAAGTGAGATCTGATTCACCGTATGTATTCCTCCTTCATCAGTGGGTGCCTTTTCTCTTCAGGTTGATCCATCTTTTTTCCTTGCCTCGCTTCCTTATCTCTGAAATCAGGCCAGGCTTACCTGTGGGATTTTTCCCTCTTCCTCTTATGAAAAATAGTTGGAACCATTGGGTTTCCTTACATCTGGCACCTGGCACTCAGTCTCTTGCACCTGCCAGATTCAGAATGCAGGTTTCCTCTCTGGAAGGGGCTGTCTGATGGCCAGACATCGCAAACAGCCTCTCTACAGCATTCGTAGTTTTGCAGAGCAGAGATACATGGGGCTGAGAATCAGGAGTTCTGGCTTCCTGTTCTGTCACTGAATCTCTGTGCAGTTTGGGAAGTTCCTTCTTCCTTTGGTACCATTCCTTTAGCTGTAGATCAGGGATAGCCATTTTTCCAGGACGACATCAGATTTGATTCGTAAATCTTTGTGAAACCATTTAGGCCACGACCTTAACCCAGAACCTGTTAATGGAAGTCTGCAGAGGAATCTGAGCAAGATGACAAAGATGAATATAGGTAGGGCTATTTTATGGAGCAGCCAGATCCGCTCTCCTGCTGGCTGTGACACTGTCACATCCAATGAGAAGTGCTGCAGGTGACCCACTCGCTGCACTGCGCGATGAACTGCTCTGCTGCGCAGGAACGTGTGGGGAGGCCCTGGCAAATGTATGACTTCAAGTGGCAGGTGCTTCCTGGGGAACAGATACATCCAGAGTTGTTGCAAGGACCTGGTAGAGAATAGGAGGGATGGTGCCGTTCAAAATCTGGATGGTGTTTACAGCAAGTAAAGTCAGGCAGCAGTTAGGTTTCCTGCCAACCACTGCAAAGGAAGAAAATCATGGAAGTGTTTCTAAACAACAGGGAAGGAAGCAATTTGTCTAGGCAAAAAGGATGAAAAGGGAACACACAGCAGCTACTTCAGACTTTGCTCTGAGATTTGGGGCACTGACAGAATTTTACTTTTTTTTTTTTTTTAAAAACAACCTTACTCCAGTGAAGAGGCACAAGTCATCAGACGACATTCCAAATTTCTGTGTGTGTTGAGTATTATCACACATCAGATCAGATGGCTCCCAACTTTCGCTGCCTACCTGCTGAACTTCACTTGCATCACTTACACATCTCATCAGGCTGACAGGCCACACTTGTTTCTGGCCCGCAGCCTCGGAATAAAACTCTGTTTATTCTGCTGCTAGGAAGTCTGGTAGGTGGGAGGCTGCTCTGCATGGCTTTGCCGTTCAATCAGTTCATTCTCTTGCATGGTAAATGTGGAAATTTAGCGTTACCAGATTTTTTTTTTCATGTATATACCAGGGGCCGAGGTCTGCTGTGGAGTAAATAGTGTTTCGCCTGCTGAGACTAGAACTGAATTTACACACTTTTGGTGTGGTGACTTTTAACATGCGAGAGGTGACACATTTTGATGACCTCTTGATTTAGTCTTATAATGGAGACGAGGGACTTCATTGGACTGATAGGATGGAGAAGAACACAGTGTGATAATCTTGCAGGCTGTTAGTGTATGCAGGATACCAGCTATTTTACATGTGAGTCCTAAAAGGCTCATATTTGTTTCTCTTGAAGCAACAGGGATGCTCTTGGAGAAATGCATGTTCGTGTAGTCTGTGTTGATCAGGTATCGCCGATTCGTGCACTGCTCTTGTCTTGTAGCCCCACAGGCACAGACTGGTCACTACCAGCACATTAAAATAACTGGTTTTTTCAGTAGCAGGATGCTACTGAACGGGTAGTAAGTTGTACCGCTAGCCCCAATACTCTGAATTTCTTCAGGACCCACTTGGATACAAGCATGCATGCACTATTCTTTGCCAAAATTCACACACCTGCTTTGTCACTGCTAGCATTTGTGTCACTCCAACCATTGCAAATCCCAAGTTGTTCTTAGCTGCAACTGGCTTTCCATTCTGTGATTTCTGGGTCACATTAATTTGCAAAGTTATATTTGGAACTGAATCTGAACTGCAGTTCTTTGATTTCCCCATTGAAAACCAAACATTAAAAAAATCCAACCAAAGAGAAAGGACTGGTATTGGGTTTGTATGATGTCCCCTTACACCCCCAGCCAGGGTTTAACTACACCAAGCTAGAGGTGAGGACAGCCAAAGAGGTCACTGTGGTTTGCCCCATTGAACTTTGCTCGTACTGACGTGTGAGAAAACCCTCCTGCAAGCTGGTAATATCATGACTTGTTTGTTGTCTTTTTTTTTAACTGCACTCAACAGGAAATGAAGTGCCATTTAAAGCTATCCAATCAGCTTTTCTGTCTTTCCTCCCCTTCTTGCTTGGTTTATCTGCTCTCTTCCTGTTCGACTACTCACTTTCATCTGGTTGGGAAGAGCTGAGCTGCTGAGGGTTCAGGAGGATTGACAGATGAAGGGAACGGGGTGTGTGTAATATAAATCGTCTCGTACCTTTGTGTGGTTTTGTGCAGAAGGCGGATGGAACATGCAACACAAACTTCAAAACTACGAAGACACAGGAGCAAGTTCTACAGGTTTTTGTGGAATTCATTGAGGGCAACACAACTATTCTGGTGAGTCTGAACTCTTCGGGTTCACTGACCTTTGACACATTGAACTTGCTTCAGGGCCATATGTCCTCTGGTACAAAAAAGATCAGTGAAACTATCAAGGAGGAACATGGTTTGGACTTCCAGTCCCTCTCAGCAGATGGAGTGGACATGGGGACTTGGTGGGCTGTGAGAAGTAGTTCTCCGAGACCAGTTCTGGCAGTTCTTGCCATGAGTTCAGCTCAGGTTCCTCCTGCTAGCAAAACATTGGTTGAGCTGACTTATGGCTTGCAGTCAGCTTTGACCATGAGTGTTAGATGCATCAGAGATGCATAGATGGTGTCTAAGTAAGGATTGTGTTGGCAGGAAAACTTGTGATTTTTGGGAATTCAGTCTGGAGAGGATAAAACCAGAAGATGGGGGCAGGAAGTGAGATTGGTGGCTGGCTGGGCTCCTATGTGTGAGATTAACCTCAAAGAGAAAATCATGTATTGCTACTTCAGCATGGTTGGAGCTCCTTGTCTCTCTAACACAATTTCATTCCTTTTTCACTGTGGAGAACTGAAAGATTTTTAATTGCTTGAAACCTTTTTCTCTTTATTGAAAAAAAAAAGGGGGATGCCAGATGCTATCTCACTGCATCCAAAGCAAGTCAGACAAGCACGCTTGGTGTAACGCACGCAGCAGAGGAGCTCCGGTCCCTTCATTCACTATGAAAGCCTGTTGAAGTGTGTTTTCAGTTTGACTTTCAAATGATGGAACCTGTTGTTGTGAAGGACCTCTATCTAGTCTAAAATTAACATGATCTCTTCATTATATTGACTCTTATAAACAGAATATCTTCATTCATTCTTTACTTAATGTTTACAATTTGTTTTTTCCTCTTCTTCCTCCAGAAAAAATACCTCAAGCGTCTGCAGGAAATTCATATAATTCTTGAATCCTCAGACTTCTTCAAGCGACATGAGGTGAGCAGGGAGTGTAATGCTGTGCGGGTGCTTTGCTGCTTCTTTTGGTTATTCAGATGTACTTCAGAATAGCCTGCACTAGCAAAGGAGTTTATAGTAGAAGAAATCTAATATATGTTAACACCACAGGTACCTCAAAGCCTCCATTACAACGATACAGAAGATTAAAACAGCTGAGGAATAATAAATCCTCCCATCTTTGTAACACTTAGAGCTCTGGGCCACTGCAGGGAATGGTTTATTAGTACCAGTTTCCTGTGGCTTCTCTAACCGCTGTGTGTTCCAGTGGGCATCTTTATGGGGGAATGGTAATGTGAAGCTTGCATTTGCTACAGTAGCCTTCAGTTGTAGTTTGATAATGACTTTGGTGTACTGGATTTACGTTGAAACACTGTATAATGCAGCTCTGTATGTTCTCCTTATATGCTTTGCTGTGGAGAAGGCATCATTAGCTTTGTAAGTTCTGCTTGTTACAGCTCAAGATTTTGAGATCTTGAGATTTTATTTTACCTTGTTTATTTCCTTTTCTTGCTAGAGGCATTTTTTGTTAATCATGGGTCGTGGTCTTAGAAAGTAATCACTGCCTCTTGCTGAATTGCTTACATTGAGACCTGCTGCTAAGTGAGCTGGAGAATTGCTTTTCTTCGCTTTGCCTAATGGGTCCATTTTCCCACCTACAGACCCATTAATACGTTACTGATTGATATGGTTATGCAAATTGGGTATGTAAATTGTCAATGTGTAAGTGCAGCCCAACAGTCTGTTGGGTCACAGGTGAGAAGGTCATTGAGGACATCACTTAGTGGGAAGTATTAAGTGATGGGAGAAAGCTAAAGATGCGTTTTTAACCACATCATCTCAATCTGTCTTCCAGGTCGTTGGAAGTTCACTACTTTTTGTGCATGACAGCAGTGGGAATGCCAATGTGTGGCTGATAGATTTTGGAAAGACCACACTTCTCCCTGATGGGCAGACACTGGATCACAGGATCCCCTGGCAAGAAGGCAACAGGGAGGACGGGTACTTGTTGGGATTGGACAATTTGATTGGCATCTTGGAAAGCATCACTGAAAGATGAGTTGAGAATGGCACAAAACTTGCAGGGCTGCTCTGCAACTTTCTGCTCTACTGGGATCACTCAGAAGGAATCCTTTAACTCCCTCCAGACTCCTGAGGTCACCGGCGCAGAGGGAGCTGCACCCGGAACCCAGCAGTTAGTCATCAGAGTGACTTTACGTCGGCCCTCTATGAACCTAAATAACTCCAGATTGGTCTGTATTGCATCAGGCTAACTCCAGACTGGTCCTCAGAGAATGAAGATCTCCATACTCAGGAATCACACCAGCGTGAGTCAAGAGATCTGTACGGTAAACCACAATGATTCAGATTTCTGGCAAACAGATGGGACTCCAGATTACCTCTTGGTTGAACCAGAGCAAGTGCTTGGGGATTGGTAGGAGTAACAATTTTTCAGGGAACTGCATAGTTTTGAAACCAGCAAGAGTGGTGTGAAGTTGTTGTTTTCTCCCCTAATTCAGTCTCCTTGCTCCTGTGTACACTATAGGTTGGACCAACAACTTCTGCTGCGTTGTGTTACAGTGTGCACAAGGCGGAAATGGGTGATAATCACAAGAAACCTGGAGTAAAGGGAGACAGCAGTTTATAGTGGCTGGATGTGGTAACTGCTGTTGACCATTCCTCTTCTTCCCTACCCTAGCCCGGATTCACTTCCATCCAAGAACAGCCTTTGCTTTTATGTAGCCTCTCAGGAGATTACTAATACTCTAGGGAGAGAATAGCAGCCTATTGTCTCCCCAAAACATCTGACTTTCAGACTGGGTGGGCTGTTGGAAAAGTGCCTAGCTTGGTAAGTTTGGCCTCCTGCAGCTGAACTGCAGTTCTGAAAATCAGTAATGACGCTCGCACACAGACCAGGGAACTGAGGGGTATTTTTGAAGGTTTGTTTTTAAAGACAAAGCCCCTATACACATGCACACACACACACACACACGTGCGCGTGCGCTAGTAGCCAGCAACCAATGCGATCTCTTAAGATCATGGTTTGACTGACTGAATGTGCGTCACTTCTTGGCCATGTTCCTGTTCCCAGTATGATGCTGCCACTCCAGCGATCAGGAAGGTAATGTTTCTGCATTCACAGCATTACACTAATTGATGATGAGATAATTCCCAGGTGTCCTTCCTCCAAGGTACCAGCTTTTAACTCAGGGCAGTTTGGGGGAAGGAGTGTCAATGTATCCCATCCCCTAGTCCCCATCTGGAATCACAGGGCCATCTGTGGTTCATTCTTCTTTTGCTGTGGCCCGGGAACAGCCACAGAAAATTCAGTGTTTGTTTAGGTTAAAATCAAGAAAGACCGAAGTGATTTCTTGTAAAGGCTTCACATACCTTCTCTGTTGGTTGCTTCTAGTCACTTGCACAGTTCTTTAAATACAAGCAGTATAAATACTATCAGTATTCACATGTTCACTCACATTCCAGGTTTTAACATTAATAACATGATGATGCAGTTGTCAAAATGAGGACAAGACTTCTATTGCTCTTTGAGCGTTAGTCCCCTTTCAACATCTAAAGCTGGTACTGCACATTGAGCAGAAATTGCTGTCTTTTGCCTGTGTCCTGTGTTCAGAAGAGATCATGAAAAATTTGGGATATATCAAGGTGACTCCATGCTTTGGGAAACTGCTATTTGAATAACAATTGTGATCATGAGCAAAAAAGACTGTAGAGTCCAGAACTGGAACAAAATGCATCTGTAACATTTGTAATTACAGCTGAACAGCCTAGAGTAATTTCCAAAAGGAGTTACTTCAGATAACACACTACTGTACTAAGAGGTCAGTCAGATTTAATAACTTTTTCATCACCTCCAAACAAAACATCAGTATTAAAATTTCAAGCTCAGTTGTGATCTAAAACTTAGCTGGACATAGAGTGGGTATTCTGTGGGAAGTAATGAACGTGTGGAAACATTTCATCCTAAACCAGAAGTTGTTTGAATTTGTAATTAGTTTTGCAGTTCACTGCAAATTTAGACTTCTTGTGTGGCCTCCCAGTTTTATTTTCATGATAGTACATTAATGAATTTTTCACTTAGATGTTACAGAGGGTTTACACTTTTAAGTGACAGTGAGCCTTCAATAGAGAGCACAGATACTATCATTCCAGATGCCTTCTAACTTTTGAACTGCTATGAGGTGACAAATTAATCTGTGGGTAATGTCATACAATTTTTAAAAAATAGTTAATCTTCCTCCTTTTCTGCAGCTGAGAGGTAAGCCATTGGTTAGCAGTGCTAAAGGGGAACAGGACGTAAATAGATCTCAGGGGGAGGACTTTAATAACCTTTTCTATGAGACTGCAGTTGCCAGCAGTCCAACCACAATAATAATAAAAAAAATACTAAAGTCAGAAATTAGACTGTTAAGGTGATAGAATTCATTAGTGGTTTGCCTGATTAATCTTCAGAGTTAAATCTTTCTTTTGTTACCACATATGTGAATCTTTTGCATCAGTGTAACTTATTTTCTAGAGGGGAGATTAGAGGGTAAAAAGTTGATGCTTAAATGTCAGTTGAGAATTTGAGACAAACTTTTAGAATGACTGTCCGGTTCCAAAGTAGGACCAGAAGAAATGTAGTACCATAACTTCAAAAAACCCCACCAGCTGCTAGCAGCTGGATGGGGTGCAGTGCGTGGTCTTGGGGGAAGACATGGAGAATGATCCATTCCTCTGTAGTTGTTGAAAAGGTATGGGAAAAAACATCTCTGCCAAAGCACCCCTGGTCTGAAACTCAGTCTAGGTGATAAATAGTTCTAGCAAGTTAGTTTTTAAATGTCCCTTTGGCTTATGATGGGATTAGGAGGGAAGAAGCCACAGTGCTGCTGTTACAGGAAAGGAGGCAGCTTTTCATGAGCAAACTGCGCGTGGAGGACTGCAACTGAGCACTGGAGCTCTGAGGGGCTGGCGGCTGTGAGCTCCGGAGCAACCTACCGCAGGGTACGTCCGAGATCATGATGCAGGTCAGGTGGCCCGGAGCGCCTGTCTCCGTACACTCACCTGCTCGTGTGAGGAAGCAGCGGGGCCTTCCTTCACTGTGGGGTAAGCTGCCTTGAATAAGCTTATATTTACCTGAGGGTCAGCAGGATGCCTGTGCGCGGGCACGCGGCATAGAAGAGCCGATGCGTGATAACCGAGGTACTGCACATGCAACTCCAGAACGTGGTTCTTTGCTGCCTCTGCTGAGATAGTGCCTTGCTCTGGAGCCACCGAGCGCACGTGTGTTTCCGCGGCACGGCAAGACTTGCTGGCCCAGTGGTGCTGAACAATTGACCTCTGACTTAGGCACCAAGGTCTTTAAACTCACTAGTCAGGTGCAGCAACACTCACTGCTGCATTCCTCTGTGAATCCAGCAGTAGGGCTTCTGTCCCTCAACTGTCAGCGACTTGTTTCTTTTGGGCTTTGGACAAGTATCTGAGGCCTCAGTTTTGTTCCCGTTTTACAGATGGGAATAGTACCTACTTACCTCACAGGAACGGTGTGAGGCTGTCCTTCATTATTGCTTGCAAGATGCTGTGAGATTCTTTGGAGGAGGTGCAATATAGAAGGAAATACACAAAGAGTTTAAAAATGATGGGTGTTGGGTCCCCACAAGGATACAGATTTGGATGAAACTTAACCAAAGTGGTGAAAATTAAATCCCTCATTTGTCTTTTTTACATTGGGGTGGGGGAAGGGGGAAATTCACTTACCTGATCCCATTCCTGTTATAGGGAAATATTTCAATGGGAGTTGGACCAAACCCTTAAGTATCTTGGAGGGCTCTTGCTATATTTTTTTTTGTATTGCTGTTATTATTTGTTATTCTTAAGGTACTGAAATCGAATGGCCTGTATTATCCACAGTGCATCCGTTCTGAACACTACAATGCAATGCTGACCATGGTCACTTTTGACATTGACTGTATTGGTTGAGTGTTTGTTACTCTGAAGTGTGTATGCTACTAAATAAACAAGACTGGAGAAAAAAAGACACCCACTGTGATTTAGTCACAGGACAGTAATAGCTCTTCTTCAAGAATTTCCTTAGGGAATGGAAAAAACCTATTTATTTCAGTGTGTCTTGTGCTTTTAGTCTTTAGCATCCAGTATTTCCTAAACCAAAACCGGTTTGAAGACATCTAGCAGCTGATGTTGGAGCTTGGTTCCAAAACCCATCAGGTATGTTTGCTTTAGAACCTGATCCACACAAAGCTTGGCAGCTTCCTTCGAGGTAAGCTCTGTCCCCAAAATCCCAGTTCATTACCTACAGTATATCAAAAAATGGTGCATCAAGAAGCAGCGGGCAGAGTCAGAGCAGTTCACTTCCACAAGCAGTCAGCCCTCTGGGACTGGCAGCACTTCTCTGCAAGAGAGTGTCCTCTTACCTGCGTGCAAAGAGTACTTAGCAGAGAGGGAAACGAATAGCCACCATTACCGTCTCTTTATTTTGTGTTGCAAATCTAGAAGTATACACTTGTCCAGCTTTAAATTGCATAGAAGCAGGCATGTCATCTACTTATGTACAGTAGTCACCAGAAAGGTACGTTGGCAAGAAATGCTGCCATGGGGGGAGGTGATGGCAAATCAAACCCAATTCAGCTAAATTAACAAGTCGTGTGACGAGACGGGAAGATGTTAGTGATGTCAAGCCTAAGGTCTCCGCATCAGATTTGAAAAGGGTGGGCAGATGGGAGGAGGGATCATGGTCATGGTCTGCAGGAGAAACCGTCTCGCAGGGCTCTGCCACTCGAGTGTCTGAGGAAGCGTGGTCCTGGCTGACGCAGCCGAGGAGATGGAAATGCACTGGGGAAAATCCTACTCCCAGCAGTAGCTTTTTCTCTTTCAGGTAAGTAGGGGGAGGGTATGGGAGGGTGGAATAAGTTACACTTGCAAAAGCGCATAACTAGTTAGTTAGACACTTAAAGCTTTTTTTTAATGCACACCTGCCCATTGGCAACTCAGTGGAGAACTTACCTCGGACAAAGGGTTGATACGAGGGAACGCCTTAAATCTGTGTAGTTAAAATTTCCGTTTCTTTAAAGGGAAAATTAAGATACAAAACACATTGAGGAGAGAAAAGATAATGAAATCAGAAGCAAGAGTATCAAAAATGTGACAAGAAAGCAGAGAAAGACCAATCTAAATTTGCATTATTATTTCACCTCTTGTTGTTCAGTCCCTTCCTTAAAATGTAGGTATGAGGGTGTATGAAGCAACATAAAGTACTAATGCTGAGCCCAGAAGAAAAATTCCCCAACAACTATATATGCACACATCTGAAAACAAGCTGGTAACATGTTAAAAAACCAGACGCACATCAGGAAGAGTGATTTATAATAATCCTATAGGTGTCTGACTCTCCACTGGGGAAGTGTTGGAAGACTTCTCATGTGGATCACAGGAGACTGAATTAGTCCCAGATCTCCAGCTCATGTCATTCCTCTAGGAAACAAAATTGGGTTTTGGTTTTCAATTGCCAAAGTAATCTAATTTTGACACTATGGGTTCAACTCATTGATTATGCACTAAAAGTGTCTCCTTTAAAAACAGTTTCAAGCAAGTTATATTTTGAAATAGCATCAGTTGAGTGCTATGAAATCTGTGATTGTATGAACGGTGTCAGTCTCAGACCTGCAGGACTGGAGGTTGTACTGTGTGTCACTGCGTTGTTATTTCTCGTTTTAGCTAATATGGTTTGGACAGCATGAAGCATTTCAGTATTACAACAGGAGCAATACTAGCATTATTTCCTCCAGGATATTAATTAAGAATTCATTATCTGTGAGGGTTTTTAAAAGCAACTAAGATCAAATACGCACAGAAGAACCGTTAAAGGTCAAAGAGGCATGGCAACTGCTGACAGAATTTCATTTACTTTTAGTTCCATTTGAGAGAGTGAAGAGCTTGTATAAAATTTAGGTTGATAATGCAGATTCTTTTAAAATTCCTGGCTTGTTCTTTTAGTGCCCGTTTGGTATGTGCAGCTCCATGTTCTGTCTCAGTACACGACACTGCATCTGGCTCGGTACATCCCTGAGCTACACGCTGTGGGAAACCAGGCAACTCTGGCTAGGAAATAAATAATCACTACGTGCTCACTCTACTCCTACAGTTTACCTTCAACGCCCCGCTGCTGCTGGTCACTCTTAGAGATAAGGTACGGGGTAGGGTGCAGTGTTACTCTGGCTCAAGTGCAGCTTCATCTATGCTCTTCCTGTAAATAAGTACATTGACACAGCTATTCAGTAAAAACAGGTATTTGCCCAAAGTGCTGGACTGAAGAACTTGCATTTTATTTATAAATGAAGGCATAGCTGCACCCAAGACTGCGTGTGGCATTAGTAATAGAACTGTCTTCTCCTCTCACCTCACTTTCCAATGGTTTTCCTAGTTTTATCACTATTGGCCTTTCTAAATTTGTGAATTAGCTTGAGGCAAGTGCTGCATTATGGGGAAAACAACGGCAGCTCAAGCTGGGGAACCATATGGCCAGCAGGGATCCTGCCTCCTTCTCACTGGAATCTTAAGGTATTTACATAGTCATTTCCATGTGAAAAAAAGGAACTGTCTTGTGCCTGCTACTTTAGAAAAAGTCTGCAGGAAAAAAAGGTGGTGTAGTAACTTCCCATGGGTTCTGAACAAGTCGGTGTTTCGCTCCTCACCACCAGTTTCCCACCCATGCTGGTGGCTAAGGAGGACTGAAAGCAGAGTCATAATGGACCTGCAAAAGCATGGTCATGACCACCAGTGCTCTGCTCAGGACAGAGCCTGCTACAAACAGGGGTTGGAAAGCCAGCTGGAGTCGCATCCCCTGGAGCTGAACTAGGATCCCTGCACTCTGCTGTGGCCTTACCACATGCACAGGGAGGAAGGGGCTGAGTTGCTGACACCCAGTCACAACTGTTGGAGAGTCTGGGAGCTTACCTTTGGGGGAAAAACTACTGCTGCATAAACCATAGGCCTAACAGAATCCAAAAGGTAAGGCTGTTGAAGGTGAGCTGGTGTTACTCCAGCTAGCTAAGAGTAGATGTATTCGTTCTTGACCAGCGTGTTCCAGAGCGGGCCAGGCTGAAACATGATCAAAAAACGTTAGCCTTTGCAAGAGGAAAGAGTAAGAAACTTCCTGCTGACTGGGCTTTCCCGCCTCATCTAACTTGGGCTGTCGCAGCTCCTGGAGATAAGACAGGACAGGCAATGAGCGAAACAGCAGAGAAGCCAGAGAGCTAAAGCAAAGGTGAAGTGGAAAGAAGGGCATGAGGCAAGGGCAACCATCTCCCTCAGTCAGTAAGCCCATCATTCCCCACCCCACTCCTGGAATTCGACCATGCACAGGGGAACCTCTCTGTTCCGACCATGCATCATTTCCCAACATGGATTTGGAATTATTTCCCTACCACATGGGTCATTGCTGAAAGGCAGCCATCTTCACCGCTCTGGAAATGATTGCGTATAAAACTATTCATTCTAAAGCCAAAGGCCTAAAACTATAGGAAGCTTGGAACAGACACAAAGACAGACCAACAAAGCATAATCCTGAGCTGCAGATGGATTTCATTCACGATGAATTCAGACTCTTCACTGTGTGCTTTTCTGTACCACACCTCAGTAGCGTCCATCCCTGAATGACGCAGAGGACAGGAAGCCTGTGTGGTCAAAGCAAACCCTCTCCTGCCAGCCAAAATCTTCCAACTGTACATACAGCTGATGGCTAAGCACGAAGCTTGTACCAGGCAGGAACCAGACAGCCTATGACTGACACCTCACCATACAACCTGATTAGACCTGAGGGCAGTGTGTAAGTTGCCACCATAGGTTGGCAGTGCAACAGTCAGGCATGGGACAAGGACAAAATGCTTCTGAGACTGCTCAGGCTTAATCCAAATTATTTACTTTTTTCAGTTTTGTTATTTTGCAGGCTTTAACCAGTAAACACCGGTTTAGACCCTAAGCAACAGAAGAAAGCCTTAGAAATGAGCCGTCTTCAAAACAAACAACCACCACCTTGACCAGTAAATCTGTATGCTTGGAAGGCGAGAAGAAACGATGACCTGCTCAGTGTCACATCAAGTCATGATTTTAATGCTCTCAAATGATTGAGCTATTCTACCTTCCCCTGTAAAGGGCACCCTAAGGTAGTGTTTGTACTACGCCTCCATTCACTCCGCCCCTCCCTGCATTACTTAGTTTCTACCTCAGAGGAGTAGGTGTTAAAACCAAGAACTCCAGTGCGCCAAACGCTAGACAGCTACCGGAGAACCTCAGCTTAATGCTTACCAACATAGTACAGGGAATTACTGTTGAATATCAAAGTACTTACAAAAATGAAGCTCATCCCAAGTAAAGTCCATTAAAAGATAAAGACAGTCCATTTCTCATCACCCCACGTAGCTCGCCCTGTCTTGGAAAACCACCTGTCCCTTCCACGCCAGGAGCTGTGAGGAAAACAACACTATCAGGTGAGCAGCACATTTCCTTTGCTATTTAAAGAGATACTATCAGCTGCACCAACTATTTTTTTTTTCAATAGTAAATTTGTTTTCCTCTTCATTGCTTGTTTTCAAAGCACATGCTCAGAGGAGCCTGGATTTTTTTTTTTTTTACATCTTTCCTACTGCTTCCAATTTGAGCAGTAGCTTTGTTTTCATATTTTTCCACAAGGTCTGCTAATAAAAGAGATGCAAATGTGGCTGCTATTTATTTACTGCCCTTACAGTAAATTAGCATCATTAGTAAGTCATCAGGACTGGAAAAAGCTCTCGGGAATATAGAAGCCTTTGCAAGTTGGTTGCTGCTGGCACAGCATGCATTTTTGGTTTCTTCGGTCAGAAAGAAGTGTTGGTCGTTATTTCCACCCAAATGCCGTGGCTGGATGGTAGGTCCAGTTCTTTTCACCTGAGCAGATTGAGAAGGAGTCCTTTCACTAAGTATTGTATTCTGGGTCAGAGCAGCAATGCCATTGTTCTCCAGCGCTAAGCTGGTTCGGTGGAACACATTTGATGGACAGAGATAGAAATGCAACTGCCTTTAACCATCTGGGGATCCGGCAGGTGGAAGGAGGAAACAGAACATTGCTGATGTTGAAATATCACCCATCAGGAGGAACTTAAACGGAGGAAGTAAGTGAAATATGAAGCAGTCCTTCCAGACACACACACTCCCTGATCTTTGGAAGAACCTTTTCTGTTATACTGGAGTAACACTCAGGTCATCTGACAAAGACAGACCAGAGTCCCTCTCTCTTGAAGTCTTCTCTGTTTTATAAAATGGCTTTTCATCTTTGTGCAGACTGGAGCTCCTTAGCACAGCTGCTCTGACCTCTGCCAAAGCTGAAGGCTGGTGCTCAGCGCTATAGCACAGGTCATCATAAGCATAATTCACATTGCCACAGGGGAAAGTCTGGAGTTTCACCAGTTCAATCCCACCGATATCCAGGTGAGGGCAGTTGCTTCGACTTGGAGATGCTGGAGATGCCCGAGAGCTAGGAGAAGAACTGCAATTCCCATCAAAGCCCGAATCTTCCCGCTCTGGAGTTGCTTTGAGCTTGGAGCTGGGGCTAAAGTGACAGATGTTCTCTAGCACCCACGATCCATAGGTTGGGTTCCAAAGATTTTTCGTTTTGTTTTTAAGTCTGTGTGTTGGCAGATTGCTGAGCTCCAGCTTCTGGTTTGAGCTCTGCTGGAACCAGGACCCACTGCTGAAATCACTGAGGCATGGCAGGCTGGGCCCCCGAGCAGTCCGGTTGCTCAGGTTCTCCACCAGTAGCTCTTGTGGACATTGTACAAGTTTGTGCCCAGCGTGGTGAGAGTCCAGCGTTTTAGGCGCCATTTTAGGTGTGAGAGAAGGGCTTACCAACAGGGGCACTATCCCACTGGAAATGTTTGGGCGCATGACCGTACTCCCTTCATCCTCTGGCGCGGGGCCACACTCCACGGGCAGCTCAGTGTTGATCACATCAGGGTCCTGAAAAGAGAGACGAGAACCTGTTACACCCTGAGCACTTCCAGGGTGACCGTCACACCTGCATTTTAAAAGAAATAGCTGTGGGAGTGAAAAAGCTTTTGGTAGAGGCTGACATCAGGTTTTGGAAATATTTCTGCATGTTGTACAAGGTGCTATGCACCATCCGCATATCACACGCTGTTACGACTTGCAAAAATGCTCTCTCATTTACGTGCTTCCTTTGAGCAGAAGCTGTGCTTTACTGAAATCAGTGGCTAAGCTGGAGGTCACTAGTATATTGTTTCTCCCCTGGGAGGTTGGATCCAGGCCCGTAGCTGTAAAATGCTACCAGAATGTGAACTCATCATGCCATCTCGTTCCGTACCCTCCCCACTCCATTCTTACTCCTCTGTGGCTTTCGAGCAACATTAGGCAAGGTCAGAAGATGGACCTTTAAAGAGATTCTATTTAGAATCCTTTCCATCACAAAATGAAGGACATTTTGCTACTGAACCAGATGAGAGCTGAAAGCATCCACTTGCCCAGGAACAGTATAATCTCATTTTGGTTGGGCTGAGGACGGGAGATTGAGAACAACAGATACCAGAAAACCCAAATGAAAAGAGCAGTTGAGCCAACAGCACTACAGCAATCGGGAAAGTAGTTAGATCAGTCTGTCAGGACTCTTCACTTCTTTTGGCACTAAAGCTAGTGCTTCTGGACAGTTGGCATTCCATGGATTATCATCCACCTGGGTAGCAAAGACCAATACCTGTGTGCAATATTTGATTCTTTCCAGGATGGTGGAGAAGTTAGGCCGATACTCTGGGCTGTGCTGCCAGCACTGTGTCATGATCCGGTACCTTAAAATAAGTAAAAAAACCCAAAAGAAGTATTGATCAGGAAAGATAATGATGTAAAATGTGTTTCAGTACTAAGTGATCATGGGTCCAGAGGAACTGCCCTCAGTACTTGGCCCAAAGGAGGAGAACAAAAGTGGGTATGTCCTATCTGCATCCTTGGATGCTGAGCCATTAGGGAATTGCTACTTAAAGCAAAGCTTATAGTGGTCTAAGCTGCACTCGAGAAGCAGCGGCTCAAGAGACATTCAATAACACCCACCCAACACTGGGGGCAACCACCATTCCCTGACTAAAGGTGTCTACTTGCCTTTGTCTCACCTCTTTGATACCCACTGTCCCTTGGCTTGTGGGAGTAAGGAAATACTTACACTGGCCCTGGACAGTTTTTTGGCGGATCCATTCTTCCTCCACTGGTGACAAATTCCAGCACTTCCTGATTGGTTTTGCAAGGGTAGGGCATGTAGCCTAGAGAGAAAATCTCCCAAAGCAGCACGCCAAAGGACCTGTGTCAGAAACAAGCCAACAATAGCAATTAGGTTTTATTTGCTGTGTAGGTAACACTGCAGCAACACCCTTTCGAAGCTGTAGGTCAACCACAGTAACGTGCAATTAGTGTGATTATGAGTCAACTTTGATATAAAAAAACAATTCATTAAAACCTTTCCCCAAGCTGTGAAAGTAACTTTGCAGAGGCTTCAAAATATTTGACTAACTCTGAAGTTATTCTTTCTGCTGCATTTGTTATTTCTAGAGCAGGAAATGCCGGAGCACCCTTTGCTGTGTATGGTCTAACTGAAAAGAACTGTTAGATCTGGCATGGAGATTCCTACCTTACCTGGGAAGACTCAAGTTGTTTGAATCGGTGTTTGGGAACAGGATGCTCAAGAATAAAATCAAGTAGGAGACATCCAGTGAGACTGAAAGGCAGCAGCATTTATTTTTTCTCATGGTGCGGTTGTTCTCCTTTTTCACATCCATGGGCCAGTTAGGCAGTGCCACTGAGAATAATGCATGACTTAGACCCACGGGAGTCAAGAGGGTCAGAATTGTAAGAGTCACTATTTGCTGCAAAGGTGGAAGAAATTTCCAGCACATGCATGTTACTGATAATAGCCTATTACAGGAACTGGCTGCTCGCAGTTAGGCGCTGATAAGCAATTCCTTGTCTTCCGGCATCACTAACAACTTCAGGAAACTGGGTCAGTGTGGCATTTAAGGGAATGTCTCAGTACAGTATAATGAAGCATCTACTGTACAGAGAAGGAGGCGTTCTTAAGCAACTGGAAAGCTTCCATTCCCCAGCACCTGTGCAGGAATGCGCTACTGTTGAGGGGGTGCTTTACGGCAGAGCGAGTTACACGAGGAACCAATATATAAATATTTTTTTCCTCAGCACCCAGCAAGGACTTCTGATTAAATTTGCTGTCATTTTACATACAACAGAAAAAAATATACAGAAGAGTAATGCTGGGTGGTAGAGAGAGAGTCATCTACAAGATACATAATCAGGCCTCATCACCGATACAAACTAAGTGGCAGATACTGAGGGAAGTGCCTGATGGAATTTGCCTGGATTTTTAACTGAGACTTCTTAGGAATCCAAACTGCTTTCTCTTTTCACTTCTTGATTGCCTTTATGTGATACTCTATGTATAGCAAATTTTTAGTACCTCCATTTACATTAGATTTTTAATTCTTATTCAGAATTTTTTAGCCCTGCTTCTACTGAATGCAGAGGGAAAACTTCTAATATTTTTCTGGGAAATTCCAACATTTTTTAAGGTTCCTGCTGAGCAGACTTTTTTTCTTGAGCAGTACATTTCTCTACCCTTATCACTGAGTAGCAGAAGTGATTAAAAGACATTTGTTACCAGGTATCAGTCTTGGAGGTGAAAATGCCCTCTAGGAAAGCTTCTGGTGGCATCCACTTGACAGGAAGCATGGCTCTTCCTCCCTTGCGGTAGTAACTTGCTCTGGGAAAGATAAAACGCATGGAGAATACCACACAGTCTGAAAGGGCTCAGATATATAAAAGATCTTATCACCACAGCAACAGCAGCTGGGGATTATGTGCGGCAACGGGGGCCAAATGAGAAAAAAGAAGTCATCAACTCAAATAGTGCACTGAAGCAGTATTTTATCCCCTTTTTGCAACTGGGATGGAAATTGAGGATGTTGTAGGTGCACAGCTGAAGATATCAAATTTACCAATGCTTTGCACAAGGTGCTGATGCAGTAAGTCTTCCTGACACCACGAACTGGGAATTATGGTTGGTTTTTGGTTGTGGGGTTTTTTTTTTGTTTGTGTTTTTATTTTTTTAATTTAAGATTATTTACAATTAACTAGCTAATATATTTGCCTATGCTTGGTTTAGTGTCCACATGTGTTTGCAGTGTTCCCTGAAGCCCAGTCTGGAATAAACACAGTTGAAGCCTATTGGCTAGTAGCCATAGATGTGTTAATTTACAGTCTCTTAACTCCAGTTAGTTAAATGGTAATCAAACTCAGATACTGTTTCAGATTCCATGAGACAGTTCAAACCAGTCAAAATGATACCGATTACCGAGTTATTCACACGACCGAAATGGCCTTTTTCACTTACCTGTAAATATCCCTGGCCATCCCGAAGTCACCAATCTTGGCTATTCGTCCTGCTCCAGTGCAGGTCAAAAGGCAATTCCTTGCAGCTATATCTCTTTAAAATAGAAATAAATTATTAGTTCTAATGACAAACTCTTAAGTAGTTAAAGGAATAAAGAAAGAATATTAGAATCAGTCCTGCAAGTCTTACTTGAGTCACCTTTACACAAATGAGAAGAGCGCTATTAAAAATAAGAAATAATGCCAGCACATTATCATTTTCTATTAAACACAATTCTTAACCTGCATTTATATTACATTTTCTATCCAGTGTTTTCCAAGCATTCCCCACTTCCATCTCCTTTCACTACGGCAGAAAACAGGGTCAGTATCAGACCAGGGATAGATCCAACCTCTTTTTTTTCAACCACCTTATGACAGATTTCATTCTTGCTCTATTCTTTTTTTAAAGACTGGCCTCGCAGCAGTGTCTCCAGCAGTTACAGATGTGATGCTGTTGGGTAGTCTTAGTAAACTGCTTGAAAAGTCAGTGCAGAATTGTATTTGGTAAACTGTTGCTTTGTTGCTTCTGGGTATCTCCTGTGGAACCAAGCAGAGCTACATATGGGAGCAGCCATTTGCTGGGTGCAGGTTTTGCTTGTGACAAATGGCAGTGATGACTGCATGGCCCAGATTAAAGATTTGTGTTCATTTTAAATACGCATTCTGAAAAGGAGCTCATTAAAAATCATAGCACTGTGGGGGTCCTGTTAACTGCCAAGAAAAATGAGCTCCTTGAACAACTCATATGTTTCTTCCCACTGCCAGCCTTGAAAAAAAAAAGTCAGGATTTGGAAGTCAAGCTCAGCTTTCTCTTCCATCATCAGCAGTGACTCCTAGATGACAAGACCTGCCCTTAGAGACACCTCCACAACCCCACTACACTCCCTTTCCCCCTTAGGATAGCTGTTATCTGTAGTGATAACCTTCTTCCCTTCCTGACCTGCTCTAAGTAACACTAACAAATACTAATACAGAGCCTGAATGAAATTCCTTCTATACTGATTCCCTGAATTGTTGGCTAAAACAAAAGTCCATTCCCAGGTTGCTTATACTAGAGATAGAACAGGGCAAAAACCGACCCAGAGAGTTTTTTAAAAATTGATATACTGCTGTTAAGAGAGTCAAGCAATGGTTTCTTCCACTTCTCTCCTGAAATGGAGATTGGTCTTAAGCAGTAACAGTTGACCTGTCCATTTGCTGACATAAATGTTAGAAGCTTTATGTGATGAGTGCTGGGCTCAGTGACATATGATAAGAAAACCAGGGAACATCTACTTGACAGAAGAAACGAAAACTAGTTTTATAAAACACTTGTGGAGAAAATTTCTCTTGAGTTTCTACTGGACTTCTTGCAGCACAAGCAAAAATTGGCCCTTACCGGAAATTCAATAGATCAGGGTGGATGGAGGTTAATGAAGGATATTACTATTACAGTAAGGATTTTTGTAAAAGTAATGCTGTAGCGATTAACTGTTACGTTTCCAATTAGAATACTGATCCTCTCACCTACTTATTACAAGACAGAAGAGTCAAAATTTGTTGCATGCTCTTACTGCTCTTTTTTAATGACAGAAAACTCTAATCCTTTTTTCAAAGGAACTTATTTATTGTTACAATATAAAGGGGACAGAACTGTCTCAGATGCCCTAATCATTCAGTTATAACACATCCCATATCTCAGTCTCATGGCTTTTTACTCCAGTTGCTGCTTTCCACCTGTTTCCCTCAGTTTCTCCAGTCTCTACCCACTCTCGCCTGCCTCTGCCTCTTTGCTCTGTGCAATATCATGCGTACACACACGTGCTTCCGCATGTGGCTAAAATCAGTTGTCGTCTTGCCTAACTTCAGGCTGCGTGGCAGTTTAGTTGGAGCCTGTGTGACCCTCTTGTGTGCAGGCCTATCCTTTCCTTTACACAAAAGGGCTGAACTCAGCATGGAGCTCATACTCCGGAAGGAATTCAGTTGCACACTATGCCTGAGAACGTTATGAGCTGGAACAACTCTTAATCAGAAGCAAAGGAGTCCAATATCCAACTGGGAATTTTAAAAGGCTACCTATAATAATCTTTACCTATTCTATATTTTATTCTTATTTGAAGCCTGACATATCAACCTGTTTTTTGCTCTACAAAAGAGGAAAAAGAGGTTTGAACAGACACATGCGGGCTCCCCAAGACCACACAGCAGGTCAGCCACTGAGCTGGGAAGGAAGCCTCAGAGCTCCTCTTATTATCCCTGTTCTACCCTTTTGTAGCCAATAGCTTAAAAATGATGGGCTGCGTTGTGCTGATGGGATAGGGAAAACATTAAGTCAAGATAAGGAGATCTAGAAAGTGAGAAATGATACCTTACTATCTTAGAAGCTGGCACAGGGTGACACTACCATCTAGTGGACTACAGGGCTAATTTCAAATGTGCCCACCTTTTAGGCACCTGCAAATTAACACCTGAAAGCATTCACTGGGAACAGAAGACGCCTTACTCCCCAGCAGCACAAAGAGCAGTGCAGAGCCTAACTCCTATTGAAAACCAGTAAAACCAACCCGGACATCTAAGCACAGGCCTGTACTGGTAGCAGAAATCTCTGTCTCCCCCTTGGAGATTAGTTCTGTCTAATCCACTGCAAACAGGAACTGCGTGAGCTTCATGCACCTTGAGATACATCAGAAAGGACAGTTTCTCCTCACCTGTGGATAAAATGATTCTCTTCCAGGTATTTACAGCCGCAGGCAATGTCCCTCGCTATGTTCAGCAGGTCCTGCATTGTTAGCATGGATGGTTGATTCTGGAAAAGGACACACAGAAAATGGTAAGGGAAGAATAGTGCAGTAGAAGAATATAGTTCAGGAAGGGGACATAGAAAGGGAGAGATATACACACATACAGTTTGGGGGAAGGGTTAAATCAGTCAGGAACAAGGAGGAACATAAGTAAAGTGTTAGAAAATGAGTAAACTCTTATTTAAGCCAAAAAACTTTCAGAAGATTTCAGTTCTGAGCCCAGTGTACGAGTGCAAGCTGGCAAGAGATTTATGGCCTGGCCCGAACAGCCTAGTAAAGAGCGTGGGAGAGAATTATTCCCTTTGAGTATTGGACTTTGTGAAATTAAAAGACAAGCAGGTTTAAAAGGTAGAGATGGGAGAGAAAAAAACCCAGCCACTTTTAAAGACTGAGTTAACAAGTTATCAACAGAAATTAGCACATGAACTCAGTGAGAGAGCAAAAGATACGTGAGTGCACATTTCTGCACCAGCAGTCAGCATTCATCAATTTATCCATTCTTGTGGAAGGACAGAGATTACCCTCAGGAGCAGTATGAAAAAAAGGGATGGCTTTACCACAGGACTCCGGGACTGGTACTAGCCCTTCACCATCTGCACTTCCCTAACAAAGAAAAATAAAGAAATCTTTCTCCAGGAGCCCTGCTTATTTTCATCCCATAATTTATTTCCCCATAGGGAAATTTCCTTGGTGTCTCTCCAGGAACTTCTGTATTGCTCTCAGGAAGGGTGGGGAGAAATTACTACACTGCTGATCAAAAGCCCAAGAGATATGAAATAAATTGTTCTTTTTAAGGCTTTTACTTCTGGATGCTGTTATCACTGTAATTTCTCATGCTCAAACCACATAACATACACTACAGCCATTGAGCACTGTTTTTATTGGCTAGGAAAAGTGTTGTACAAAGTGCTTGGACATCTGCCAGGGAGAATTATTATAGTTACAACGTAGGCATTTCTGGAGAGGAAATTAAGAGCAAGGAGGAGAAACAGAACCACAGACTTCCAGACCTTATCTCTGCTCTGGAATCCCTCTGTCAGAAGACTCTGATGGACATGCTTTTTCCCTGCAGCCAGGGAAACTTATGATGAAATACGCTAACAACGGCACTAGTTCCGTTCTCAGAAAAGGTGCACAGGGACAGTTTTTTGAGTGCTAAGGGGACTTCAACTATTGTATTTGCTATCTGCTAGTATACCAGCTAACATAGCGGCAGGTTTGTTTTCACGTGATATTTAAAACGTAACTGTTAATGACATTACAACTATACATAATATTCAAATAAGAGTATTTATTATTCTCTGCTGCCCACAGACTTTATCTACGCACAGAATTTGCAACACTTTCACTATAAATGCCAAAAATAAAGATATACAAACTCCTCCATCTGGGTGCTGCTATACCACTGTAAGTGCATTTAATCAGTCTATTTACTCCTGTATGAGGAAGAGATTAAGCTCGATCTTTTAGCAACATGTTATCACCAGCACAGGAGTATTATCGTAACTATTGGGGGTGTATGTCTGTGTGGAGGAGAAGCTGTGCAACCACATCATGTGGTGTAGGAATATAGGAGGTACCAGTCAGCCTCTTCCTGCCCCATAGGCAGCCAGCATAAGCACCTCAATACAACAAGAAATAAGGTAGAATCAGACCTAACTCTTCTTTTTTTTTTACTTTAAGTCTCCACCCAAGCAGAGATTTATTTTTTTTTTAACAGAGGCGTGCAGGATGACACTGTTAAGAAGTAACAACACATATCTGGAATCAGCTATTCATTATAAGAACACTGAAACTAACTAATCCCAAATATTCCCTGTACTTGGTTGGCATCAATCAGAATAAGAGATAATTTGCAAAACCCCCTCATGACAGCTTTTTATAAAGATGGGCTTTTTTAAACAACAATATTTGACTCGATAATTTCATTTGCATTGATTTAAATCCCTGTCACAGTGCTACATGCAGGATCAGCTCTTCAACTAGTATAAATCTGTGCACCTCCACATGGTGCTGATGCACAGCTGCCGAGGACCTAGTGCTACAAATTCCCACTACTGGATAACAGTATTATAACTTCAGCTGCTCACACACCATCAGAGTGCACAGAAAACAAGGCAGACATTGAGGAAAGAGAGCCCCTTAATTTGTAGCCCAGTTGACAGTGAACTCTGGAATGGCAGGACAGAATTTTACTCTTTCCTCTTCAGTTACCAATAGATTGGAGTTCTGGCACTGCTTTCATTTTCTCTCACTGACACCTGCTTACATCAAGCACACAGATGTATGTGTCCAAAAGTTTGCAGGAGCTGGGACACATACCCAGCCCTGCTTGGCTTCAGAGCCTTTAGTCAATTCATAAAAATAATAAAACCAGTCATACTGAAATCAACCACAAGCCTAGAAGGGAAGTTCTCTCACCACCCTGGGTCGATTCTGCCGAAGAAAGCTCTTCATGTCTCCTCCAGCCATGAGCTCAAGCAGAATGAAGCGAGGCAGTGTCTGTAGACTAACACCGATGCACTGCACAATATTTTGGTGATTGAACTTACTGAAAGGCAGGATCACAGCAACATGGAAGAGAAAGACAGCATTAGTACCCAGCCATCATCCATCACCCTCACTGTGCCTTCAGCTTTGACAACCTGTATTGAAGCAAATCCCGATGTTACCATTTGGTACCAAGTTACCAAACAAATTCCTACTTCAGCCATATCAAAATGCCTCTCTGATTATGACAGCCCCAAGATCAGGGTTATGCCTTGCATTAGCCACGAAAAGCCTTCAACACAAAGTATGAAAAGCTGAAGAGTCTTTGGTCTGTGAAGAGAGCAATTAATGGACACACTGACTGAAAGATGACAGTGACGTGACAGGGAGAAGAAAGCTAAGCACTTCAAATATGCAAATATGATTGGCATTTGTGAAACAAAATCCTGACCAGTGGGGATTTTAAGTCAGCATTGGTTATTTTAAATACACTGCTTTCTAGTCAGGTGGACTCGGTTCAATACCTAGTCTGCTGAAGAGGGGCTTGGCTAATAACCTACTGCAGCAGCTGCTTACGCGATGGCTTTCTGCCTCTTACAAAAGAACGCTGCGACTGTCAAGAAGCTCAGTAAGACCCAGTCATTAGAAAGCAGCATGTTCCCTTGGATAGTGATTACCTGGATAACAGAGGGACTAAAAAAGGAGAGGAATTTGGGGAAGAGAAAGAGTCACGTGCTGCTAAGCGAATCAAAGCACTCTATAATCAATTGCTCTTTAAACTGAAATTGCTCTTTAAAAACACATACATCAGTGTTACCTCCTGTTCAGCTGCCACAGTTCTTGCAGACTTTAGGAAGTGGCACTATGTCATGAGATTCATGCTTTAATAGGAGAAAACCAGCCTCGAGGTATTAGGTATGAGCTGGGCCAGCCAATTAGAAGAGAAACTTCATGTTGCACAAATTAAAAATGCATAAATTCTGATCAAGTACAATCAACCCTGACTATACTATTATTTTAAAGTCCGTCTTGACTGTATTATTGTTTTAAGCTTATGGATTTGGGTTAATGAAGTAAATTCCAAGACTGGAATACTTAAAGTACAGGTAGTAAGAATGGCTCTCTCATCTTTTCCGGGCAGGTTTGATATATCTCATAGTTCACTGTCAGAGAGTTGTGCAGATGAGACCTTATAAAGGTTCCATCAAGCTTGCAAAGGCATCAAAAGCCAGAACACACCTAAGAGAAGTGGCCACAGGGGGAGAAGGGCTGCGTTCCATCTGTGCAAGCTACCGACGCAGAGCCATATTCACTACTTTATCCCTGCAGAGGTTTCAGAGTGTCCCACTCAGCTATTTTTGTGCAAAGAAAGGTAAAAGCCCAGGACCTTCACTGCAAAAAGCACTTACTTATGGCAAACAGTTCTGCAGAGAGGAGACACAAAAAGTCTGCACTTATGCTTAGCTACTGCCTGAAAACTGCAATGAGAAAAGCTTTTCACACCTTCTCCTTCAGCTGCCAAACCCACTCTTATAAAAACTCTTATTTGCCCTTGCATCCAATCCTAAAAACTTCCCTCACTGGCACAAAGCCTGCATTGTACCACTTTGGTGCTGGTCTTGCAGAGGCTGACCTTCTGAGTCTCTGCACAGGTGGCTCTAATCTTTAACTTTCCTATTGCTTTCCATTTCATCATTGAAAATTTATTTTAGCAAGGGCTTCAGGACATGATTTATACTTAGTAAAAGGGCAATGGGATTTTTTGAAAAGGAAAACATTTCAAATGCAGAACATGTTTGTATAATAATGTTGTGCCTTTTTAGTCCTCTGAACGTGACCAACAGAATTTTTCGTTGAGATGTTGTACTGGTTTTCGGTGGGATAGAGTTAATTTTCTTCACAGTAGTTTATGTAGTGCTATGTTTTGGATTTGTGATCAAAACAGCGTTGGCAACACATTAATATTTTAGCTATTGCTGAGCAGTGCTTACATAGTGTCAAGGCTCCTCACACTACCTGCCAGCAAGTAAGCTGGGGGTGCACAAGAAGTTAGGAGGGGGGACAGCTGGGACAGCTGACCCCAACTAACCAAAGGGATATACCATAATATATGACATTGTACTCAGCAATAAAAGCTGAGGAAGAAGGAGGAAGGGAGAAGTAATTCAGAGTTTGGCATTTATCTTCCCAAGTAACTGTTACGTGTGATGGAACCTTGCTTTCCTGGAAATGGCTAAGCACCTGCCTGCTGAGGGGAAGTAGTGAATGAATTCTTAATCTTGCCCTTCCAATTCTCTTCCCCATCCCACTGCTGTGTGGGGCTCGGCTGCCTACTGGCATTAAACCACAACAGATGTGCAACAAAAGAACCTCGGTTACTTAGTTTGAGCTGAACAGATGAAACCAGTAACTAATATGCTACTAAAACACCATCTGGTGAAAAATCAGACTGGATTTCTTTTCATAACTCAAGCAAGTGGATTAATAATTCTCGTTACCTGCATTACTCCTTTTCCCCCTGCCCACCATCAATATAAAAACCTTAAACTATACCTGATAATCAGTGCTTCCATCAGGAAATCCATCTCATCCTGCTCAGAGCAGACTTCTGGCAGGGTCTGTTGAAAGGTAAAGACGGTGAGGAACATCCCACCAAACAACTGAGAACGTTTAGGTGACCACCACAGGAAAAAGAAGAAAACGAAACCCCACAAATGAGCATGTAACATGTGAATCACTTCCAGAACCTACCAGGAGAGCCTCATCTTTTCAGTGCTCAATTTATTGGACTGCACGAGACCCATTTGGTAGCTAAAGTTAGAACAAGAAACTAGTGACCTACTTGGAAATTTTTTCTGTGCATTTAACTATGTCCTGTGTTCTGCAGCAAAATAGCTTCAGGTACACACCAAGAAAGGCATTAGCTTTAGTAAGCACTAGTAAGCACTTTAAAATGACAGGGGTTAATTTATTCTCCATTTTCTATAGATCCACACTGCAGCACATGCTTCCATGTTACAGAACACATGCAGTCACACGATTTAAATAATTGTGTCATGTGGCCTTTTGGTTTCCCCTCCTGCCAGCAGATTTGGACGGCATCTGCCACTGATAAACATGAACCGAGAGCGCAGGCAGCAGCAGAAGCAGCGCCTGCTACCGTGCCCACTGTTTTAACATTACGGAATGCTTTGGCCACAGCTGTGTGCAATACCTGCTGCCAAACTGCAGGCAGAGAGGTGGGGCGTTTGCTGCTCAGCGTGGTGAGGCTGGCATGGAAACAGTTCTTGTCATCAGCAGTGTGGGCTACAGAAGACAGGGTTGGATTTTGCTATCTCAAATAAGTGATTGCTTCACACAGGACAGCTCAGATGATCTACTGAATTGGTGGAATACCCACAAACAATATGTGGTGTATGTTGCAAATACACTTTTTAATTCATGCCCAGTCTACGCCCTCTTCTTCTGCAAAGTCGGATCAGGGCTGATATGCTCCATCATGGAACGAGATGAGCACAGCCACGGCTTGGGCCTCATGGACACTCTACCAGTTTCTAGCCAGTGAGAAAAGCAGCCTTTTGGTGATGTTCAGGGTGTCCACTTCACAGGCAACTGGGTGAACAAGTGGGCAGACAGGGCCCTAACAAGTAGCTATCATTGCTGAGACTGGCAAAACTGGTGACATCCTCACTGGATTATCACAACTGAACAACATGCTGATCTCTTTCTGTTTGCCTCTGTGCCGTGGTGCTTTCTCCAGTCTGGACTGTGAAACTGGGCTGTACCAACTGCTCGGTATTGTCTGCTCTGGGTTCATAAAGAAATGCCATAATACATGATCCTTTCGCCTTCTTTTTTTTTTTTTTATGAGAGTTTTGAAAGGGAGGATGAATAACAACAGAACTTCTTTTTGTTAATGACATCTACATTTTGGGCTGAACTCAAAGAAGTAGATTTGGTTGTCTTAGTCATGAGCTTATAAAAGAACAAAAGCAGGCTATGAGCATCCTTAACTTCAGGGCTGAGTAACTGACAAATCCTGAGGCAACAGCAGTAATTTCACAGAAAACCAGCCTGTAATCTCTTGCCATTAATGACATGGAAATTAGCACAATATCACAATATATATTCGCAGCAGCATATTTAATGCTGTAATACTAAGAGACTATCTGAAAGTTTCACATATGGTAGACAAACACTACTCTCAGGACAAAGGAAACGTAATTAAGAAACAATAGAAAATTTTAAATATGGTGATGTCATATGAAAAACTTAGGAGAAAGCATTCAAAACCACTGAAATGCAGAAGTAATACTATATAAGCATTACTATACATTTTTACTGTTTGCTGTAACATAAATGCTTCATACTACTATGTGCCAGTGATTTCTTTTCTTTATACAAGATTTAGAAATCCCATTCTAGTCTGCAATGCTCTCAAAATGTCTGTTTGCTGCTATTTTTTTGCCTTAAGTTTCTTTTTTTCTTGTCTACTCAGATCTACAAAAATCACAGAATCACAGAATGGTTAGAATTGGAAGAGACCTTAAAGATCATCTGGGATCATCTAGTAAAATCACTGTGGCAGAAATGTCATTGTGGCAGATTCTCCACTGGGGTGAACTGATGGTTCTCTTTTGATTTCAAGGGAGCTATGTTTATTTATGTTGAAAGAGAATTTGTTCTTTTATTTTAACTAATCACATTATGCGGTCTCGAGGGGACTAATTCACACAACTTCCCAATTGAAGGCACTGGTTCAATCTCTCCTGAGCAACGCGAATGGGGCTCACAAAAGAGATCAGCCTTTACAGCCATTAGGCATGCAGCAAATAAGACAGATGCTTTACCTTCAACCAGCTGCTAGTGCCATACAGCTTAAAAATAAAATTTTATAATTCACGGATGCAGTAAGGTGTGGAAACCTCCATCACACACATGCATATGTCATTATGTGTGGGATGAACGTGAATCTCCAACTGGAATACTAATAAGACAATTTGGCTCTTACAGGTAATTATTTTTGTATAATAAATTTGTGGGTACTGACCTTGATAGCCACTTGAAGTGGGTTGGGATCCCCTGCAATGCCTACCACAGTTCCCTCATAAACCTCACCAAAGGCACCATGTCCTAGGGCCCTGGAAGGCAAAAAGAGAGAACACATGTTGCTACACCCCTGGATCCAACACTGGCCGAGCTCTTCTCTTCATCCAGTCGAAGAACAGGAATAGAACCTGCTCTAAGAGATGGAATCAACAACGGAGTTTTGTTTTCATCTCAAAGCCTCTGAAAAGAACTTCTCAGTATTTTCTGTCACTGTGACTAAAACATGGTTCTGAACAAATAAAGCAGTCTGCTCAACCCTAAGGCCCTATCACCAAGTATGGCAACAGCAAGGCAAGAAAGAACTGGAGAAGAACAGAATAAGGTAGCTGCAAAGCTGATGTCTTCAGGAGGTGGTGTAAGACAGCACATAAGAATGATACAGTCTTCCCTTCTAAAGTTTACATAACCTTGATCAATATCAGCTGGATGGTAGGGAGCCAAAGGGCAACCCAGCATGTATTTCCTCATGACAGGAAAATTTCCTTGCAACGAGAAATGCTGAAAAGGAAATACTGCTACAGATTTGGAATGGAGTTACTGCCAGGTGGCAAACGTGATCCAGGACATCATATGAAAACACAGAGGTGAAATACCCTGTGCTTTGCGTGGGAACATGGAACAGGACACTCATAAAATTATACTTCTCCTTGAGAACTTTATGGAATCAAAATATCTTTGAGAACACAGTAAGCATCACATCTGATGTATTTTGTCTGGCTTGGACTAGGTGTTTTCCAGTTAGTCAGACAGGTGGCTGTCATTTTCTCGTCCTGGGCACCTGCTGATGAGTAAAACAAGCACGGGAGCCCTTCCTCTGCCTTTGCTTCAGACTGCCTTTCCTGTCCTGTGCCAGAGAGCCACCCCTGCTGCAAGCCTTACCGAAGCAGAGAGATGTTCTTCCGTGGGATCTCCTTCAGCTCACTCAGAGTGGCGGCCTTCCCTGCAAAGCAGTAGTTGGGGTTGTAATCTGTCATGATGGCTGATGTGCGGATTTTGCTCAGTTTATATTCTGGGCTCTGAAGTCGTGCTCTGGCTCCTTCCAGCTGCTGCTTCTTAAGGTGATATACTGGGGTGGGGAGACAAATGAAAATGCGAAAATAAGATCAACACTTGGAAAGAAAAGACAATGCTGGTCACAAAGAACAGAAAGAAAACACTTCCATAATTATAAATATTCAAGAAGGATCTTCAGCTTACCATTTTCACATTCTTCTCCATGCTCTGTAATGATTTAATACTAGATACGTAAACAGTCTTATTCCTGCAGAATAATACTCCCGCTCACCTGGGAGTAACTTTTGTTTCCTCTGCTTCTTTGTATATTGGCTAAGGAAAGGCTGCTCCACAAGACACCTTGCTGCCATCAAGTCCCAAAAAGCACACCATCTCCCTGAATTAATTATGTGTTCATTAACAGACTGTGACTTTAGCCTATATAGCGGTGGCTGCTAAAGAAATGCCCACTAAAACAGCTTTCCAAGCTCTCTTCTCAGTAGCAAACACTAGAACAGAGCAGTTCTTGTCTTTGGGATTATACTTGTGGGATTATGTTTGAGGTGGTGACGTTTCCTATGACTTCTTTCTCCCTGTCCCTCTCATCAGTTTGGGAGACCACAACACTGGCTCCAAGTATTAAAAGTAGAAGCATGTGGTTGGATGGTCTCCTTTTGTCTAATCTAGCTGGGAAAAGTCAAGTCAAAGGGTGATAAGAGGTAAGTGTTCTTACTGATAGATAGGCTGCCACAAGTGAGGATCATTCCAAGCACCACAATCACAGCCACTACAGCAAGAAGGAGTGGGAGAGGAAGGTGTCCCTCTGGGATAGGACTCTGGGGCACTGCAAAAAGAAAAAAACAGAGGTGCATTATCAGAAAACAAAGTTGCTGCAGAGCATCCCTCTCAAGGTTGATCCTATTTCAGAAAACAATACAGAGATCATGGTCAGATCATCATATAAAAATTATAGCAAAACCCTCTACAGCCTTGGAGGTTGAAAAAAATACCTAAATAAGTTTTAAAACTTCGTTAAGATAGAAAAAATAAGTGAAAAAATGGAGACTGCTTATCAATTCTCCAGCTTTTTATTAACGGGTAACACCACTGCTCCCAAGTTGAAACTCTACAGTCTTGATGCTCTGGAGTTGCAAGAGACTGTGCCAGGAAACAACAGTGAACACCAGGCATCAGCTGAACAGGCACAGTGGGAAACTGCTGTGGAAGGAAGTAATTTGTCGCTTAAATAACTCAGCAGTAGTAGGTATGTTATACCGAAGAGGTATTTACATTTAAATATCTGATACACACCCATTCAGGAAATTTACACTGTGTCTCTTTACAGATATTTCACCTTCTACCTAATCTAAACCTGAATTTTTGAGATGCTGATAGAGATGCAGCTCTGTGTTTAAGGAAAGGACATCAATAATTTTCAGTCAAATGTTTGACTGACGTTACTCATAATGCTGTATACACTGGAGCCACCAGCTGTAACTTGGGGATTTGACCATCAAAAAAGCCAGGAAGAGAGATGATACAGACATTATCCATTGAGGATAAAACTCCACATCTTACCAGTGCAGGTGACGTTGTCATTGGCTAGCACAGCCCCCATCTCACACTGGCAGACTGGCAGGTTGGTGTCAGGGTCCCGCTTACAGTTGTCTGAGTGGCAGTGGCTGCAGTTAAGGTAGATCTGAACCTCCACCTCCCCATGACTCTCCATGGCTGAATGAGGAACACAACAGGTGGGTTTAGTTTAGCTTTTCCCATCTTGTTCCGTTAAGGAAAAAAACAGAGCAGGGACCTACAGCTTCTCTCCTTTTCTCCAGCAGAGCAGACAGTCCAACACAGTGTGGATACGTGTCAGAAACCTTAGAGGGGCCAGGAGGGAAGAAGAGATTGGGTCCCTCAAGCAAACAGAGAGGTCTTGAAGTGAATTGACCTGGAAATGCGCGGGACTGAGGTTGTTCAGTTGAACTTGATGACTGGCGTCTCTCCTGGCTTAGAGATTGAGATGAAAAGGGTACCAGGGCACTATAGATGTATTTAAAGAAATGACTACAGCTAAAGATCTCACCTGCAGAGTAAAATATGCCTGAATGAAATCCCTAAAAAGCAAAGACAGAAGGAGAGGGAGCATGAAAGAGGAAATAGAGAGAAGGAAGGAAAAAGGAGGAAGAAAAGAACTGAGAGGAATAAGTAGTAGTATATTGTACCTGCCAGGGGATGCAAGAAGATCTCTCCAATGGGGTTCACAAAAGAGATGCCATCCTGCCCACCAGCTGTGATATCATCATTATCAGAGGCATGTCCCCCTGGGGAAAAAAGAGTGTGGCTAGCCAATCAGTGCTGCATGCTGCAAAATTGTAATGCCTTTGATGGGCTGCATTCGTTCCTGGCTCTTATCACCTGGGGTCACCCTGCAACCCTTCCAGGGATATATTAATATGTATAGTCTCCTTGATGGATAAACACTCACTTGACCCAGCCAAGCCAGTAGTAAGGCTAGTGAAGTGACTTACTCCAGCGTAGGTTTCTCAGTTTAGCAAGGTAAAAATATATTTGCTTTAAACAGAAAAAAGAAATGGAACATTTTCTGTGGGCAACTTCGGGACAAGTGAAGAGGTGATTCAGCACAGTTTCCAAGTACTAAATCATGTAGGAATGCTTCTAAAACCTTGATTTCCCCAAGTAAAGAGAGATGGTGGAGAGTGGGGCAGGTTCATCTTGGAAGTATCTGTGAATCACCTTCTGCAGTAGCGTACCTCTGCACTGAGAGCTCTAGCCCTTAACTGCAGGTTCTCTGAAGGGCAGAAAACCTAGACAGCATGACTATTCCTCCAACAGACTTACCTCTGTAGCCTCCGCCTCCTCCACCAGAAGTACAAGCTCCTCCTCCTCCACCAAAGCCACCAGAGGTGGCCCACTGGAGCTTGGCTAGTGCTTGAGGACAAGCTTGACCCCCTTCTCCACCTTCCAGAAGGGACTTCCCAGTCTGAGGAAGCAGAGTCTCATCTCGCCAGCCACCACCTCCACCTTCACAGTAAGAGAGTGAGAGAACAAAACAACAACAGGTGAGGGAGGCATAAGCAGAGGACAGTAGGAGAGATACTATAAAGAGAAAGATATTGGACCTTCTTCATTTCTTAAGTGCTCGCATTCAAGTTAACTCCTTTTTTAAGGATTAGAGAATATACAGACAAGCTCCTTGTTTCCATGGATAATAACAAAGTGGAAACCTAATGCACAACCTGTGGTACATGCTGCATAACCACCACCTTAGCACCGACTTATAGTGGCAGTAGGGAAATAGGGAGCCCACCATTCCCCTTCAGGATAACTGGTTAGGGCTTCCAGCCATGTGAGATGCTGAGCTCCCCAGGGAAATAAAAGATAAACTGGATTTCCTCATCTCCCTCTAGCAGCACCTCCATAAGGCTATTACAGCAGGCAATGGACAACCACTGGACTTTTTTGTTTCTTAGGAATGGATTCTAGCTGTTACAAGATTATAAATAATCTTCCATTTCTGGCATGATTCCCACAACATAATTCTTGTTATAAGGATTTCAGGGCAGTAACAGGGAAAAAGTCTTTTCTTCAAAGGCCATTGTTAGTGTGGAGGACTGGGGTCCACCGCCCAAATATCATTTTAACTGAGTCATTTCAAAGAAGAGAGGAGCCCTCCTGTGGAATAGCCTGTGCATCACTTGTCTTTTTATCTGGTGAGTCACCAGATAAGAAGACATCCTTTATAGACTACCAGCATATTTCTAAAAACCACTGCCACGGAAAACTCCGAAAGACCAAAGAGAAGCCCCTCGCTTCAGGCCTACAAGACAACATGTAGGGGCCAGGCTGTTTTCAGTGGTGCCCAGGGACAGGATAAGGGGTAACGGGCACAAACTTGAGCACAGGAAGTTCCACCTAAACATGAGGAGGAACTTCTTTCCCTTGAGGGTGGCAGAGCCCTGGCACAGGCTGCCCAGGGAGGTGGTGGAGTCTCCGTCTCTGGAGACATCCCAAACCCGCCTGGAGGCGTTCCTGTGCCCCCTGCTCTGGGTGACCCTGCTCTGGCAGGGGGTGGGACTGGATGATCTCCAGAGGGCCCTTCCAACCCTGTGATTCTGTAACTTGCGTATTCAGCCATCTGATTCAGAACCCGTGTGGCTGTAGCGTCTCACCTGCTGCCCCAGTCCTCCCACTGACTCCAGGCACTGCAGTGCTGTTCTCAAATTGCTCCAGGGATACGTCATCCAGAGAGCTGTCCTGAGCCTTCAGGTAGGCTTTTCCTCCTCCTCCTGCTGCGATGAGCAAAGGTTCGAAAATCCCATCCTTCTGCTGGAAAACCCCCCATCAAATATCAGAAAAACTTCACATCCCTTGGATATGTGAACTCATAAGCTCATCAGAAAGCACAAAAGCATCCCAAAGGAGAGCAGCCTGAGGCCAGGGCAATGCTACTGTATTGTTTCCTAACTGCACTACAAAAATATTTTACACAGTGTTTCTATGTGCAAAAATAACTGTTTAACTGAACACCAGGGGTTTGGTTTCCTTTTTTTTGGTAGGACTGCTGCCAGTATTACAGTGTGATCCTGGTGTGACTCCCAGACCTGAGCTATCAAGAACAGAGGAACCGGTACAGCTAGCTTAGTGACAGTGACAAGTATGATAAAGGATATGAAAAAAGAGGAATGATTTAAATTAAAAAGACAAAAGACGAAGAGAGACACAAGGAGAGGGAGAGAGGGAGGGAGGCAGGCAGGGAAGGAGAGGGAGACTCCTTTTTCTTCACTTTTTTAAAAAAACTGAGTATCATATGCCATGATTGACAGTGAAAGCTAGTTGCTCTGCTGGACACTGCTCAGGCAGGATGCAAAGAGGAAATACTTACTCTAAAAATGTAGGTTGCTCCTCCTCCACCCCCACCTCCTCCAGCCCATTCCTTCAGGTCCTTTTTTTTTTTGTGATCATCTTCAATGAGAGATGACTCCCCTAAGCAGATCTTCTGGGTTTCAGGATTGCCCTGAAAGAAGACAAGAGATCCACTCAGATATCAGCAGATGCAATACCAAAGAATTCATGCTGAAAAGAGGCAACTCTTGAGCCTAAGTGAGAAAAGGACTTTCAAATCTAGTCTCGTGTTAGAAGATGCATATATATATATATAAGCATTCATGTAACCAATTTCTGTTTGTCATGAATGGGTTTTTTTTGTCATTATATACATCTAATACAGGGGCCACTGTAGTTAGTGGGAAGATTCCCACTATTTTTGATAGGCTTTGGATTTGGACTTTAGTACGTAAGCTTAGAGAGTATCTAACACAGTGCAGCCACAACACTGCTGGATGCTTCCATAAATAATATTAAATTATCTGAAATCCTGGCAGGCAGAAAGAAACCTAGTCTGTGGAAAAATAAGAGAGGGAGCACACAATTCTCGCCTACTAGCTCCCTGCTTAAAATAAGCAGAAGAAAGCTGATGAACACCAGGAGCTTAAAGCAAAGTTCTTGTGGGCTTCATATTTGTTTGTGCATTTTGGGATTGTTTTTCTTTTCAGAGTTCTTTATATTTGAGACTCTTTCTAACATGGTTTGTTGGTTCTTCCCAGTCTCCTGACTGGATTTCATTGCTGGATCCTGAGATTTCTATCTTTCATCATCAAACACCAAGCCACCCACTGAATCTCACTGAATCATATCTGCAAAGCCTCTGTCCACATGTGCTTGTGCAGCCCTCACCCCAGGGCAGGCATCCTCCCCCTGCTGCCCCACTAAGATGTACAGCAGCTCATCTTTCTCCAGCTGGAAGGTGGCCGAGATGAAAACCCCGTGGGACCTCTTATTGTGGTTTTTGGCTCCCTTCCCTCCAGCTGCTCCATAGGCAGAAATCCTGGAAGAAAAAAGTAAGTAGTTAAAGAGGCAAATCTCATACTTCTCACCACCAAAGCAGCTCCATCTGCAAGCTCTCACCAGCCTGCAATCCCAAACAGGCATTGCTCCCGAGCAGGCTCCCCTGCTGCAGCACCTCATGGCTATTCTTTGTTTGAGACCCATGCAGCCAAGGCTGCCCAAAAAGGCAGACTGACTCTACACTACAGTACTACAGATGGAGACTTCAGGAGCAAATAGCATGAGCTAGTGTAGCCAAACATAGAAGACCAAGGCTTCAGGACTGAAACAATGGCAACGCTTTCACTTGATCGCATGCCCACAGTCACTCCTCTTCTGATGTCTTCTAAGTCAGCACTCCACCCTTTGTGGTAGCTTAGACACAAATCCTTATAGCTAACGCTCCTATTTCTCTCTTACATCACTGCCCCCTCCGCCCACTCAGTACAGATGGTCCCACACTTATGCTTGCTGAAACTCCACAAACAAAAGGCTGTTAAACGTGTCTGCCTCTCCAGCACACAGTGATGCTCACCTGTATCGGTTTGTGGCTGGTACTCTCCAGACTTGCACTCCCCGGAGCTTGCCCTCTTTCTCCACAGACACTGACACATTGCTGTTCTTATAGGCGCTGTCACACTGAGCTTGAGTTGGCCCATGTGGACCACTGGCACCACATGTTGTGAACCACCAGAAAACAACAGATGTGTCCCCTGTGACCAAAGCAGTAAGAGTTGGGGCAGATGTGAGCTTCCCTTTATTTCTCAGACATGTGCAAAATGCTACATGGAATTGGCTGGATGGCCACACTCAAAGAGTAGCAGTCAACAGCTTGATGTTCAAGTGGAGACCAGGGACTAGGGACATTCCTCAGGGGTCAGTACTGGGACTAGTATTATTTAACATCTTTGTTGGTGACATGGATGGTTGGATTCAGTGCACCCCTCAGCAAGTTTGCCGATGACACCAAGCTGTGTGGTATGGTTGACATGCTGGAGGGAAAGGATGCCATCCAGAGGGACCTGGACAGGCTTGAGAATTGGGCCCGTATGAACCTCATGACATTATTATTATTCACAAAAAAACATTAATGATTTTTATATAAGAAACAGATGATCAAGATTAAGACCATGTTGCAGCAGTATATGCTATCTACAGGGCTTTAAAACTCAATACGTCTGTCTGATCACATGCTTATTATTATAATCAAACAGAAAAATGCTTAAACTTGCGAGTATTTGAAAGCTAGTACATGCTAAAGTTAAATTTATCTGTTCAACTTTAATGCTGCTCCCTTGTAATACAATCCAGCAAGATACCACCCTTAATTATATCATCAAAGAGTACATATATTATCCCAAATTTATTCTAGTTGTAGAACTACTGCTCTGTATTTAGTCACTGTTTGCATTTTTCCCCTCTCACTTTATTCCTTGCACACTATTTAATAAATCATGAACTGCAGATAAACCCCATCAGTTGGAGGGGAAGCGGGGGGGGGGGCAGACTTCTGAGAAGGCATTCATCCAAGTGTCTCACGGACGTTATCAAATTTCTCTTCTCAATGCCAGTATGAAGCAAGGCGATATTATTCAACTTTCCAGATGAGAACTGAAGCATATACACAGAAATAAAGGTTAAAAACATCTGCTGTTACAACTAGTGACCACCTATGAAAGGTGGTGGAAGTTTTAAGTGACTTGTCTCAGGCTTGCACAAGAACCCTGTGGCAACAGCAACAGTTGGGATGACAGCATCTTGCTCCTTTCAGTAGGGGTTTCCTCCAAGCAAATTCTTTCCTGGCTCTAATTAAGCGTTATGCTTTTGTTTCTACAACAATGCAGCAGATAACCACCTCCTCCACTTCACAACCCTTGTCCAAGACCCAAACTTACCCATCTTGTCCACTGAATGAGATAAGGTCTAAGAATAAAACTATTCATCAATGTATCTGAAAACCATATGATGCATGCGCAAGGGCCAGAGTCAGAAGTAGAATTATTTAAGGGTTGAATGATTAAAATAGCAGTAAAAATTGCAAACTTTTAAAAGAAAAAAAGAAAGGAAAAGGCAAGCAAACTATCCCCAACAGATGTCATCCTGTGAACATGCAGATGGATCACTGGGGAAAGAGTGTTAGAGTGCTACATTACAGAAATCTCTGCTCCCTGAGCTAACAGGAACCGACAGCAGTACAGACTGTCACACTTCAGGTGGTCACCACCTTCAGGAGGTGGTGCAGTCACACACAGGTATTTGTTGGCAGCGAAGCAGCCCCAAGCACAAACTCCCCTCCTCAGGCCCTCCTTCAGACAGCTCTTCTCGCCCACACAGTTGTTACCTGTCCTCCAGAGAGGCAGTCTATTGCTCTCGGTAAACTGGTCCCCCAGTGTCCCCTGTTCTCCTAGTTTTTCATCCAGTTTTTCTCCTCAGGGGATTTCCAGATCCTCACTTCCCCTCCCTGGATCTTCATCCTTACACCTCTGTTCTCCACTCATTAGATTCAGCTTCACTGCTCACTAAGTCCCAGTAAATCTCCTTCTATCCCCAGCTTTCTGTACTGGTCTACACTGTTTGTTCCTGAGCTGGCTTTTGTGGACTCCGAATTCAAGTCATGCAGCTTCTGCTTTTACTTAAAGATTCTGCTTTTTTTAAAAGAGGTCCTGCTATTTAAGGACTGATGAGTTGGGCTCCAGCAAACTGCTGTCCTATAGCCAAACAGAGACTACCTCACATCGTCTCCACATCTTTGGGATGGATTATACTTAGTTGCCCTGTTGCGATAGGGCAGGCAGATCACACACAGGAGATGGGAAGGAAGCCACCTTTTATAGCCAAGAAACAGGTTTTCAGTATTGAATCATGTACCTGGGAGGGAGGGCTCTTCCAGGGGGTTCAGAAGATGCTCATCCAGGATACTAATCTCCCGTGGGTACTGACGCTTCCCACCAAAATGATTTGGTTGTCTTCCTGTAATAGTTTGTAGAATGGATGAGAGAGATGGAGGATGACAGAAAAGAGGGATGGAAAATTTAAAGATCACATGAATGAACCAAGTACAACCATTTGGTTAAAATAAGCAAACAGTACCTTGAGGAGAAAAGGTGCTTTAAACAATCATAATTTTTTATTACTCTTTTAGGCCCATATCTTGGGTTGGCTACTGGTATCTGTGCTGAAATCAGTGGGTCTTCACATAAACACAAACTCTCCATGTTATCCCATGCAGGCTTACCGGCAGGATAAGCTCCTTGGCCAGCAAATTGCACTGGCTGTGATTATAAGACTTCAGGAAAAGCATAGTGTGGGAGAACAGATAGCAGGTATTGATGCTCTGCTGGTCAAAGGGACAGGCAAACAAGTGGAGGTGTAAAGCAATAGCAAAGATTGTTATCTTTGGTTCTGAATGGCATCATGATAAGTAAACCAGCCTAACAGATCATTCCCCTCTCAGCAAACAACTTTGAGCACCTCAGACTTTACTTAGAGAATAAAATTATGCGTATCGCTAACATATACAGCTAAGAAACAGCAGCATACCCTTCACATAAGCCATAAATCTTTGGAAAAACCTTTTTGAAAAACACAGAGCAAAGCGCTACATTTCTGACCAGTAAAACCAGCCTTTAAAGATCATCCCTTTCTCAGAGAGGAGGGACTTCAAAGCAATTGCTGCTCCAAAGCATCTGAATGCATTGAGAATAGCACACAACCAAAGCTGCCTTACGACAGGAAAAAGTAATAACTGAACCATTCTCTTATAATCTGCAAGCATCCTGTTTCATTAGTTAATTTATCCATTTTTATGCAGACCTTTGATTGGAAAATCTCTGTAAGAAAAAGGAGAGACTTCCTTCCATTTTATGAGCCCTCAGTTAATTTCATACTGAACGTTTTTCATTAGGTGAAAAACAGTACAAATATTTCAATTTGTTCCAGTTGTGAGTATCTAACAGCTGTTTGATGCTCTATTCAAAAGAGACTCACGCAGTTCCAGCTGGACAATTATCTCTGCTGCAAAGCCACCGCTCTAAATAGCGATAATTAACACCCTTGTTAGCTGTGTCAGAAAGGCCAAATAACTAATTGAAGCATGGAGACCTTGCTGAGCTTTTACTCCTGAGAATATTCCCCCCAGGTCTGACTGAAAGAACATTGATGGATGGAAGTAAGAGAGAGCTTTATACTGACACACTCTGTTCATACTGAGATAGAGAACTTCAATGGATGGAGCTGTCAAGCCAGAGAAAAATGAAATTAACCCAAAACAAATGATCTGGATCAAAGACAAGAAGGAAAACCAAATGGAAAAGACAACACATGGCCAGAAAAGATGCTTGTCTCCCAAGGCCTGCACTGAATTATGAATCCCAAAGGTCACAACAGTTTCAGATCCTTAGAGACGTACAAGAAGTCTAGTTATGTTTGCCAGAGTGGAGAAATGTAAATCACTCTCTGAAACAGAGTCAGTCTGTGTGTCTGCATGGATTTTTTGCAGCATCCCAACTGAGTATCCTAAGGCAATGCCTCATTTCCAAACAAACAATCTTTCCTCCTTCTCCAAACAGTCTCAAACCCTCAACGCGCTGGAAAAAAGCTTGTGTCTCCTTCATGCTCAGCAGTAGACAAGCTGCAAGACAGGCTGAGCATCATGCTGTCCACACGAGCCATTAACTCTTAGAAGGCTGATATTTTTTGCACTGTCAGACATGAATTTGTAAGGTGGCATTTTCTATAAACATGATGTAGCGCAGGGATCCAGGGGTTGGTGCTCCAGTCTATTTTAACTTCCACTTCCTCCTCTGACAGACAATATGTGGATGGTAAGTGAGCGGAAGGGAACACGACTTAATTCATATTAAGGTGTACCTATATCAGAAAAATATGAAGAGCACAGGACTCCTCCAGGCTTTAGCTAATGCTGTCAATTTCCACACTGAAAAGGGACAGAGGGAAGTGTATCTGGGCATCTGCTGCAGGCAAAGAGCTAAAGTAACTCAATCCTACTTCCCTGTCTCTGGGACCGTAGTGAAAAGATAGACAGTGGCCCTGGGGCTGGGATTAATCAGAATAAGGTGCCCCACAGGATCCTCAAAGTGTGCACCTCAGAGATCTCACCTTACTGATGCAGGTTGAAGTATTCCTGGAAGCCTCTCCAGCTTGTCCCGGACTGGGACAGATAGTAAGGCACCAGTTTTCCCCTTCCCCATCCCTTTGGTTGATCTATTGCTTTTTTAGTCAACACCTTCCGAAATCAGTGAAATGAGGCAGTAATGAGGCTTGAACCACCCCTCACCATTCACCTCAAGCGACGAGACAAGCAGGTCAACAGAACCAGACTTTGCTGGGTCAGGGACTACAAAGTGAAGAACGAGACATATGTTATAGAAAAGCTCTCTTTGGACAGTCTTGCCATTCATAAACCAGTCTTCTGAGAAATTGTAAATGATGCACAGAACAAAATGCAATCCCTAGGTCAGGGCAGTAGAGTGCACTTTGATAGACCACAGACCTGGGATCTTAACTGGAACAACGTAACACGCGGAGGACCAAAAGGTAATAGTAAAAGCAGCGACCACATAAGCACTGAGAAGGGCAACAATCTCCACTCTATTTGCCATTCCTGCCCACGTTTTCATATTTAGACACTCACAATTCAGTCCTCTTCCTAAGAGGGCACTAGTTTACTAAAACGATAAAATATCTTTATGCCTGTCCCCTGAAAGTTCTCAAATGAACCAGATCCGTGTCATCTGGTTTGTGACACTGTCTTACACAAGGTGACTGTATGAATCAGAAGGTGGTTTCATCTCACCTTTTTCACATGGAAAACACCTGCCACTGGCCAGGAGCTGCCACCCGAAGAATGGTCTCTTTGGTTTTTGTTCTTACTGATGTCCCCTGAGCTGCCCTCACTATCCACTTGTTTTCCTCCTAAATCTTACTGAATCTTTCCTCTTGATTTTGAGGTATACGGAAAACCTCACCTTCTTTCCCAGCTTGCATACAGACAAGCAGTGCTTTCAGAGTCTGCACTGGGTTTTGTAGAGCAATTGAACTGCAGAATTGAAATAGATGGAGAAAATAATATTTACAACCTAGCAAGCAGCAAATTCTTCCTTCCTGCCATACATCCTTCCTGCTTCCCTCATGCAAAGAATTCACCGCTTGGATCTTAATTGGCTCCATCTCTGACATCTGAAACCTCTCCTTGCCAGGCAGAAATAATTTCATTACTGAAAACACAGCAGAGCTGCCGGGCTTCTCTGCAACCTAACTGAATTAAAGTCATGAGAAGACAAATGCAAGGGGGTTGCTTTCAGAGGCGAGAAAACATCAATTTGCAAAGAGGATTCAAGGAACAGTGGCAAGCGTGAGGCTTCCGAGAAACTTGTTTCCCTTTTGATGTCTTTCTTCTGCATGAGTCACACATCTTTGGATCACACCTTCAGATGGGGTAAGTGGCAGCTGCTCCTGGATATCAGTATGATTTATACTAATTGAAAATGAGGAGTAACTTGGCCGATCTAATGGACAGGCTCTAATAACACTGCTGCAGTGGCATTTAAGCCCCACCAAAGGATACATCCCTACACCAGAGCCAGGAAAATGTCTGCAGGTAAACCGGAGGATGCATTTGCTCTCAGAAGGGCAGTAAACTCCAGCAGCTGGGTGCACATCAGCTGGAACAAGAGCATCTGGAGTCAGTCACTTCAGTTTCCTCAAAAGATTTCAAAGCCAAATGTTAGCACGGAGGTCCCAAAGGGTTCGGGAGCCAGGGGTGTTAAGGAGCTGGAGTGAATAAATGACATTACTGTCACGGAACATCTATTCCCCTTAATTTCAAATGAAAATGTGTGTGCTCAGTGTTTTATAGAAGAGTAGTTTCAGTGCCCACAGAATAGGAAACTGAATCAGACAAGGGTGGGAAGGAAAAGGGCTTTTTTTGATGAAGGACTTTTAACACGTGTCTGTTTTGACAGAAGCCTTCCCACCTATTATGTTAGGCTACAGCTAGCCTCTGCAGGGATATGTTATTACTCTAAATGCTGACACACTGGGAGGGGTGACACATGAAGGGTAGTGCATGACCGCTGATGCACATTTTCTCCGCAACACACAATTCAAGCGCTGCACATTCTCCAGTTCCTTTACATCAGAGCATACAGGTCTTTTCTCCAGGGGCGAAAAGAAAGCAGTTTCTAATATTTGCAAGTGGTTCAAGTATCCAACCTCTTTCCAGTTGTCCAACTCTTGCTAACATGCTTAAGAGGGTAGCATTGGCTCCATTTTTCAGTGGAATACGTTGTGGTCAGTCACATTCACGGTAATGAAACAAAGGAAAGCACACTTGTTATCTATCTGGCAATGACAGCTGATATACCTCCTTCCAGGGTAAACCAAACTTTTTGCAATAATCTAAACTTTACTGTCAGAGAGTCAATTTATTACTTCATTTTCTTTCTTTCCTCCACTAAAATACAGTGACTTTCCCCTTTAATTTCAACAAATTCCCTTCAGCTATCAATTGCCAGGGCGCATAGGTCAGCGGGGACTGCTGAAGAGCAGCGTGATGTAATCATTCCTCAGCCCCTAAGTGGAAGAAGTCTAGTGTTTCTTGCCAAGACACACAGACAGGTCTCAACTACGTGATACAGGATATCCCAGATTAGAGACAAAAACAACACTAGGAGACTCTGACACACTGTAAAATTGCCTCTACTTGCAATCTTCAGTAGGTCTGAGATAAAATGGCATCGTGCTGTAAAAGCTAACACAAATGACCCATGTGCACTCTGTGGGGGGAAAAGAGCATGTGTGTCCTGGGTCTTTGGGATACTGATTACACTACCCAAATTCTTTAAGGGATTCTGCAACATTTGTGGCTTACCGCCAGTGAAGCAGTCCAGTCCAAATGTAATATTGTCGATAGCAATGTCAGCTTGGGAATTCCAGCCCCAGGTTGCCAGGAGTTGCAGTTGAAACCTTTGCAATGCAAAGACAGCAGTTTTAGAGAAGAGAGACAAAGGGACAGGAGGAAAAAATACGAACTAAAAACCACAATGTTCCCTTATCACTGAATCATGATCAACACTCTTTAGAACGTTTCCTCGAGAAAAGCCCTGCTAAGCAGCCAAAAGGGCCTGCTAGAAATCTGATCCACACATCAATAGTTAGTAAGGGACAACCAATATTCATACAATGCCACACTTCATGGGGAACAAGAATGAGAGCCCTACTACCCCTGCTATCTGAACGAACACATAGAAAGACAAGCTACTCTCCCTCACTAATAGTTAAACACAGTTATCCTTATTCAATCACTATAAACAGGAATGTGCAAAGGGGAAGGGAAAAAATAATCCATTCCTAAAGAACAACAATATCCAAATAGACAGGAATCTTGGGCCTAATACTCAGCCAATGTAACTTAACAAGGTGACATGAGTTTATTTCAGCTGACGGTCAGGACATTTTAAATTTCAGTCATAACTAAAACGTTCACTTTCTGGGCTGTCTCATCTTTTTCCACCATGACCAGATGTTTAGCTACTTATCTAGGAGGTTTGTCATGTCCCACGTGCATTGCCACCTTCTGAATTCACAAGGAGGAAAGAAAATGGGCTGAAGGATCTCCTTCTAATGGATAGGACTGAATTGTTTTTCATTAAATTCAGAAATAAACAGATGTTTGATATCCAGTCCATTTAAAGCTTATTAAAAGCATATGGAGAGGACCTCTACTGCTGTCACTGGTGAAGCTCAATGATGATTCATGAGAGATTAAGCACTGGCCTGCCTAACGTTAATCATTCAGCCCAGGAACACACTTGTCCCAAATCAGTGGCAATAAACTATGCGTGTGTATTCCACCCACCAGCCAACTATTGGTCCACATCCACAGTTAACATAGTGTTGCACAGCTGCATCAAAATCTTTAGAGATAAGCTGCTTTTACCCCAACTCAAGAATGGCCCCTTGCACTTAAATGAATTCACACCTGCAGGATCTGAGCATTCTGGGAGTAAGTGTTGGTGCAACAACTGCAAATCAAGTGTCTCTTGAATGACCGCTCTCTTAGCTATGGGGGAATTTGCTATTAGATTCTCTTCCTACAGAACGCTGCCTCTTTATTAGCAGATTTATCAATACATGTGTGTTTTCAGACCTTGTACATAAGTCCACGGATACAAGACAGTAACTTCCCTAGCCATTTGGTGAAATAAAGTCACAGCATCCTGAGTCCAGAACTAGGGCACCTCTAGGACTCACAGCCATGGATACAACGCCACAGTCTATCCCTTACTTAGGACACTCACATTGCAGCATACTCTTGGTCAGGTGAATTTTACTGCATCTGGTCCATGGAGTAAGAGCAGGAGTGGGTCCACGGCACTGCGCTACAAGGTAGATTTCTGCTCCAGCTGAGTACAAGTGGGAGCCTGGGCAATGATCCCCCTCCTCCAGTGCACAACAATAGACATCTCATAAGTGCTGGGCTCTCTATGCCTCCCTTTCCTCACAACTCCCGTAAAAGAGGGGGAATTTGCCTTTTGAACTCTGTGCCGTGTTAGCCAGAGGGGTTTCCAGTATTCCTGCTCATTGAGCTCATTTTGCTGACTCCAGCATATTAGAATTTTAAGGTCTCTGATGTCTGGTTTTCTGCTTGCCTGATTTTCTTCTGATAGCAGCTTTTTCCCCTGGTGTGTGTGAACCAAGTGAGTGAATTTGCCAGCTGATCACCAGAAGCAGTTCTCCAAGTAGCCAGGAGCCCAGCTGGGAGGCTGGTAAGTGAACTGTGCAGTCTGTCTTCTGTCTCTCCTAAGAAATCACTTCACTGGAGGAAGCTGTTGCTAAAAGCTACTTATATATCCCCTCCATGGCCACCTCCTTCTATCCACTAAGGCTGCTCTCCTTCTGGCCCCATTAAGCCATTTATGTCCTGCTACAACAACTCTTTGTGTTGCAATTTATGTTTACCCCTTCTCCTTGTATATCCGTCCTCTCCCATGCTCTTTGCTACTCGCTATCATCCCTTCAAGGAACAAGGGAAAAATATAGCCCTTTCATAATTTTTTTGAGGACAGCAAGAGAAGGACAGGAGTTTCCTGAAGATTCAGAATACAGGAAAATGGCATGCCAGCCCAAACTCTGTGCTAAAAAAATTCCCTAAACACAGCCTTGCTGGAGCTTGCATTACAGAGGAAAACTGTCAGCACCCAGGAATATACAGAACAGTCGTTCATGGAGTTTTACACCAAACTGCACTAAGATTGTACAGAAATGTTCACCATACACCTCTGTTTACAATTGCTTGCACCTTTGCCAATCTTAAGCCTCTGTTTACAATTGTTTGCAACTTCACCAACCTTAAACCAACTTAGGCTGAACTTTTCTATTTTGGGTGATTGGTATGACTTGCCTAGCAGCCAAAATGTTGTGCCAGTGTTGAGGATGAGGCAATGCAGGGATTCATTATTTTGACAGTGATTAAAAATTGTGACAACTTTTTAAGTGCTTTGTGCTACCAGGTACTGGAAGTGGGACCTGAAATCTGTGAGGAAGAGAGTCACGTGGCAGGGATGAGCTTCTTTTGCCAGTTGAATGAGAATCTATTACAATTTTAGTAAAATATCCTTCAAAAATTAAAATCCCTGACATTTCCATGCCTGGTAGAAGTCTCCTCTTCCTTGGATATCTTCAAGTCTGAGGCTAAATGGTACTTTCCATGGCAGTGCTGTCATGAATTGTGTCAGGTCGTCCTGCTTCAGCTGCATGAAGTGAGAATTGCCCTTCCAAAGTAACGGATACACTTTTTCTTCCCCAGCCCTTCTTTCTTTTACTGATCCTGGCCAAATAGGTGAAAGAAGCTGCCTACACTGAATCCAGAGCGAACAAGGTGGCATTTTGGAGAGGCTGGGGCGCTCCCTGGGAATTTTACAGCAGGGGAGCTTGGACTTGGTGTGCAGGGGGTTTGGGCCTGAGATCTATGGGGAGAAGCAAACAGACAGTCAGATGAAAACTGGAATAAACCTTTACTGTAAGTCCAGTATCATCGAAATAAAAGTGCACAAGAGGTAAGTAGGAGGAGAAGAGAATGGAAGTGCAGGTAAGGGAGTCAGACTTAGTAAAAAACAAACACACAGAGACAGCACCTGCTGGAAGAGAGATGGAAAACAGAAGCAGGGAGGAGTTCAGAGAGGGCAATTATGACTGGAAGCATGAGACAGATAAAACGGATTCAGAAATGGGAGCTTAAAGGAGAAGGAAGAGAGACCAAGTCTATTAAAAGAAGGAAGAAAGGCACTGAGTGCTTACAGAGGCAGGTGTGACAGGACAGAAGGGGCAGAGCATGGAGGGACAAGACAAGAGGCCTGGGATGGAGCCCAAGTGTCCTGGGAGCACAAAGACCAGGGTTTCCTCACTTGGGACAAACAGCTGCAACACTTTCCAGCAAAGTGTGTGCTGCTTCTGTTTCTGTTGTAAATCAGTGCAGCAAATGACAACTTATTACTGCTGTCAGTCACTTGGCCAGCTCAGGTAGCACAGGTCTGCTTGCTAGATTTCACTGTTCCCGCCTCACCCACAGTGATTGCCACTGTTGTGCCACATCAGTTTTACATTTGTTTGAAAATGGCATACAGAAAGGTTACATGAAGTGAAACAAGATAGAACTACTTGAAACAGATTGGCATAATGCATGCATGCATGCCCTACTTTTCATTTTGTCTAAGTGCTCAACTCTTTCAAATATTACAGTATTTGAATATCAAATTTTTTCATGCTGTGCTGGCTAGCAGTCCCTAAAGCCTCTTGCTGTCCATTCCCCTCCTGCCACAGAAGATCCATTTCCCTTCAGAACTGAGTGCTGATACAGAAATCAGAGGCTTCAGGGCACAAGCATATCAGAGGAGGCAGAAGGTCTTAAGTACCTCTGAAGAATCCCTAGGACTGTTCTGTGGTTTGGTCCACGTGAAAGTGCCCGGGGAAAGAGCTATTCTGGACAAATTCACTGGCCATACTTTACCTATGCAGAACTAAACAGACGCTAATCCACAGGACGCCAGACTGTGTCAGACAAGAATATTAAATACACTGCCAGCATGCAGTCCTATCCTATTCCTATTAAAGGACTAATTCATGGCAAAGGTGCATATGGTGAACACATGATAATGCTGAGACCAAAGGTAATCATGAAATTAAACTAGAAAGAGGCTGAGCTTTACTGTTGCTGAATTACTGTCACTTCCAGACCCAAATCCCTTAGCCTTTTACACAAAGATACAGCAAATATTTGAAGTTAAAAGGAATCTGCTCACACCTCTAAATCGGTGAAGTTTTGAGACATTATTTATTGACAAAATTAGGTAGATATTTCTTCATTTATTAAATTCACCGTATAGAGTTTGAGATTTTTTTTGTCTTAAGTGTCATGCAAAACAGGCCTTCCTGAGAAGATGCAAAAAAACCCCAGACTGGAGCAATTTAAAAATCATTTGTGTCATGCAAAATAACCAGCTGCCAACACCAGCTTCATGGCTTGAGACCAAATGACACTTGGTGAGGGAGGAGAAATACTTGATTAAAAATAGATTTAGCTGAAATTCCTTGAATCTTCAATATTTGACTTAATTTGAAGCCCAATGTCACACTGTATTTTCACATCTAAAACTGAAAATTTTAGTGCAAGGTTGAATTTGGGCAACGGTCTTTTCCTGAGATTGTTGCATAAGTGATGCGGCAATGAATGATCTCCAATTGCCCAGACTGAACTGATACAGATCCTAGACTAGACAGTTGTATTGGCTAAACTGTGCTTTTACCACTCATTTGACTCACATGGCTGTTTTATTGTGGGAGTACAAAGTGCAGCTACGACAATACTGCTGTTTCCCTAGTGGGAGCACTTTGCCACTGTGAGTATACTGGCTTTCTCAGATTGGTAAAATGTTTCCAGTGCAGGCATTTGCTATTCCCAATACCTAAGCACTGATTGAGGCTGTGCAGACACACAGTATGGGCTTGTGCTGAACTAAGCTGTGTATGTGCATGAAGATACGCACACAGGTCAGAATACTTCCTCAGCAAGCAGAATTGCAGTGCTCCTGCGATTCTTTCAGTAGAAATGGCCGTGGAAGCAGGCAAGTGATGCTTCACAACAGACTGTAACAATTTCCTAAATCTCTAGAGATAACCCTAGATGCTGCCAGTGAAGCTCTTACCGGTTCTGAAGCACTGGCATTGGTAAGGTGATGAGATACCAGTGGTCACTCCAGCTCCCTGCTCTTTCCCACATAGGCAAGGTGATTGGAGCTCCCTTTATCTCTTCCTTGACAGAGAAGGAGACAGTACCATTGTAGCTGCCAAAAACATGCACTGAGAATTGGATCTATAACAGAGGAAGGAGAGAAAAAGAATGGTATCCTGTAATAAAAAGGGAAAGTTACTCACTTCTCCCCTCTCTGGGGATTTGAGACACCAAGCCTTTCATCCTGGGTCAAACTGTTTAATCAGGCGCACCACTAAGCCCCCATTGCTTATATATGCCTCATCACTGTTCCTAGCACAGACTTTTCTCGGTGGAGACCCTGACTGACACTCCTGTTAGGCAGCTGTTCTCCAACCACTAACAACATCATCCATGGCCTGAGACACCATCTGGGTGAGAAAGCACTGGTTTCCTTGTTATCTCCTTCAGGAACAAAAAACAGTAAAGCAGAGGAACACAGTCTTAAACTCAAGAAATGCTTTATCATTAAATGTTTGCACTAGAGATAGGTTATTGCAGAAAAACAATCCTAACCGTATACCTCTTCAGTGTTCTCACCAGCTTAAAGATTCCTGTGAAAGTCTTTGAACCATGGTTTATATCTTTTGATTCCCATTGTAACCACTCAGGTTAATGTGTTGCACTGAGGTGCCTCAACGTATATGCAGGCCCATATAGGGCACAAAAGCACCCCGAGGGGAGAGGTGCCCTGCCTCAGATGCCTTTGAAGTGAGGAATTAGACTGTCTCTAGAGGCAGAAAACCTCAACCCATATACTTGCTCCAAGTCATAGGCACCATCTGGACTGTAGCACTTGGTGATCAGGTGAGCAATCTCATCACCAAGCCAAAAAATATCTTGAAGCAGGGCTTGTTCCTCTTTCTTTGGGGCAATCACTTCCACTTTGCCACAAAGCAAGAAAGAACTGCCATTTCCACCACTGCTTCGAGCATTCAGCTGCTTTTTCTATTACAGAGAGCACCAGCACCAGCAGGAAAGGGAGCGCACACACGCATGTGCTGCAAAGAACCACAGCAAGAAGTTCCTTGCTCCTGTGATGAGGGTTCAAATCCTTGCCAGTGGAGGACAGGATGGCTCCAGATCTTCCGAGACCTGTACACCATAATAACAGTTACTGGTTCTCCTCCCTCCTGGTTTTGTAAACCTAGCTCCAAGTACATTTTATTTTGTTGGAACTACCCAACAAACTTGACCTGGATTTATAAATAAATATGAATGCTGAAGTTATACTTTTGGCACCTGCACTATATTTCTTTTGCCAGCTCTAATTAGGAGGCATCAAAGCTTTCTGTTTTCCCCTAGCAGGGCTGGACTCCAGCTCAAACTTGCAGCTTAATTTTCCTAAGTGTTATGAGTGCAATATTATTTAATATTTTTAATTCCAGCATTTCGTAGTTCCCCTTATTCTTTGTAGGGATCTGGGATGAAGGCAGATTACGTGATTTTATCTATACAAGTTTGTCCTCACTTTTTGAAATTTCTGAAGAATGTGAACACAAGTTTATTATATTAATCTGTTCCTGGAAAATCTAATACCTACTAACTTTACGCTCTTTTTCTCAGTGAGACTGAGACCGAGTTTGTTAACTCCTATGAAAGTATTGCATAATTTAGGAAGAGAAGCCTCAGCAGCAGGTATACTGAATGTCTCAACAGCCCAGAAAGCCCGCTCCCTTTCCTGCAAACCAAGACCACCCCATACAATTCAGGTGCTGGGTCTCCTTCAGAGGAATGATCAGTACAGGTAGGATGGGAAGATTTCCATGCTGAGGAGTGGCTTTGGGGCTCCTGCTTTCGCTTACTGGGGGTGCACCTCACATCTCCTTTCCAGTGTTGAACAAGTAGGTAGCTAGTTGCTATTGTCAGCTCTTTTGCTTTCTGATGTTTTGTAGAGTGTGCAGAGGCACAGGAGAATGGGCATATTGTGCAAACACTGCCTGCAGCCTAATGACTAACTCCACAAAGGTACTAAGACACCATGATATACCTGGTAGTCTTCAGTGGCAATACTGGCTGGTAAGCTGGTACTGTAAGCCTTGGCCATACCGCTTGTCTGATTGCTGTCAGCTCGCAGGTAGAGGAAGTGTCCTGTGAACAGAAAAGTCAATCAGAAAAGACAGGATGATGTTTTCCTTTTTTTAATACTCATTTTGTTATCATTGTGCTGAAACACAGTGTAAGTAAGATGACAAGCATGGCTTGAGAGCAAATCTGTCAGTGAGGCAGTTAAGTTGGATATAATAAGCATTCTGCTAGACTTGAGCAACAAAAATTCAACATCGCAAACCCTTTCCTGGAACACGAGTTCATAAGCCTCAGACACCACTCAAGCATATTCCCATACAGGGGCTCACACCAACCTACAGTGAGCTCCAGATCAGCCCTAGTTCTTACACCATTAGCATCAGTGACTCTTGCTGAGACAAACACTGGGCTGGAAGAGTTTATTTGTACTCTTTGTTCCAAAGGACAGTTTATACAAGCTCTCAAGAGACAAACAGGACACTCATATGGACACTCTTCATTTTGACAGGGAACTGTGAGGCAAGAATCATCTGTGCTGAACACTTCTGACTCTCAGCCTAAACATCTGAGGGTCTGGCTTCCCTCCTTATTTAACAAGCTGACAGTTCTGGAAATTAACTGACTCTTTCTTATTGTAATATTCTACGCCACAGAATGGGTATGGTCACTTGGTCTTCGGATATGCTTCCATGTGATGCTCTTCCTAACTCACTGGCAGAGTCTGTCAAGGATTTCCAAGGTTTGTTTACACAAGCTGCCCAGTTCTGTTGGGCAATTTTTCCTTTATGATGCAGCAGCCATCACACTGCTGCTGAAGTACTCTGCAATTGCATAGCTCATAAGAGGAAGAAGGAGGGAAGTATAGATAAACAAAATAATTCATCACATAATTTTGTTAAAGGTAAAGAAGTAGCCCAGTCTCCAATAGATTTCTGTTAACTTTATTGCAAGACTTGTTTCATATGGAGTTTTGAATGATGTTCAGAATTTAATTTTAGCTACATTTAAAGTTGTTACAGATAATACTGATGCTAAAGTTGATTTGTCAATGCTGCCAAAAATTGTAAACCAATTAAAAAAAACTAAATTCAAGGCTACTGTATACACACACATGCACAGAGTGAGAGAGAACTATGAGTAACCTACCTCCGGTGGCTTGCAAGGTAGAGCCTACAAATGAGTCATCTTGAATCGTTTCAGTAAAGCCCCGAATAGACCAAGGAGATGCTGCAGTTTCATTCAGTGTCCAGCCACACGGACCCTCTTCAAACGAGCAATGTGAGCCCTCTGGGAGACTGTCTAAAATGGAGAATAAAAAAGCAGGAAAACAGGAGAAACTTGATTATGGAAGAACACAAATAGCAACTAAAGTCAAAACTCACTGTGGTTGTCAAAGATACCCAACTTATGCTACATAGATTTTTTTCAATATCAAAATATTAACTGGCCTCATTTGTTTATTTTCCGAGTCACCATTAGAAAGGCAACACTTCTGCCTCTGGAGATTTGTGAGGCTTTGCATTTCTTTCCTGCTCTAGATACTGTGTAAAACTGCAGCTCCCACAATCTAATATGTTTGTAAACTGTCATATGTTCATGAAGGCCTTGCTGTACATGAAATTACAAAGATCACAGTTTTCCATGTTTCAGTTAAAGGAAGGCCAACCAAGATATTATTTTAGATCTCTGTCACTGTGCTTGCAACAAAGCTAAATGATGCTTCCTAGCACCACATATACTGAGTCAGGAGGGATTTCTCTGTCATGATGTGCGAGATGAGCTCTGAATTGGGATCTTGGAGGGACAAATTTATGACAGATCATGTTGGTGGATGGCACTAGAAGATGATCAGCACCTTCCACTAAAGGGAGGTTCAGGAGGAATTTCTCACCCAGACGCAGACTGGTTTTGCCTTTCTCTGAAGTAGAGGCAACTATGAAAGGCAGGTCATTGAGCTCCCTACTGCAATATTTAAAAAAACCAAACCCAAAAAAACTCCACAAACAAATCCATTCTATCCTATACTGGGTATACAGGATTTCAAAGAGAATCTTGGTATCCAATTAGTTTAAATAGGCTAAATTAATTCAGGAGACAAAATACTGAATTAATCTAGAGATGGAATCAATTTAATTTTTTTTCATTCTAAATTATTTCTTCTAATGGGATAAAGGTTCCCACAAAGTGCCATACCACATACTCACCACACCTCACCCCTTCCTGTTCTTTGGCAGGGCAATCACTGACGAATTCACAGATTTGTAGGTGGCTGACACAGCCTCCACGAAGGCAGGGGAAGGTGGAGCCTTTGTCATATATAGAAAGATCTTGGGTTTCTTTATCTAAAGGAAAAAGAGAAAGAAACTCAGAGATGAGTTGGCAGAATGTGTATGACCCTTCATGTGTATCAGCCTTCACATGAAAGTGTCCTTTGGGCAATAAAAGATAGTAATTTCCGCTTTTTACCATATAAATTTATATCCAGCATGAGATTCCTGCAGATACCTCAGCTCTTAGGGAGATAAGATGTATTGCTCCTTTCTCTCTCATGCACTATCTTCTGCTGTGTTTGTTCTGTCTTTAGATAATCACTTTTCTTTTTTAATGAAGGACCCGTGGTGCTCCTCAGTTCTGCACACGTGACTGCACACTGCCAGGCAGCTGCGTCATGCTGCATGACGCTCTGCTGCTGGCGGCAGAGATACCCACTTAGCTCCGTCCTGACAGGCACATTGCTATGCCCTACTGAGACTCAGGCTTAACTAACACTCCTGCTGCTGACACATTTCTGTGCCAGCTCTGTGGCATCCTGCCCATGAAGAGAGCTGCTTCCCCAGCAGGTCAGCTCACTGTGCGGGAACTGTACTCAAACACCCACGCCAGTCTAGTCAGCTATACTCCAGGAGCATTTGTTTGACTGCACAGGTACCCAGTGACCAGGCTGAGCACAATTACTTAAGTCTGGTATTTCCCAAAAGCAAGACTCCTAATGCACTCAGCCTGTGCTGTGGATGCGTGTGCACACAGATCCGTTATGGACCTGCAGGTTTGTGCAGGTTTCTTCTGGACCTGCTCCCTTTTAGCAGAGCTCTGTCCAGAAGTTCCACTGGGACTGTTACTGCTCTGGAAAAAAATGCAAAAGCTAAGAGGACCAATTCCAGAAGCAAAAGAAAAGGACATCTCTGCAACAACCCAGGTACACAGACTGAAATAGTATTTCTTCGTGGCACAAGGCTTGTCCTGGGTACTACATGCATCAGCTTATTTAGGGACTGTTGGGGGGTGCTTAGCATATTGCTTCAGCCTGTACGCATCTCCTCAAAACTCCATGACTGTCAAAAAACCATCACATTAAAAATATAATGTTTGTTATATTAAAAGATTAATGACTGCAATAAAATTAATTCTCTAATACGATCAAAAGCACTCTCATTATATATTATAAAACAGCTCTGTGAAACCAGTATTCTCTTTTTACATTTACATTTCAAGCTATTTCTTCAGTGTCTGCAAAACGGAGGCAACAGCATTATATTAACACATGAAAACCAGGAAGTGAAGATGACGATGCCTCCAGTGTGCAGGCTGCCCGTGCCGACAGACTCTTGTACTTCCAAGAAGCCTAAATGACATTAGCAAGGTTCTGCACAGCTACTGAGGATCACTGCCCGACATTCACAACGGGACTGTAAGTGCTACATAAAACTAAGGACTTCTGAGCTGAGCGCTCAGTACTTTGGAGAAAATAATTACATTCCAATTATTTTCATTTTAGACAGAAGTTCTCAGCCTGGCAGTAGCAAACAGACCCCATGGAGTGCAGATCAATGTTTCTTTTCTTTACAGATTTGGAAGATAGAGCCCCAGTATGGAAAAGGCTTTGGTGACACAGGGTAGTCTTTTGTTCTTGATAATTTAAGAGAGAAAAATATTAACTGCTAAAATAATCTAGGCAAAGACTTTTTTCCATTCCTGTTGCTGGTTGCAGCATAAGCCCTCTTGTTTTCTTATACAAAGATCAAGCAGAGAAAATCTGAAAAGCAGAGAGGATCGCTTAAATCAGTTCTATAATTCTGAATGTCAGCCCTGCCTTTGGAGCATGTACACATGGGTGCACACACATAAAACACAGGCAAATGTGACCCTTGACAGGCAATCACTGCCAGAAACCCCAGAGGAGATCCAACTTTCATTTATCTCCATCTGAGCACCTCCCTGATGACACTCATCAATTTTGGTGAGGATGCTGCTCTTTCTTCTGACTGCATTTGGTTATTCCAAACCTGACTATATTGCAACATACCATGAAAGCAGTTCCTCAGTTGTAAGGAGCCCACTGCCAGTAGTCCAACCTCTTGTGCTCCACAGTTTGAATACAGCAAGGTGATTTTAAAAGGTCTTTCTATTCGGCCAATCTGAGCCATCAAGTATTTCCATTTCACCCTAGAACAGGCAACAGAGAGCAATCAGACATACACACAGCACACTGCAATCCATGGAGTGTCTAGCACAAAGATTCTGCACTGTACCAAACAGAACTAATAATATTCACATGGAGAACAGATCAATAAATGTAGGCTCTAACATAACAAGCAGGTCTTAATAAAAAACAAGTGATGTTCAGCCTAACAACCTCATGTTCATTTATCTTTGCTGCAGATCCTATTGCTAATGATTAAAAGATCCAACCATTCCTAATGTTTCTTTAGTTAAAGTGGGGCTTAAATTACCACTAATATATACAGTCATGTTCTGTTTGCTCTTGCAAGTACAGATCAACCATGCAGCTGCAAAAGTCTCTGGATCCCCTCAAGCCAACACTGACATTGTGTGTTCTGGAAGTAAATGTCTGGCCCTGATTGTTTCTTGGATGTGTCAAGTGTAAGAACCTTTTTCTGTTCATTCTCTACCTCATCTCCCATCTTAACAAGCTAGACTGCACCCACAGAGCAAGAGGAAGAAGAGAATGGTGATCCAGAAAATGCAGATTGCTCCGGCAATTTACATTTCACCACCAAACAAATGCCACAGCCCCTAGACAGCAAAGGTTTCTCAACTGTGCAGCACTTGTGGCATTTCAGAGAAAGACAGATGGTCCCATGCACTCTAATTTTAAAGATGGTTGTTGGGCACCAAAAACTAGAGAGAGATACCAACTGGGAATTTTCAAAGTACCTCACTCAAATCAGTCTGATTTGAAGGAAGTCAGGGTATCCATGTGTCATTAAAAAAAAATCCAGCAAGATTCTTAAAAATCTTTCTATTTTCTTTTATTTTTTAAAAACAGTCCTTCTTTGTCTTAACAAGACAATGAAATACAGGTACAACTCTATGTTATTATTCTGTAAAGAGGTTGTAGCAAGGATAGTGACAAGGGAATCCTTCCTCTAAGCTTTTTTCTGAGTACCAGACAGAGATAAATTTACCCATACCTTACATACTCATGACATTGCCAGGGGCACCCTTGATGAGTGACTCTAGGACAGTGCCAGCAGGATGGCAAGGAGGCCAGGCCACACTGTTAAGGTGTGTTGCTCGGGCTCTGCTTCTAGTACTACTTTTTCATTTGGGAAATGCCTTCAGCTGCCATGAAGTGATCCTCTGGCCCTTGTCCTGCACCAGAAACACATCTGAGGGCAAGACCCAAACAACAACCACATCTCTACTGGACATAATGTGAAAATCACAGACCATCTAATTTGCAACCTGCAAAAAACCCAAAGCAACTTTAATTCTTTATCACTCTCTCCGCTTTTCCTTGCCACTGATTAGTTACCTAACTCATTCTTCCTTCCACAAACTAACTATATACCTTCTTCTGGCGAGAGTTTCTTACTATCCCTTCTATGGCATTCCCCCATCTTCCACTTTCACCATTGTACACACACATAAATACCCACAGGTACCCTAAACTCAACTGAAGTTGAGCTCCTCTTATCAATATCACCCTATTTCTCCTGTTTCCTGTCCCATTAGAAATGTCCAGCCCTGAACTACAGCTGCACCATCTCTACTACCCAACAAAGGAGAACAACTACTTTACTTTCATTTTGTATTACTGTGCGGCTTCAGGAACATCCAGCACTTATAAATACACTTATAAATATTCCCCCACTGCCACATTGTGGTACAACATCCAAGAGTACTCAGCACTGGCCCGGAATCACTTCTGCTAGATGACACAGCTTTGTTCATCACTCCATTGCATCCTGTTGGCCACAAAAATCAGTGGGCCTTAATCAAATTGGTTCAATGAGTCACTGAAGTTAAGCACAGTCTTTAAATCTTTTGAATTTACCAATTAAGCACAGTAGGCCTTCCAAGCACCGTGACACAGTTCTAGTACCTCCATCAAGTTACAACCCACCCCCGAGCTGAGACATCACAGTATCGCCAGTGTTATCACACCCCTGAGTGCAGGAACCTGTAGCACACAGCCTGTGATGCACCACCAGTGCTATATTTAGTGGTAGCAACTAAAGATCTTACTGGCCCACAGCTGAAAACAACGACTAGTTCAGCTGCTGCACCTTAATCCTACATGGTTTACAAGCCAGATGCTTTGGAACTTGCCATTTATAGCCTGGTATATCAAAATAAAGGAAAACCACTGGTGATCTAAGTCAATAAACCATCTTCTGAAATGTCACAACTGCAAAAGACAGGCTGTCCATTCTGCCACCTCTGCCGGGAGAACTGCAGCATCTGGTAGAAGAGCAAGGCCACTATTTTAAACCACTACTTGTGTGAGCTGGCAGCTTTTCTGAGTCAGAGCCCTAAGGTCTCATGAAACATTCTTGTTCTGCACTGAAACATCTTTAGTACTGAAATTTGACTCCATTTGTAACACCACAGCAAAATCTGGCAAGCATCCAGAGACCACAAAAATGACAAGTAGACTTGCATCACCCCGAATATTTCTGTGTGTGGAGTCTCATCACCATCAAGGTATTCCCCTTCAGAAAAAGCTTCCCCCTCGAGACCCAACTGCAGCAAGATTTCTGATGCTGTAAATAATTACACCTTCTTTGCTTGGTCCCACTATCCAAACAAGGGCTAGTCAGAGCCAATTTAATTTCCTTAATGGAATCAGGAATGAAGCCCATTGTCAATCTAGCCGAAGATGGATCATTACAGCAGGCTTCCAGATAAGTCAAGCTTGGCAACACCTTTACTATTGATTTTATGTCAAACCAGATCTCAAGTAATGAAGTAATATTACTCTTCTTCTAAACAGAGATGTTAAAATTTAGCTGCATGTATGGAAGAGCTATCAGAATTTGACATAATTTAGAGAAATTTGCATGCATAGAAAGTTTGGAGTTGCAAGCAACCTGATGCTTAAGGCAAGAGAATTCAAGATTCGCCCTGCAAACTTGCGATTTCAACTTTCGATTTGTATTTTCAACTTTTTATTTTCATTAGCCTCTCTCAATCTCCTCTGCTAAGCAGGAGTTTTCCTCCCCCTCCTCACCAATCCTCTCTATGCCAATGCCTTTCCATATCCAACAAAGATAACTGATCGCTAACTTTAAGAAAGACTATTTTAATATTAGGAACAACAATTTCTTCATTAAGAGTGAAAAATTCAATAAAGTGGAAGAGGAAAGCTGAAACCTCTGCTGAACTGGGGCAACTCACTGCATGAGCTACTGCACGAAGGTATGTACGCTAAATACTTCAGGCTCAATCAGTGAACATACAAATTAGAAGCTGTACATTACTTTTCTACATACAGGAAGTTGCTGCCTGCAAGTCTCCACAAACATCCAGTGCTAGCCATTGGACTTAAAAGGAAATAGAAAAGCGAGCAGAACACATGCCCACTCGTTTTGCCTTCACCAACCAGTTAGAGGGTTCTTATTTGACCCAGGGTATTTCTGGGTGCGATTTCAACAGAAGCATGAGGGGCAGTAAATCGTACTCCCAGATTAGTGTTCAAAAATCATACTCTTCTATAACAACTGGGCAGCCTCTCTTTTTCTAGCTGCATTTTTCAAATGAAATGGCTGTGCTCATTGTTGTCAGTACATATTGGGCATTTTCTGAGGATGCTTACCAGACTACTCCCTTTCAAAGGCTTATGTAGTTGGACACCTAATTTATGAAACCCAAATGGCTATAGGTGTTTCTAGATGTTCAGATTGGCTAGATGGCAATGTTTCCATGCATGGCAGTAGAAGTTAAATAACTTTTGTGGGTAAAACCAACCACATTAGTAAAACAGAAGTGTCAAAGACAGTAATTTTCCACAAGTGTCTTAGAAGCTGGCAGGGCATGTTAGCACCACCACCACCCTCCCAAAAAAAAGGGGAAGACACAAAAAACTAAGCAATAATTGTTTTGTGAGGTTGGCTAACTGAAAACCCATGTGTGCATGTGGCCATGAAGTTTTTACTTTTTGGCCTACCAAGACTATCATGGCCAGTGCCTTGTATTTCAGAAAGAAAACAGAACAGAATCAACTTGGCTTACCAACCACGGAAAGGGAAAATATTATCCATGCCCCACGTGATGCTTTTTTATTTTCACTGAAGTGTGAGTACTTAGAGTTGAAAGAAACTAGCTCCTCACTGAAACAGTTTCGTCTGACAACACTGAAATAATTGTGTTCAACAACAAACACAGGTATATGAAATCATTCAAAACAAAAGCACACAGGACTTGGAAGAATTTTCAGCTGTGACTGTTTCTGGATCTGTGTGGTAAAGAGGGAAAAGGTGTGATAAGCAAAACCATAAAAAAGACATTAGATGTGACCTGAGGTAACTGTAACCCTGAGAAAGTGAAGACAGCTTTCTGACCCAAGTGCAGATGAAGAAGTCTTGGACTTGCAAGCAAAGAACAAGCTCTTGATGTTTGAGCTCTGCTGAGACAACGAGAAATAGAATTTTATGCATTTTTTGTAAATATATAGGATTTCAAACACCTTGCTCCCTCAGTGGTTCTCCCTCTAACAGTAGCAACTCAGAATACCCACACTCTATAGCATATAAATACCGTGACTTTGCCCTGCTTGTCCAGAGGACATGGTGTCTAAAGGTCCACCTGTTTCTTTGTTCTTTCTCTAGGGTACATATGTTAAAAAAATAAGTGTTAGCTTCAATACTGTTGATTTAATGATAAATCATTTTGTTAGTGAGGTGGATAGAACAGCAACGTTCTCTCATGCACGAGATATATCTCAGCTTTTGGGAACTGTGTAACTGATGGATCCTGAAGGAGGAAACGCCATCAGCAGAAAATTTCTAGGTCCAGAAAGAGGACAGTTCACTAAAGTGGTCAGATGCAGCTGGAATTTATGATGAAGCATAGCTTGATCCTGGAATTGAGGGGTGACAGACAGGACTGAAGCACGGACAGATTTCTGCAGAGATTTTAAAGAGTTTCCCTGTAAAGAGGCAGAAAAGGAAGAGTATTTGACCTAACATGGTTCCTTTAACTCTGTTTTTGTCTCTGTTCCTTCCCCTCCTTTCTATCTGGATTTAAAACAGGACTCAGTCACCTTCCATCTTTAAAACTAAGTACTAAACTAAACTAGTACTAAACACCCTGAGCTTACCAATGCTTCACTTCACTCACTAAGAGAAAGTAATACTGGTTTCTATGCCAAACTCCAGTGAAGCTAACTCTATTCTAATAAATCCAAATGCTATCACTTTTAGAAAGATGATAATCTTGATTTCATGTAGAACTGTTTTGCAGCGCTCAAATAAGCTGTTAAACAACATGTATGACACGTTCCAGAGACGCTGCAGTGATTGTGATGAAAGCCTGGTTTGGGCAGCTAGGTATATCAAAAGGGTATTTTATGAGTTTATGTAGGGGAATGGAGCTGTGGCGACAGTTGCAGAGGCTTGTCAAATACTCAGAGCAGCAAGGGCAGTTATAGGTAACAAAGGGCATTAAAAACTGATCGCAGAAAATGCAACAGATTCTTTATGAAACTGGCAAGAAGGGGAAGGAGTAGCCAGGAAGGAAGCGAGCAATAGCTAAAAGCAGGGGAGAGGGAGGGATCTAAAAGAAAATAAACACTTTTTTTAGTCAAACTCTGCTATCTTTGGCTTACCAGGAGTCTTGGCTACAGATCGCCATGGCAGCCAGGGGAGTGCCAAAGAATTAAAAGAAAACAAGAACTGGGATCTATTGCTTAAGTTCTCCATGGGAGTCAGTCAGGTGATGGAAATAAAGAGCTCTGTTGTGTGCTTGACCCTAGGTTCTTACAAGGCAGATTGCAGCAAAGGAAAAACAAACACATGGAAAATGGCAAAATCACATGACACGTGGACTTTTCTCCTTCTTTTCCTGTTGTGATTCATTTCCCTTGCCCATTTCTCCTCCTTACTGCATTCTGCTACACACATGAATGAAAAAGTATAACTCTGGGAAGGTGAAAAAGAATACAGGACAAGATCCAGACTTGCTGCACATCTTTTGTCTTCACCTCTTCTCACTCCTAGCCTGTTTTCCCCCTCCCTAAGAACTCTACAAATGAACCAAAAGAGGATGCTCCTGAACTTAGCAGACAGAAGGAGGAAATTACAAAAGAAGTAAAGTTAACCCTACCTCAAAATGAGAACTGTGTCACTTTTAACTATGATAGGACCCCTTGAATACTTAAAGACATCAGTCATGTTGCCGAGGCAGCCTTTGGACTGGGTGCATTTTACAGCTATAGTTCTAGCATCAGTGAGTCAACCAATCTTGATCCTTCAAAATGTGAGGGAAGAAGAGTGAGTCCTAAACAAGTGTATTCTTTGCAAAGGGGACCCACAAAACCTGGGTCTGTTACAGACATCCTGCCAGGAAGCTGCACATCTCAGTCCTGACAGTTCTACCTTCATTTTCTGCTTTAAGAGAAGCAATGATTTCAAGAAGGGAGAAGACACTGATGTAGCCTGGAGGGACTCCACCCTACCCTGCAATTCAAAGTCTAAACAGCTACAAATTGACTTTCTTACCTGGCATCCTCCTCGTGGCCAACTCTCAGAGAAATTACTGTATTTCTGTTTGTCTCCATATATCTGATTGCAACTGTGAACCTCTGGAGGAGAGGAACAGCATCCTGTGAATGTATGGCCAGTTCCAGCAAACAAGAATCCAAGCTCCCAGGCAGGATGGGGCTATGCAGGCTGAACTCACATCTATCTGGGAGCCTACTGGTGTTCAAGAGGAAAATGTCCCCTGTGAGGAAAAAAAAAAAAATGACACACAGTGTGGATAGAAGAGAGATACTAAGAGGAAAATGGGTAAGGACTTTGAAGCAAGGAATCATGAGAAGAAAAGTGAAGATTTTGCACAAAACCCTAAATAACAGAAAGTAGAGAAAGGAGAATAAAGTTAAAATGAGGGAAGCGAGTAAAGAGGTCAAAGAAGGAATGAGAAGAAACCAAACAAAGCAGAGTAAAGGCATGTCCAACAGAACAAAAGCCAGAGACTTTGCAAGTCAGACAGCAGACATGTGAGCCCAGCCCTGGCTTGTAAAGGATTGAATTTCCTAAGAAAAATCCAGTCTCTGTAAGCAAAGGTAGCTTATCCTAAAACAGGGAGATACAAAAGGAGCATACAGGGCACATACATACACAGCTCAGGCAGTACACATATATTATATGCCTCTTAGTGGCACCTGGGCACTGACAGCACACTTACAAGTGCACCAGAACCAGCATATGCCAATATTTTGAGTGACATGTGCCTGAGGCCTCAGCCTGCTGGCTCCTGGTGCTGCCACCCACAGCTGCTACCAGTGCTGGGGGAAAGCAGATGTCCATTCAAGGGGAACCGTAACTCTGCCTACCTTCAACATCTCCACGGGAGGAACTGTTTTCCAGAACCAGCTGCTGCCTCTCCTGAGACACCAGGACACCAACTGACGATAACACCCAGTCCGGTTTTCCAAAATTGTCTGTAGACGTCACCCATGAACAGCTTGAACCGATGATACAAGAGATTTCTGTTATGAGAAACCAAAGGTTTCATTGAGGCCTTCCCCAGTTCAAGGGGCAGGAATGACAAGGGCAGATAAATGAGCAGATCTAATGGTATGGGCACTTTCTCCCCCAAAAGATGGAAGAGCTGATGGGAAAAAAGAAAGTTTGTCTTGTGCAATAACAACAGAGTCCCTCCCACTGCGGGTGCAGGAATGTGCCAGAAAGAAAAAAACCCTGCAAACTCTTGGCAGGTGTAAACCAGCATCCTCCCACTAGTATCAACGGTGAATTTACAGCAGTGGAAGTCTAGCATACATGTACATAAAACCCTGAATGAGAATAATACCTAGTGCAGCAAGGATATTGAAACTGTGTGGATTTAGTATTTTTGGCAGAGAGGAACAAATTAAGCTCTAAGGTCAACCCTCTCAGTAATAGAAAGAGCTTGACAGGGTCTCCAAGCAAAATACCTTAGCAATGCAAGCCTTACATATATTTTTTATTACTATTTTTTAAAACAATTTTGCTTTCCTCCAGCAGGATGGACAAGAACACCCTCTTAACAAACTCCAGAGTCCCTTCACAGCACTGAGAACACTAGATCATCCTGGCTAGAATTTTTCATAATCAGCATATTATAAACCAGACAAGAAGTAATTCACTGTTCTCTCATCAATCTAATATAAACTCCCGGAAGGGATGTTAGCTGTACAAAGCTCTCCCACACGGAGTGGGGCTGAATAGATATAGTAAGCTGATATTAACTTGTGTGATATTTATTTTCAGTAGTAATAATAATATTACAGTAATAACTGGAGGACCCCCAGGACATATGAGAAATAAGAAGAGACCAAACATTTGTATTTGGACTCCGGACATTCAGAGGGTATTCAGACCTTGCAAACATGAATGATACGTTATCCCTTTGGTAGGTCTATTCCTAGTGAGGAGAAAAGACAGATATAAAGAACAGAATTAAGGTCAGTGATACAACAAGGATAGCTGGTTGCAGCACTGGAAACACTGGTGGGGCAGAAATAAAAACATAAGAGCCTCCAGAAGGTTGGCTACTTAACTAAACTTTCAGAAAAGGAAGAAATGGAAGCATTTTTTGAGTGCAATAGCCAAAGTAGACAAGTTTTCCTATTTTTAAAGTTAATTATAACGACATTTTTATAAAATAGTACCCAGTGTGTGCAGAGGCAAGAGAAACACAGGTGTTACAGGGCTGCACATCACCGTGGCTTGGGACAGGCCGTGAGCTCCCACCTGAACACACACCCTCCCCAGCCCTGCCTGGCCTGCTTGCCACTGGAGGTTACTGCCTCTCAACCTACCAGCCCGGCCAACCACCTGAATAACTTCTCAGCCCAGCTCATCAAATCTATACAGCTTAGCAAAGGTCTACTGTACTGCTCAGCCCATCATTCTTAAGTGGAAGCCACAGGCAAATGAACTGTCAAACTGTGCATGTGTGTACGCAATGCCGCCTCCCAGCAGGGCACAGGAAGGAGGGTAACAGCCACTCTCCTGGCTTGGTTGGATTTAGGGAAAGGTGTTTGTGCGCTGCTTCAAACTATGGTTTCATGATCCAGTGAAAGAAGCTTTAGGGATCTCAATAGCTCAGAAACTCCATGGCTGTGCGAGACAAAGCAGAGTCCTGATACAGACCTGCGGTACTCTTTCAAAATTATTAAAGTTTGACAGGTTAACTCAGTAGCCACTGACTTATTGGCAGTAGTAGTAACGTTTTTATCAGGTAAAAATCTAGTTAGTCATAAAACCCAGAAAGCAATTTCTCTCACAACAGCACAACAGTGCAAGAGAGCAAAGTGAGAGCTCCAGAAAGAAAAAAATCCTTTTCTTTTTAAAAAGAGGATTATTTGAAACATATTTACGACAAAATCATTTCATTAAATCTTACCAATACCCCTGCTTGCAGCAGCAAAGACTGTACCAATGCAGACTTAATCCTTAGAACATGCCTCACAACACAAAGCAGTTTGCAGGCCAGATAAGTGAATGCAACATTCTTCAAAAGGATCCAATTCCCATATTCTCTGGGCTGTATAAAACCTATCTGCCACAACCTGAGGCCTGAGAGGATCTGAATGCCTGGAAGAAGAGTCTGAAATAGATCAGAGAAGTTCTTGTCTGGTAAAAAAACCCCTCTGAGCTTTCTGGCAGCTTGCATTGTGATGGAAAGATCGATCAATAAGAACCTGTTGTTTACCCTAAATTGCAGAGCAAAAGAACTGGGCACCCCCATCTGGCCACAGTATGAGGGAACAATGAAAGCTGCAACCTCTGACACTACTGAGTACCACCTTACAGATGCTTCATATACAACTTTGCTTAACATACATGAACGTGGAGAACTTCAAGCGTAAGTCCCCATAAAGGCAAAATGTGACATAAATGAAAAGAAAAGAAAGTAAATTAGAGAGAGAAATATATCTATATTACTACAACCAGCAAAGGACATATTTTAAGGTGTTACACTGCTCCATTTTTAGTCAGAAAGTTAATGGCACAGCTTTCTGCTAAAGGGCCCTTGTGACTGCCAGCATCTATCTTGCATGAAGGTTCTGAAGAAAAAAGAAGGAGGATGTAAGGAAGAAGACTTGTAGTACCTGGTTTAGAAGGCTGATGCAACGACACCATCCTGTTTTTTACCGGGGAGTGCTTCTGAGATGGATTTGGTGAAGAAGAGTTTTCTTCATGTGATCCAGAACAGGAGGCAACGACTGTAAAAAACCAAAGAGAACAGGGGAAAAGTTTGGTGTTTCTGTACAAAACTATGTTCCCATATTGTTAAACATGAACATATATTCAACAAAGCCCTGTTAAATTACACCCACCCTCATTACTGTGTACTGGTGCAGTACTGGCCTGATGACGTTTCAAAATAGACCTACCACTTCCCACAAACATAACTACAACAAAATACTTTACTTACTAATGTGTTCTTTACTATTCTCTATCCATTTCCATTTTTACCAGTATACAGGCTCTAAAGAGACACTGTATATTCCAGTGGTGCCCATGTTGCTGTAACAGCACATCTACCTGCCTGCCAACAAGTACACCTCTAAAGCATTCATGTTGGATGGGGCTTTGAGCAATATGACCTAGTGAAAGTTGTCCCTGCCTATGGCAGGGAGATTGGACTAGATGATCTTTAAAGGTCTCTTCTGACCCAAACCATTCTATGATTCTATGACTAGAAGAAGAGTTCAGCTGTAAAATATAGGTTAGCTGTACAATATAAGACATGGATTTATCAGCAAGCTTTCAGGAGGATCTGTATAAGTGCTCTCACCTTCACCACAGCAGAGCAACGCCCCATCTGAAACTAACACTAATGAAACCTTTGCATCACTGCACGCATTCACAGAACAGATTTCTTTCTTACTGCCAGACATGAAGCACGGATTTTCAAAGAAATCAGGTAACTTGCTTGTATTTGATATCTAACAATACACACTCTCTCTAATACACTTATTAATCCACATGCCAGCCTCTATCTCAGGGATCCCTTTGTCATGTATCTATAAAAACCTTCATTGGTAACTGTGACATTTGATCATAATTATGACACCAATACATACACATTTGTGCATTTTTCTTCAGAACAAGTCTTAGGGTCCAGATGTAAAGTTTGGTTGTGCTGGTAACAAAGACCAAAATCTCAGAAGACGTAAAAGGCTATAAAAATTATTTTCTACTTCACTAATGTGAATATTAAATCCAGCATGCTAAGATTAGCTGGTTAAATAGAGGTGCTCTTCTGGATCAAATTTTTGTTATTCAAACAAATTTACCAAAACTGCTATTATTTGTAGCACTTCTGACAATAAAATATTCAGTACCTTCTGACTTCTCTTTTAAACAACTCATACCAACAATTGCTTTTTTATTCATTTAACCTGTGCATGTGAAAATACACAAGTTCCAGACTAAGTATGCAGCAATCTTTATTTAAGATTGTCCCTGGTCTTTTCCTTTCTAGGGATCATAAACAAGATGACAAAAACATACGTATTTGTTTTCAAAAGGTGTTCGAAGATGGAAAGAAGCAAAATGAGTTGCTTTCAAATCTGAGCAATGTAGCAATGTAGATTCAGCAATATAAAAATGTGAAAGCATGTCAGAGGAAAGAGAAATCCTATTCACATGAATTGCAATTGAGACAAAGATGTACACAGATGCCATTGGTAACAGCTAAGATATTCTCAACAGAACTAATTTGAATAGTAATATTATGAAAACATACAGGAGGATCTAGAAAAAGAAAAACAAAAAACCATGAAAACTTGAACGTATGTTCAACTTTTTCAAACTCAGCACTGTTTTTAATTTTTCAGCAATATCTGTTCTGATTTTAAACTGCTAAAACAATTCTCATTTTAATATATATGACAATGTGCATCACACAACGAGTAAAATGCTGTGAAATGTTTCATTGCATGAGAATGCTGTATCCTTCCGTCTTTTATTATAGTACTAAAGACAGCCACCAGTCTTCATGGGGGTTCCAAAGAAAGGATAATTTTAGAAGAGAACAGCAGACACATGCTGCATTGATGACAGGCCTGTGGTCTCCACAGAACAATGGTCAAACACTACATTTTTTCTTGACTCTGTGTTCAAATACGTAGGGACACTAATCTTTGAGAAGCTGATTCTGCACTGCATATAAGACACCAACACTGGTCTGCTATGTAAGGTATCTTCAACAATGGGATGAAATCCTCAAAAATAATGTGAATTCTTGTTTGGTCAGCCTTATGAAAGGCTTGCCTTTCTTGGCTTGCCTTATGAAAAATGATGGGGGAATCTCTTTATAAAACTGTCAAAAAAATCCATGCTAAAAACCAATCACATATTGCAAACAAATCTATTTCACCATATTAAAAGAAATTCTGCTGTGGAAAAAGAATAAGACCTTTTGACAGCTTGAGTCTGTTGCTCCCAACTTACATTCTGTGTGTGTTGAGATATTGTTCAGTTCTGTATCTCCCAGTCTATGTTAAGCACTGCTGTAGCTTCAGTATTTACTTCCCTCAGGGGTTTCTGTGAAGTCTGTTCCACCCACTCACCTCCACACATGCTCCAAGCTGCTCGTGTATTTTGGAAATAGCCTGAAGATAACGGGACTTATAAAACATAGTAAAGACATGGCAGAAGTTCTGCTAGAGACATTCCTCCTGATAAAACCTAAAACTTAATGAAAATATTTGACTTGCACTCCCCACTCCCCTCAATTACATAAACACATTTGAGATTTTTGTCTTCTTTCTCATAGCAAACACAAGTTCCAGTGGCAGAGTACCACGAAGAGAGGCCTAAACTACTTGAAAAATGAATTTACTGCTCCAGTGTGAAAAAATATCCATTGCCATTGGTTATGGCTGAGACAAACCGAGTACCAAAGTTTTTTGTACCGTTGAGATAAATGTCTGTGAAACTTGCTGGTCAGGTATTAAGATATATTAAAACTTAACTACTGCTTTGTCACATGAAACTTGATCCACTAATTACATTATCCATTGTGCAGACTGTCAGCAACATCCTGTTCAATTTTAGTAAAAAGCTAAGAGGGTTTATTCAAATGCCTGCTAACAACCCTACTCACCTACCCTGGGAAGATACCACTTACTGAACAGGCATAAGAGGAAGGAAAGGCAGTCATTACCACTGAGTTCACTAAGAGATGAAATATACTTGGAGAGAAGACCCTAGACCCAGTGACAGGCAAGGAATTTGTTCATATGCATCCACAGAAATGTGCCGCCCTTCATTTATTTCCTCATAGCAAAGAATTTCTGGCTATGACTGAGCATAAGTGGACTCAGAGTATGATGAATCCATGCAGGAGATCTGGGTAGCGGTTTTGTAACACTCCAGTCCAGCCCATGCTCTCACTTTACATCTCAATTATTTTGCTCTCTCTTTCATTCAGCCTCTCTGATTGAACTGAAAATCTAGTGCGTGCAGACACTAAAAGAAACTCCTCTTCACTTTCTTTTGAACTGGGAACTCCAGAGATGCTTCCAATAACCCCACCTCATATACCCTCATACAAAAAATCATGGAATGATTTGGGTTGGAAGGGACCTTAAAGTTCATCTAGTTCCAAGCCCCCTGCCATAGGCAGGGACACCTCCCATTAGACCAGGCTGCTCAAAGCCCCATCCAATAAAAACTTCCAGGGATGGGGCATCCACAACCTCCCTGGGCAACCCGTTCCAGTGCCTCATCACACTCACAGTAAATAATTTCTTCCTAATATCTAATCTAAATCTCCCCTCTCTCAGTGTAAAACTGTTGCCCCTCGGTCTTATAGGTACACTCCCTGATAAAGAGTCACAGAATCATAGAATGGGTGAGGTTCGAAGGGACCTTTAAGATCATCAAGTCCAACCATTAACCTGCCCTGACAAAAACCCCTTCTAAACCACGTCCCTCAGTACCACATCTACCCTTTTCTTAAACACCTCCAGGGATGGGGAATCCACCCCCTCCCTGGGCAGCCTATTCCAATGTTTAATAACCCTTTCAGTGAAAAAGTGTTTCCTGATATCCAATCTAAACCTGCCCTGACATAACTTGAACCCGTTTCCTCTTGTCCTATCCCTTGTCCCCAGGGAGAAGAGGTCAGCCCCCATCTCTCTCCACCCTCCTTTCAGGGAGTTGTAGAGGGGGATGAGGTCTCCCCTCAGCCTCCTCTTCTCCAGGCTGAACAACCCCAGTTCCCTCAGTTGTTCCTTGTAAGGTTTGTCCTAAGGTGAGTCCCTCCCCATCTTTCCTGTAGGCCCCCTTTAGGTACTGGAAGGCCACTATAAGGTCTCCCCGGAGCCTTCTCTTCTCCAGGCTGAACAACACCAACTCTCTCATCCTGTCTTCATACATACTTGTATGTAATTCTTGTATGACATGAATTTCAGCATTAAACAAATAATAAAGACTATCTCTTATGTACATGATTTCTCTGTCTTGATCAGCAAAAGGCAATGATTTAAGTGAAAAGAAATAAAGGATGCAGAGAAAGGAGATGTGTGATTTGAAGACAAGTCTGCCACACATTGCTGTGCCACTGTCACAGCAAAAATATGGGCTCTTTTAGCAGCACAGTGCAAATCTGTTGCTTTTTCTCTAATCGAACACAGTAAAATCGGGAGCCTCCAGCATGCAGAAGGTAATTCCATTTCTTTCACTAGCTTACAGAAAAAAGAATTCAGACACCTGCAGGGCTGAAATTTTTCTTGAATCCTGATGTTATTTGCAGAAGAGAAGAAAATTACAGAAAATACTTACAGAACTCATGATGGGAAATCAATTCCAAGTCAGCCAAGACATCTTCCCACCAAAATAGGAATTTCCTTTAGAGCATTTTCTAGTGTTTTTCCCCATCTAATATTAAAACAGCGAGTCAGTATTTCTCACTGCTTCTGTGAGAAGATAAACTAATATACAGACTAACAGATCTGACTGTCAGAAAGTCAGACTAGACAAAAAGAAGACTCTTTGTCTACTATCTATCTTAGTACTTTTCAATTACTCCTAAGCCTTTCACTTTCAGCTCAATAAATAATATCTCTCCTTCATGAGTATTTACAGCTTTAAGTTATTAACCTTTCACCTTGAAAATATCCCTGTGATCTCCTGCTGCTTGCTATTAAACTCTCTTATTCTTTGCTCATTAGTTGGTTGGTCACCACTTCCCTTGCTTGCTTCATCACTCTCTTTGTACTCTGTCCAGATAGATTGCAGGTAATGGTCAAAAAGGGAAGCAACATGACAAAATGCAGTTTTTCCAAAACTTATTATATACGGTGATACTTTAGGATCTTCTTAGAGCCCTCTCCTGTTTTTCAGGGTACTTGCTGAAAGGCAGACATCATCACACACTAATGCCATGCTATGCAGAATGACTACTCTGCTCTCTCCTGAGATCTCCCCCTTTATCCACACAACAACCTCATCAGTCATTTTGGCCAAAATAAATCCTCTTAGGTGATCATCCACCATGACATCAAATCTCTCTCTGGCATTTTTCCTTCCAGAACAGGTATTCCCATCCTCCATAGCTTTATTATTTCCCTTTGAGATACCTGGTTTTATTGCATTGGTGAGTTGGACTCTCCTGTATTTTTTCCTATCTTAATCTTTATGTTCTCACCAGATCACCAGTACAGCTTTTATGTTGTCTGCCGACTTACTGCTAAAACTGTTACATAGCACACAGCCCAGAACTTATCCCTACAGGAAACTTACAGGCAGAGTTAATCAACAATGATTCCTATTTATACTTTTATTTTAAACCTACATGTGACCTAGTGATTTGTACAAGCCCCAGCATGCACTAAAGTATATATGAAGGGCTACCAATTTAAGTACGTGACTGAAGTCAGAATGTCCTACATCCACACCACGATTTTTGTCAAACGCGTAACTCATTTTTAAAACTGACACTGCAACAAGAAGTCTTTTCAAATAAGCCCTTTAGATTGACATGTAATTATAAACCCTTTTCTCATTCTTTCACCCTGTATCAAGTATTCCAATATTTTTGCTCAGACTGATGTTAAAAAAGCAATCTGCTTATTACTGATTAGTCTTATTCACATGGGTAGAGAGTATATCAGGACATATAATTAAATACAGCCATCCAGCATATTCCATTTACCCTTTTTCAACACTAATGCAACATCAACTTTCTTCCAGTTCTCAAGAATTTCTTCAGTATCCCAACACTTACTAAAATAATCAACACAGATGTCTTCTAAAGCTCCTTAGCTAGTTCTTTGAAAATTCTTGATCACAAGCTGTCTTGACCAGTTGTTTTACAAAGTAGGTATTTTAGTAACTGCTTTTTCACATCATCTTTGTGTTGTATGAAAACTATTACATTCTTCCTATGTGACAGTGAAGCATCAATTGTTGGGGTTTTCTTTTCCAGAAGAGAAATATTTATTGAACTTTTTGTTTCTATTATCAACAAATGTACCACACACATCTATGACAGATTCATATCATTGCTGTTTTTGCTACTAATGCACTTGGAAAACTTCTTTATACTTCCTAAATCTGCTGCTGGTTTCTTCTTAATTTCTTTTGCTTTCTTCATCTATTGCTTAACTTTCAACTTTTCAGCTTCCTTTTACTGCAAGCAATGTACTTTTTTCCATATTTTTTTATGCCAGCTATAGGTTTGTGGCTTTCTAGCCACTTACACAAACAACCCACTTCTTATCTGTATTTTTCTGCCCACAGCCTTTCTTTGAACTGAATTAGTGTGACACTGTTTTAAATTTTAGGAGATTTACCTCTTCTGGAAGTACCAAGATATTGTGCACTTCAGATGTTATTGAGGTACTAAAGTCCATTTATTTACTATCTAGGCTGAATTACATAGCAAACCACATCAGATTTTATTCTGTTTCAAAGAACTGTGTATTCAAACCTCAATCACTTCCATTTGTATAAAAACTGGGTTTAGTTCTGAGCTCAGTTCTTATCTTAATTCTTTATTTGCTGAGGATAGGTCTAAGACAATATCCTAATATGTGACATGAGGATTTGCATTCAGATACTGTCATCTACTTAGTATTTGCAAAGATGCTCTCATGCTGACAGAATGTAATCTCCAATATGCCACTTGTATTGAAGGCTTCACACACACAGAGAAAGCCCTTTTTTTTCCTCCCCTTACACACAACAGCCTAGTTAGTATTTCATACAGGTCTTTAGCTGGATTTGACAGTCTACAGCAGCCATCAGTGAGCATATCAACATTTATTTTAGGTATTAATTAATATTTTGGCCTTCAAGGAAGTATCACATTTGCCATGCAATACTGTTCCCAACCTACTTCAGTCCTTTGATTCCAGTCACAGGAATCTTCCCTCCAAGTCTGACAAATTCTAGCTTATCAGCATTTAGGTTTAGAAATCAGTAATTCCATTCTATTGCCACTTGTTTACTAGCCAGCCTCATCATGATGGCAGCAGGCAATAAAGGACTCCTCTTTCAGTCCTCAGTGCCTTGATTAATTTTATTCTCGACATCTTGACTCTCTTCTAAACATGTGATTTTTACTCCTCGCTTTTCTATCATTTCCCTTGGTTGCTAATTTAGCACCATCTGAATAAGTCTGGCCTAACAAGTGTAGGAGGTTGCTTCCCCTCCAGTGAGCCAGTCAAAATATACAGCCTCTTTTCCCCAGAGAATATAGACATGCGGTTCATAGACCCAAGTCTTATTCAACATATCTGGCTATCAGAATACTTACAGATTTATTTTTTTTTTAAACTTTCTGTATTGTTTTACGTGCAGAACATGAGTGGCATCTAAGGACATACCTTCTATGTTCTTCTTCTTTGGCATCATTAGAATATTTCTAAAAATTAGTTACGTTCTGTGAAACTAAACCAGTCTTTTATGCTAGTATGGATTATCCTTGGTGCTCCTTGTTTATTTACTTCAGAGAACCTACTCAGCTATTGTAATCCTATCTGGTACCCCATCCACAAGACATAGAATGCTGCCTTCTTGCCCATCTACTGACAAGAATCTTCCTTGAAGTGTGGTAAGTGAATCAGTCTGAAGAGCTTTCCATAACCAGGCACTGAGCAACTCTCTGTTATAATATTCACTTAAAATGCCAAAGATCACCTGCAGTTTCCATGACATAGAAAAAGACTAGACACATACAGTCGTACAAAATTCCTGCAGTCCTCTTTCCCACTGCTCACAGCATGCCTTCTTCCTGGCTGCCTCTAGTTACACAAAATGCTGCTTTATCTCTCATTTCCTTGCTTTCTCTGTTCAGACAGTCAGTGCCCAGTTCCTTCCCTGGATAGCAATGTTTCCTGAATGATGTTGTTCAACCACTGTTTATCGTCTCCAATGCTTTGTAGAGTGCGTACTCATCCTCTCAAGCCTCAAATCTTTGTTTCTAATAAAATCACTACACTGCATTTAAAAAACAAAGACTCTTTCAGCTCCAGCGTCACATACAGTACATTGCAGGGTTTCACCACTGTGCTACAACTATTAGACAGAACTCACCCAGAAGAAGTTTTGCCCATGCCATCTGCATTTTTCTCCCAAAACTCACCTATTAGATAAGATGCAAGATGGAATTCTTGGGCCCTCCTCTTGATACTACTTCCCTAACTAGGCATATTGCCTTTCAATAAGAACTTGCTAACTACAATTTCTTATTCAGTTTTCAGTGTTCATATAAATCTACTGAAATAGATCTGAATAACTATTATAATTACAGTTGAGAAACAGCATGCCAAAAACACTTACTGAAATCCAAAAATATGCCATCTACTGTGTCCTCTTAATCTACTAATTGTATAGTGTATACACGCGCATACTCACGTGTGCACATATTGTCACATTACCTTAGAAAGATTTCTTTTTTTATAGCACAGCTGCTCATTACTCATATGTTTTTATAATACTAACTGCTTATTACTCACAGATAATAAGGGTGAGGTTTTACATTGTGTCTCGCCTCTATTAGAGCTGTCAGGAATCAATCACATACTACACAATTGTCTGAAGGCTTTCCAAGGACCTTTGAGATTCACCGTTCAGGGGAGCTCCGTTCTGCTCTCCTCCTGTCTCTCCTCTGTTCAGGCTGGGGTGATTTCTAGCAGAAAAGGCATCTACTCTATTTCTACTAGCTGCGTACGGCCAGCTAAAGCAGGTTGTACCAATGTTGGTTCTGAATGGGAGGGGGGATTTGTCCGTATGACCTAAAGCTTCACTGGAGATCATCTTCTGCTTTTCTTGGTAGGATTTCATTGGTCTGAGCTACAGCCTTGCATCTGAAAGTTGGCTGTTCCTGGGGTGATGGCATGTAAAAAACACATTTGCTGCTCATATCACATATGTGTTGGAGACAGCAGAATTCCAAATCCTGAACTCTTAATCTGGTACTTTTTCATCCCTTGCTCCTTCATACACAATAATGGGCAAAGAAACATTTAAAATAAATTAAGAGACACATAACTGTGTTTTTCTTGCAGGGAATATGGATCTCCTTGGTTTGTAAAAACTGACCAAAACAGAAGTGGAAAAAAGAAGAAAGAAAAAAAATATCAGAAGCGTTCAATGAACCAAAAGGTGAAAAACATTTTTTTTTAATTCTTGAAACCTTTTATTCCTTTTTAAAATCTTAAAATGCTTTTTCATTTTTCTGCAATAAAACCACCATCCATTCTTAAGGAAAATTTTCCTCTCTCATTGGTTAAATTTTTTAGGTTAACCTTTCAATATTTTCTATTCAGTTTAGAGTCAGGCCACACAAAGGGTTACTTTATCAAAACCAGGAGTGTGACGCGTCTAGGGGAGAGGAAGGATGCAAGCCTTTCAACTACCTGTGTCATTAGAGGAAAGGGATGTGAGACTGCACCCTAAGATACCTGTTTTAAAACCAACTGCCAAAGAACTATCATCACAGAGGGAGCACAGCTTGGATGACAGGCTTAAATTAGATGTATAACTCAGATGAATAAAATTAAGGGGCATGTGTCCAACTCTTAATAGAGTTTTCAAGCAGCTCCAAAGAACCAGGAAAGACTACATGATGGAAATGCGTTTTGCCTTCCAAGGGAACAGCACTTCAAAACTGTTGTGCTCTTGTGCATAAATTTAGAGGAAGAAATATAATTGGTTTATTCCTTCAGAACAGGACTCATTATAGGGTTTTTCAATGGCAGCTTAAAAGGAGATATGTATGTGTGAATTCACACATATCGATGTGACAGGCATAATTAGTCACAAGGGAAGGTGAAGGAAGGTATAAAGCCTGTAGATGCAGGGAGAGTCAGAAAGCAGCAGAGAAGGGCTCCCTCAGAAGACTACCCCTCACCTCACTCTCTGCTTACAACCATAAAATGCTGAGCAGTCACTATTTTCTCGTGGCATGTTTTCATATGAAAATGCCAGTTCCATTACTTAACGGGAAATACTAATATCTTCCAAATATTCACGTGGAAACAATTATAGCGGTTTGTTAAGGTTGAAACATGTCTTCTTTACTCTGTAATCTGTTCTGAGTTCAGAGTTTGTAACATTAATGCAGTGAAATGGTGCCATACCTAGCTGAAGGAAAATATTTTAATACTTTCGAAACAGACTGTTTGCCATACTGAATGACTCATTTTGATTAAGTCAAAGCATAAAATTGGAACAATTTGGTTTGTGAAAAATGTTAAGACTTTGAGTATTCATCATGATTAGAAATGAAACAAGATTTCAAAAATCAGTTTCCCATAAGACAGAATATTTAGTTTTCCACAGACTCATATGCCAAAAACCCCCCTCTGTGAACTGCCCAGAGAGACCAATAAAATTAGGCAAAAGAGTAATGGGAGACATAATTACTAGACAAGGAGCAATTGCCCTCTAGATTGCCCACCAGGAGATGTTCAGCTACCTGCTTCTGGATGCCTCTGCATTTTGTGGCCTGTGGCAGAAGCTCTGTGTTATGGCAATGCAACTGTTTGCAGCAAAAGAGAAATTGTGTGCCAGCAATGAGGTGAAAAAATATAATTTTCCGATCGAGGTTTTGATTGAATTATTACGATGAATGTGGAATTGATCCTGTAGAATTCAATTTAGTAAAAAGAAAATTATTTTCAATTACTTGATTTCACACAACGTAAGTGGAGAGGACAAAAGTGACTTTAAGCTGTCCTTGAGCTCCCTTGATCCTCGAGGTTACTTAATGTTCCTTTCCATCCTTGTTGTACTACGAACAGCCTTAGGAATGCTCTAAACCTATGCACTGCTCCAAGAACCCCTCAGGGGCTGCTCTGCTCACAGAGGCTATCCAAGCACAAAAGCATATTTCCTGTGCTTCTTTTTTCTTTGATCTACTTTTGACACAAGGATGACTGCCAACAGTCTTCATCATCTAAGGATTCCCCTTTGAGAACTTAACCCTTGCTGACCAGCATAATTCACCTATAAGGATGCTCCATACATCATTAAAAGCAGTTTTATTAGACAAGTGTCTTTCCCTGGTAACTCTTCCCAGACAGGAATACCGCAGCATTGTGTCTGGCAGAGAGACTACTCACGAGCAGGGTTTCCATTCCTGCTCTGCTATTACCCCTCTGAGTCCCCGTGTGTAACAACACAGATGGTGGAATCAGCCTCCTGGGGAAGGTCCTTTTACTAAAACAAAGGGAAAGTATCATGCAAAGACTTCCTTACTGTTGTCTTATCAACACTCCTGGTTACAGGAAGAAGGAAGAGCTATCACAGCCAACACTAGTTTCCCTCTCCAGGACTCTTGGCGGTGGAATACTACAAGCTTTCCTCCAATACTCAGCTGCTATATGAACCTGTTGGGAGATTACTGGGGGATGGGAAACTAATCCATACACAACAGATAATTCCATCTTTTTGCAATCTCATATCAGAAACCGTATCATCTCCTGTCTTCATTAAAACATACCAAAAATCCACTCTTTGTTGAAGAGCACATGATTACTGGTGAATTCTGCAACACTGAGAGGCTACTAGTCGCAGAAGAGAAACACCTAAAAACTTGCGCGCTCCCAGACGGTTTCCATGCTAACACGCAAAGCCCCGTCTACAAACTGCATGCAAAGTGCTTCTGAGTACAGCTCTGCCTTGAAGAGAGCATGCACAGCTGTGTACCGTGCCCTCACACACAAATGTAATAGTCACACACCCAAAGTCACTGGCACAGCAGTTTGCCCAGCAGTGAAACGAGAAAAATATTTCACCACATCTATTTTCAATAATGAGAAATCACTCGGATATTAAATTAAATAGAGGCTATATAAACAAATAACTCGATATATACAATTGTTTCCAAGACATGACAGTGGCAAATGTAGCAGAAAAAAAATGAAACTATCACTTTGGAAAAGCACCAGATGCCATGTTTTAAGCTGAAAAATTAATGTTTTATCCAAAAAAAGACAGTCTAATACACAGAATGGAATTTGCAAAGAATAAGTGGCCATTTCATTTGTCCATATCAATCTTTAAGAACATTGTGATTTCCTGCTATTGGGCATACTGTATTTTCTCTTCTAAATCACAAAATCCTCCTTGTGGAATCAGCAGTAAAGAGATAACACTGTGGACTTCCTCTAGCACTTTTTCTTTCAACACCCTTACTCATAATTGACTGCTTTATTAAGATTAGGCTGCCCTTGCCTTTACATATTCTCTTGAAAATGAGCTCTGCTCTCAGCTTCCTTCTAATGAAAAACAGGGAAGAAGGAGTTACACCACCCCTGTAGAAAGACAAAAGACTGAAAGAGCCTGCTAGTTGCTTCTACTGCAAAAGCCTCTATTTGTCCCTTCTGACACCGCCCCGGAGATGACGTTCACCTCAACCCAAGGATGAGCAAGGGATTAGGAAAAGTCTAAATAAATCTACCAAAAAGAAAACTCATAGGTATTGCAAATTCATCATTCAATAAATAAATAAATGAATGAAACCGAAGAAACCACTCCTACCCAAAAAACAACTAAAAAAAAAAAGAAATAAAGAACCCACCCACATACAACTTCAACAGAGTACTTAATAGGGTGGGGGGGGAAGATCCAGAGGTACCAGCTATTTGACTTTTTTCCTAGGAGACTGTGGAAAATGCTGTTGAACCATTAATTATATAAGGAAGCTTACAGATACATGGCTAGTTCTAATGTTGTGTTGGTACAGAGCAGCCTCTATAAAGAAGCCAAAAATTCTTGCAGCAGGAAAGGCTCCCAGTTGTTGTCCTCCTAGTACTGAAATGCAGTCTGGTCTCAGAAGCACGATGTATGATTTAAAGTACTGATCTGAGTATGAAAGTATAAGAATGAGGCTCAAATCTCGTATTCTAATGTAGCACAAATACTCCCGTTGGGATAAAAGCATCCAGAGGAGGAGTTAGCAGGAGGTACAGAGCATAGAGCGTAGAATGAGAGAGATTTGCTAGAACCATGATATTGCTCATTGTCCTTGGTCTGATGCTGGTATAGATCATTCACAAATGGTACTTATTATTACCCAGATGCTACTATTAACATTTCTTCTGAAGTGGAGTTTCACAGCAATAGCACAGCAAAACACTGTAAACTGCCTTTTGATTACTAGAGCTATGGCTACAGTTCTCATTTGGTTAATTAATTTGAAAGAGAAGTTCAAATGTATCAAGCTAAGTGAGCTGGACAAACAGCAAGGAATTTGACCTGATAGTTATTGCAACATATTCATCACTTACCAATTCAGACTCACAAAAAGGCAGAGAATACAATTATTACTGCCTATGCTTGATGTCTTTACACCTAAAGACAAATGAACTGGGAAGCAGTTAAAACACTAACATGCTGGGAAACAGAACAGAAAGACTTCACCAAGAATGTCACCCAGCTAGGAGAAGTGAACCTCAGAATTTCCAAGACACAGTCAATAGCAACTTTTAATGGGTAGCAACCGTACAAAGAGAGTCCAGAACCAAAAAATCCAAATAAACTCAAGGACGGAAGAGATTTTTGTTGGGGTTTTTTGTAGCATCTAGGACGCTAAATACATTGTGATACACGGTGATAAAGACAGCCAGTCATCAGCTGCCAAAGAAAACCCCTGTCAGCAGCAGATAAAGCCCCCAACTGAGCTGAAAGGGGTCAGGGCACAAGAAAACTGTGTGATCACGAAGTCCAAAGTTAGTTGTTGGCGCAAATGTAGAATAAGGCAGACTCGCATGCTGCATTGCCAGGTCACTTTTCTGACATCTCATCTTGACCATCCAGTTCTGCATTCTACAAAGTGCTAGTGTGCTAGTCTATGAGTGAGAAGTTTTATTTGCATTGTTTTAAAAAGAAGAAAAATAGCAATAATCAGTAGGACCACTTGTTAGCAGTCTCTTTTACCTAATAGGCTTGCTATCTAGGACCAGGAGAAAAATTGTCCTTTTCTCAGATCTTTCATGAAAATCCTATTTTATCTCAGCTAGATTCACTGGCAAGCTTCTTACTCTTTCTTGCAACAGCACCAACAAGAGTCTGAAAACAGTATCTGACTTCAAAAAGTCTCACAAAGGTACAGCAGCAATGTTAGCCATTTTTGTCCATATGAGGAGGCATACCAGAAAGGTAACATATTCTAGACAACTAATAAAGAATAAGAGGATTAAAGTTCAGGGAAAGAAAGAGATGTGAGTAACAAGAAACTTGTTATCCAAACACTTGTGTTTCTATAACCGTGAGAGGAATGTGAAAAACAACCAGTGTTTCTATTTATTTTTTCCCTTTTTCCTACTTGGTCACCCTCATGTGAAAATCACTCTGGGCTCTATGACTTCAAAGGATAGTATCTTGTACACAAGGAAAGATACCTTCACCATTTGACTTGTAATTTAATATTATGATAATGTTTTCTTTTAATGAAAGAGTGGAGAGTGTTTATTTGAAAGTTGGCTGCTGGCCACCTCTTTTTAAGCTATATGAGGCTGCGGTTTCTTAGAGCTGTATGAAACATCTTTTATGAAATTCAGGAAGAGAAGAGAAACCCTCAAGGCCTGAAGAACCGGGTCCCGTTTTCACCTCTCCCATTGATTATTAACAGTTCAGGTATGGACAGAAGCTCTGATCAATAACAGGACATTCCATATAGATAACACAAGTAAACAATAGGACCAGGCTCTATCCAATGTAAAGGAAGGCAAAAACCCATCCCAGAAGAGCTCACATTCTCAGACAAGGGACAATGAAGAAATGTCACAGAAAATAAAGATGCACGGAGAGAAGAGCAATAAACACATATGCCAGGAGTGAAGAGACCAACACAACTGAATTGCACTCAAATATTAAAATGCATTTGGGTTTTTTATAAGAACTTGGAGATACAAGCTTTTAAACTTAGGTAGTACCATTGTTCTGAGAATACGTTACTGGGCTCCCAAAGCGAGTATTCAGCTGTCATGAGCTGTGCTGTCAACTCCTGCTTTACCGAGCAGAAGCCTAGATATAGTACCTCTTGGAAACCATAGAACATAGCATGATTGTATAGTAAAGTAAGTACTTAACAAAACTTACTACTACAGTGTAGCAAAGCTGCTTCTTTAGGTTCCCTATCTCAAAGGCTGCAGCTAGAGCGTGAGGTAGCCATGCAAGGAAGTACAAGACATACCTTTTTAGAGAAGAAGCTCTTTTATTTGCCATAAATAGTGAATTCCTCGGAATTACTTTGCTCAGAAGCCCCACCCATCACTCTTTATTAAACCCACTGGTAAGGAAAAAATGTACCACACCATAATGATGGTTGTCTTCCATGTAAGAAGTCAGTATCTGAGTATATACTGATACTTATAGTCTACACATTACTATAGCCTTTACTTAGAGGTGTCACTGAGCACGCATTTGAATATGCCTATATATGTGTGCGCCTCTAATGACCGAGACTTGATTACGTTTGCTTTGTGCAAAAGAGAAAATAATGAAAATGCATAGTTATGCAGAGGCTAATTTTAGTCGTGTGATCAATTCTTCCCTAACTGGTAAAATGGACTTTTCTTGTGCCAATGTAATGCTTTTCTTGGAGTTAGGAAATCATTACTGATCATTTTTTAGAACTCCAAAAGACGTTTTTTAGACCTTGAACATGTGTCACTACAACTTAAGTCTCGCTGGGAGTTCAGGTAAAGCTTCAGATCTCCTTGGTCATTTATAACCACCCTAGCACAATCCCCGCACATCCCTGCCAGCTGTTCTACCTGCCACGTGGCCCCAGCGTGTCTGACAGGCAGAGCTGAATCTACAAGGAAAAAAGCTTCCTTCTATGAAGGAAATAAGCAAAGGCAGAAAAAAAGCAGAACCAAAGTCTAAATAGAAATGTCAAGGGATAATCAAAGGACTGAATTCCAGAAAGTTTACATCCTTACAGGTGAGATATTTTATATTGCAAAATCATATTTTAGAAGTTGTAAACACACAAGGGGGAGAGAATAACTTTTTCTACTGCGTATTCTTGTTACCTCTTGCTCTTCTCTGCTCCAGAGAACTTAAATGCTCTTCTCAAAGGGCCAGAAACTGCAACACTTCCTTATAAGTAATAGTATGTTCCCAGAAAAAGTGTCTTTGGCAAAAGGCTCGCCCCAATACTGCTAAATGTAAGAAATGAAGTAGGAATATGAATAGCACAGTACAGAAGAACTGTGCAGGGGGAAAGAGGGCAAAGGAGCTTTGATGGTGACATAAAATTTGAAGTATGACGGACCCGCTCTTGCCTGGGATGCTTTACCCTAGTTCTGAGAAAAGGATATATCATTACCAGGAATCTTTGGAAAAATCATCTGGATGCAAAGGACAGCTGCCTAGGTACAAACCACATTTCTCTTCTTGACTGAAATCATGACCAAAGACATTCAAAATCTGCTCAACACTCTGTACTGAAAATGCTCCCCCAGGAATATAAAAGCAGGAGGAATATACAGGATACAGTCCCCTAGATCATGTGAGAAAATGTCTCCCAATCTTACATCCAGTTGTGGAAGTTTGGTTTAGGCCATAAATAGAAAAAGGCACCAAAGGCACCTGACTTGCTTGATCTCTTGAAGGAAAAATGCAGTTATTTTTGTAAAGGAAAGGATATACATTTTACCCCCTTCTTCAACAGACAATTTGATTCTTTCTTCAGGGCGCTGCCTGTAATTCCTGCCACTAATGCCCATCACATGTCTAACAGGCCAAGAAGCTCTCTCCCCCTCCGCAAAAAGGCAGCCCTTATTCTGCCCACATTCCCTGAAGCCATAATGCTTTTAATTGATTGCTTCTCTCTTCTTTTCTTAAGCATCTTTTAAAAGTCACTCTACAGTCTATATAAACTCAACAACCACTTCAGTTACCTTTCCCAACATGTGAGTGCGTGTAAACCCACTGCTTTATGTCTTAAGCTCAAAACCTTCAAGCAAACCTTAAAAGCTTTATTTCTTAATTAGTTGGTTTGGGCTTCTTCCCCAGGGAAAGATAGCAGGTGTTGCAAAAGAGAGAGATGAAAAATAGTCAAACCTATATCCTATATCTTTTCAAAAAGATGTCCTCTCTCTCCTAGTTTGTGAGCTCTGTTATTGCAAGTCAGCAGAGAAGACAAGGCAATGACCATAAAAGAAGGTCCTGGAGCCCATGATGGAGAGGCTCCATCTGCTTCATTTGTGAATTGCACACCAATATTAGATAAACTAGAAAAAAGAGAGGCCCCTGCCTGCAACAGGGGAAGTCACAATCTGTTGGTGTCCTAGAAGACTTTGTGGATAATGACCTGCCTTGATGGTTTTTGTATTCAACACATAAGCCAAGACTGAACAAAGCGTCTTCTGCCATTCCCAGTAATATGGCTGAGACTGGGAAGGAAAGAGACAGATCAGTGAACATCCAATTGAACTTGCAGCTTGTATGAAGGGGATCAGCAAATACCCTAAAAGCGTATGTTACCTTCTCTTTGTGTTATGCCATTAGCAGAGACATCCATGGAAAGCATCATTACTGGTGTGAGAACCTAACTCCGCTCTTTCTTTGGAAATCAGTCTAATAAATGAGTTACAGAGAAGTAAGGAAGGATGACCCCAATTTCTTTATTACCTCAAAAAATCAGGGCAGCAGACATCCTGCACAGTTAGTACTTAATTTCCTTGCTGGTAGGACTGGCACACAGGACAATTTGCTTGGAAAATTTAAAACCAGCATTTTAGAAATTAAGCAAAGTAATTTCCTTTCAGCGTATTCTGTTAAACAGAAAGAATCCTAGCATGTGGGATATGGTTATTTAAGTTGTCCAAAATTGATTTCAGATGTTTAGAAAATTTAAGCTGATGAAAAAGACTTACACTATTACTTTTTGCTGCTCCCACAAGCATTAGACAAAGCACGTGTCCAGTTACCCACTTTAGTCTGATACTGAAACAGTCTTTGTGACAGTTCAAACCTCATTTAATGAGGCAACTATCTTTTTCAGGTGGAATGATGCAATTGGCACTTGTAAAAGAGATCAAACTTAATCCTTGGCTCCTCCACTTGGCCTGGGTCAGAGCACCCATGACAGCTCTGCTCCACTGCCACAGATCTGAGAGTTTAGCATCACAGTCAGCTCTTGGTTTTTTGCATTTCCAGCACTTCTAGTACAGGGTGAATATTTTATGCTCATTTCTCATCTAAATTTCCACGACAGGGCTGCTTGGGACTATGTCAGGCTGTACTCAATAACCCAAGAGACCCAATTGCTTCTATAGTCTGTTTTCTGCAGCATGCTTGGCTGCTTAGTAAGTCACACACTAGTGAATCCGCTGTAAGCCACATACTTGAGTCCTCCTTGCCTTGGCAGGTTACACCACCATTACGTAAGTCCAAGTAGTTTGGTGAACACCAAACCAGACAAAAAGCCATGAAGAAATCAGGCTGTCTGGCTGATTTTCAACAGTGTTGTGGATATTCTCAAGCAATAGAGGGTCAAGGTGTCCTCCTGGGCTGTATTTAGATATTTCATATCTTTGTGCCTCCTGCAGAACAGACTTTCATCTGTAAGAGTCTTTCACCTATGTACTGAAATCCAGTCTTGATTCCCACCCACGGTTTGACATTATTGTACCTTTCCCTCTGTTCTAGCTCCTTAGCACACTGTATTCACTTGCAACCATTTCAGGATGAACTGGCTTTCACTGAAGGAGCCTGTTAAATGTAAAAGCTTTTGACCTCCAACGAGGTCTCTGTATACATGAATTTGATGAGTCATTTTGAATGATATTATGATATTTCAGTGGAGCTACATGTTGGGGTTTTAAATGTTTTTTCTTTTGCTCTTTATATGCACATTTCTGCTAACTCAGTTCACAGTACAGTAAGGACCTTGTTTTATGTGTGTGAACTGATGTATTGAAGAGAATTGCTGGAATAAGCCACTAGCGTTTTGTGGATAATTACCTGTTATGAGTTAATTATGGATCTTATAATGAGCAAACCGCAACTTACAGGGTATTATTTTGCTGCTACTTGAAGTATTATGCAATATGTGGGAACAAAAGATTTAATTTAAAGAGAGCCAAATATCTTTCAAATAGCAAAGCTAAATTACATTTTTTTCCCCCTTCAAGATTTCTGGGTTTAAAAGAACAAAGAATATACAAAACATAGATCTATGCACTATGCATAGACTTCCTTTTTAAAAATTAGCAAGGAAATATTAAGAACAAACCAACATGTCACTAGGCCAAAACTGGTTTAAAGTCTCTAAATTAAAATCTAACTATAGCCAAGTCAAGGTCACAAAGAATTTGGATCAATAAATCAAATGGGTTAATGGTGATGTCTTAAATAATCAAATTCTGAAATCATCAAATGAATGCATCAGCTAATCAAATCAAATCACAAAGTTAACACAGACAGAATCGCTTTTCATCAATCCTCTACTAAGAGACTGAAAGTGATGGCTATATTCCTTTGATCTGAAGCCGCACCTTAGCTCCGATCTAGCGCAGTGGTCTTGGTGCAGCTGTTACAGGACACGATATTCCAGGCTGACTTTAAACCCTCAAATAAGTTTTAAGAGAATGCAGGAAGCTTCTTTCTTGTATCACATTGTTGTTATACAAACTATTATTACTCTGCTAGTCTTACTTCTGATTTTGCATACAAACCCCTGAATGTTTAACCAAAGTCATTACTGAAACAGGTTGGTAACTCACAATACTAGCTCTGAATAACGCTTCACCTTCTTACTAGTTTCAAAAAGTCCTATTCAGTTCTCATTTACATGCAGGGAATTATTAACAGCGTTATTTCCCACCATTTCAACCATGCCCACACTCTGCATATTCTTTACAGTAATGAGCAAGGAAGTTTCCTGACTTCAAGGTTAAAGGAAGAGAGACTGAAGTTTGGTGGGGTTTTTGTTTTGCCACCTTGGCAGCTTTGATGCAGATGACTGCAATTACTGTCACCAAACAATGGAGTAGCTTGTTACAAAAGCTAGTAGTAAAATAAGATTACTCTTCTCTAAATGGAGAGGTGTCCAAATGACATGGTCTGCTCAGAGGCTCCCCATATAGACACTGGTTAAAGCACCTGTAGATAGCAGTTCACTGCATGACTGCCAGTCATGGATTTGTGACAGAATTGAATTGTCTCTGGACAGCCTAGGTGGGATGAATCCCAGTGTTTCGGGACTGAACTGCTACACTGATACAACCAAAGTGTCTTCACTTCCCAGCCACTCAAAAGTGAACTGGAGATATCTTTCTGCTCAATAGGACTGGTGAATCATGAGAAAGAAACCCTCTTCCTAATAACCATATTTTTCCTTCTAAAAACAAACAGGAATTAAAAACATCAAGACTGGGATGGACTTCCCCTTACTCAGGGATTCAGTGACCCTGTTACATTAGAAACCCATGGACAGTTAAGTGACTTCTGCATCCTAGAAATAGCCAGTGTAGTCTAATTCTCTTGTAAGACACGTGCTTTTGGCTACCTTAGCCAGAGTTTTTAAATGCATTTAAAAACAAAAAAGCCCACAGTACTTTGGCATTTGCCTTTCAAAATTTGGCTTGTGTCACCACAGAGAATCCCAATGAAAATGACACTTTCAAAAGAGCCCACGGTGCGACCAGCAGCAGTGAATGTTACAAAAACATTACTCAGCTGGGGTGAACAGGAGACAAGGTGAAGGATGCTCCTTTCCTCCCTTCTTTAGGGTAATGGTTGAACAGTATAAGCATTATCAAGTTCATTTAAAAGGACTCCAGATTCTTCATAGCTATAACTCACAGCTGAACCATTGCTTTCCATTCCTCACCCAAACTCAGGCAGTCTACTAGTAGTTCTGAAAATAAACAAAAAAACCCCAAACAAACAACCCAACCCCAAAACCCCATATGTATGTTTACAAATCTCTTAACCCCTGTCCTGTCATCATACCCTGGGAAAATGAGGGGAGTAGAAAAAGTTTCATCTGAATTACGTGAGAATAAATTTTGCCCTCAACTTTTCCAGTGTGAGTGCCATTTAATTTATGAAAAATAAAGTTTACCCAGAAGCATTTGGACAGGAATTATTCCAATTCAGTTGCAAATAAACTGGAATAACAGCTAATAAAAGAAAATCTTTCCTGTTCATTTCAAGTAGACTAACACCCACTATGGGCTAACAGTGCTAGGAATTTAATGTGGCTTCCTGAATTGGCTACGTATTTCTTAACCTTGGCATTTACTTATAATGGCAATAGCTACACTGAGAAAAGTTAGAAGTTTCTGTAATAAGTTGGGCAGTGAAGCTGAGATAAGAGATTTCTGATTGCATGCTATATTATGTTTTGACACAGTCATATGTATACTGACATTAAATATTCAGTAGCTTAATAGTGCTAGGCACATTAAATTTTTATGTTTAAAAGTTTGGCGAGTTGCATAAAATAATCTCTTAAACTTCTATATTAGATCATTTTGAGTTTCTCATGGTGCCATTTTCTCCAGAAATGTGTATGGCTAGAAATAACCTTATTTCCAAGTCTTCTATTTAAATTCCTTGTTTCCATCATTCAGACAGAGATTTATTTTGGGAGATAGAGGCATGCCTGAGGGTGGGGAAAGAGAGAATGGGGCATTGCTCACTACGTGTGGCTTTTGGAGCATGCCTCTAAGAAAACTTACTATCTCTATTCTCAGCAAACACTTTTGCAATACTATGTTAATTTTTTGAAGTGTAGATGCTGATGCAGTATCTGTAACACAGGTTTTGAGTATTTACTGCTTTGTGATTTCTACCCATACACAAACTCCTACCAATTAATCTCTAAAGTTTTCTTTTTCCTCAGTCTGGTCACAATCCTATTTTGCTATTGTCAATGTATAAAGAATCTATCCTCATGAAGTAGTAAACAGTTAATACCCTATCATCCATTCAGTGCTTTCTGCTAATTTCAAAATTATCCCATTCCACAGGTTTTATGAAAAATAATAAAAAGATCACTTAATGTTTCCTTTAATCAGTCACATCAGAGCCCCTCTCTGTGCTGTCTGAACACCTTCTTTATGGAATGAACATGCTTACGTATGCTAACACGCACTGCATTGTTGTCTCCTCCTTTTAAGGTCTTTTGCTAATTCTGCTGCTTCCGTGTAAACTCTATCTGGTTTTGCTACGCTGCTGTCACAAAGTGTAGCAGGTGCCATCTAACCACTTCCAGTCACTTTAAAGCTTTTTTGGTGCAGAGCAGAATTCAACATCCGTCCTCTTCACATCAGTCAAGGATCAACATTCATTTCCATCTCCGCACAGCTCGTAGTGATCAGACACCTGGTGTTTTGGTGCACCTGAGTGGCTGACACAATTCCAGTATCTACTTGATCACAGAGGTAGCAGCTGTAAGCACTGTCTGTCAAATCTACCAACAACTTTTATTAACCCCTCACCCTTTTCTTTGCTGGTGTATGCACAAAACTCCCTCAACTGGTTTTAAGAAGTCATGGTTGATGCTTTTATTCTCATATGACAGTGATATATATCAGATAACCGCAAAGGTATAGATGAGCAATAAAATAACCATGGTACAGAAATAAAAGAAGTGCACGGGTGTTCTCTAATACAGAGAAGAAAGAGAATCTGAGGTCATTCAGCCAGGTTAGAAGTGTCGAATCATTAACAGGTATCCAGTGAACCAGCAACTGGTGTATCTGTCTCTGCAATTAGCTCTTAGGTATGTACCTTTCCAGAATCCTTGAGGTATGAGGGAAGCTGCTATGAGATTATAAGGATAGGCTGAATAAGAGAAAAGAAGGGGTGAATTAGTGAGCTGTGATACTACACCACTGCTGCTTCAGTCCTGAAGGATTTGAATGTACATGGCTTAACATTAGGTAGCACAGAGCGCAAGAGGCAATAAAGACATGGCCATTTACTAAATAGAAATCAGAAGGTTCTCAATAACGATGCTGAAAAGACACATTGTTCCATTAATGGTGGATTCTATATTTACAAGGGGAAAAAACCCAACCTTATAGTACATGTATGCCAGGTAGGAATGCAAAGACACCACCTCCTCAGGCATAAGCAATTTATAAATCAAGAGCTCTAGACAGCTTGAACCCAAAAGTCTTTAACAAACAGGTTGTTGGTACCTCTGCCATAAGACTCATTTTACAAAGTCTCAGAACACTGAAAGCATCTCAGCACGAAAAGAAAGTCAGTGTTTTCTTGATGTTGTAAAACAGTAAAAGTGGAACCAAATGATATGCTGGATCCTGATTACACACTTGAGGAAAATAATGGGAAAATTGCATTAAGTCTGATAAATTAACAATAGGAATACAGTTTAAAAGACAATGTTTCATGGAATAAAAGGTTGTCTTAAACCCATCTTATTCTTTTCAGTCTTCCAACACTCTGAAGTTGCAACAAACACACCAATTTAAAACGACACATGCAGCTGGTGATTTTCTAATGACAAGGACATATTCCATCAGCTTTTCAAAACGTGGCAGAAAATTACTTCTGACACCTTTCTGGCTAAACCTGTATGAAAATGCATTCTTCCTTCATGGATCTGTCTTTTTGCTTTGTTGGTACTGCACTCTTTACCATCCTCTGTGCAGTACAGATATTAAAGAATATGCTAGGCCTCCAGGGAATAGACCAGGAAGTGTTAGGGCAGCAAGCTCCTGGCTTCCACATTGATATTCAGCTGCTTTGCATGTAATAGAAAAGAATAATACACTGACGTAGTTTGACAGGGACCTTTTAGGTCTGTTCATGTAGAGCAGGTTTCAGAAGAATACAACCTTTGCATTTCCTGTTTCTTTTTTTGAGAGGATTCATCATATTTGCAACAGTCTGATCTGATCACTGACATTTATGTACTCTTCTTTACTTTCTGTGTGCCAGGGATGGGTTATTAATGGTGTGCCATTGATTCTAATATGAGGGAAATACAGCTTATAGCAACCTTACAAACAGCTAACTTTCCTTCTAGTGCCCACCCTATTTTTCACATTAACTTGTTTCATCCTACTTTTCACTTACACCACAAGTATTTCAATTTTTAATTTATCTTTCCAATTAACAGATCAGATTTATGCAGCTGTATCTGAGCTTGTGCTCTTGTGGTTTTCCTTTGTCAGAAAGGGACATCTTTCTCTAATCATATTTTCATATGAGACTATGAATACAGGAATTTTTTGCTAAATTTCATCTAGCACTGTGCCTACCACCAGCACCTTGGCAGCAGCTATACGGAGCAGCATGGAAGATTCCATCCCCTCCAGTTTCTCCTCAATACCGCCAGGAAAATATGGAAGTACTGCCACAAGTCTCCTCTCAGTATCTGCCAAGTTCCTTTCCAGAAGGAGAAATTCCAATTGCTCCATGCCAAAATTTAGTTTTCATAGGCATGAATTGCGAAAAGGTGGGATGCACAAGGGTACTGTTAAGAGATTAAACTATTTCTTACCATAAATTGTCCAGTAAATACATAAAAGTGGGATTTATTACTTCAGCCACCTACTATTTAGGTGTTTAAGCTAGTTAACAGAGAGAAAAGCATTACAGGAAGAGTCCATATGGGTATCTTAAACTGCTCACTTACTAAATGGCTCAATTTGGACAAAAGAAATCCTACTGTTAAGTGCCGAACAGTGAATTGGTTTGTCACCAGTTCACTTCGTACCTCTTAACATGTGCTAAAAACCTCTGACATGACAATAAAAGACTGTGGTATGGATCAGTCCTTCAGTGGCTAAACTAGGTTAGAGAAAAGTACAAGATTAAAAACTGAATCTTCTGGCAGCATCCCTTGCATTCCAAGACCCTGGATTAAATTCTGCAGTGCATTACCAACACTCTGTGTTACCTGGGGTTTGCTCTGGTAGTGCCCAGGCTGCCACCTATAAAAGAGGGCAGAAAAACTTTTTATCCTATTCATTCTTTGGTATCTCCTTTAACTTGGTCAGGGTAACATCCTGTTCTTTTCCTCCATGCCATCTCCTTCCCCACAACCCCACCACACCTCCATCCCAAAAAAACCCCAACCAACAACAAAAAAAACCAAACCCAAACCAGGATATGGAAAAGGGAGAGAATGTTTATATTATGCTGTGGAGAACTTTGGAATCAACTAAGAACTTTGAATAAAAATCCTGAAGATGAAAGATACAGATGAAGGACCAGACCCTGTCCAGCAGTCATATAAAAAGAATGGTTTCCAAGGAAATGCGTGTCTAGGAAGTAATTTTAATTTAAAAAAAGATTTTTACATGCATTCCAGGGAAATGCAGAGTTTTTCAGCATTGGCACAGCCTCCAGGAAAGGAATTAGCAAACCCAGGAGAAATAGGGCTCATATATCATCTACTGAACTATGACTAGGTAGATCACCACGCTAACTGCAATGAAAAGTGTTTCCAGTTAATCCACAGTGACCCCTGGCCACCTAACACCCAGGACATTCCTGCTTATTGAATGAAGAGAGAGGATGGAAATTATGTCAAGGAAGAGGCAAACTAGGATCATTAAACCCAGTCATGGCAATTAACAAAGAGAGATAAAGAAGTAAATACTAAGCACACATGCATAAGCTGAAAATTAGAATAGAGACTCCCTGGATCAGATATCTATTGATTTCGGAAGGAATCCTGCAAGGTAGGCTATGACTAAACCAAAATATGTCAATTGAGAAGAGGAGGGGGAGGAGATATTTGAAGTTTAATAAGAACGACTGATTTTCCAATTTTTTGTGCATATATGTAAACACTCACATGTATTTAATTAAAGATACAAATGGAACAACGTAAGTCATGCAAATAATATAATCATCAAACAAGAGAACAGTTCACAATCTCTTTCAATCCCAACCCAACACTTGGAAGAGCAACAATGGATTTTTTAATACTTTTAATGACATCAATTATGTTAGCACCATGGGCTGCTACTTCAGCCTCTCTACAGAACTGGACATGTTTGCATGAATTATAATTAAGAGATTGGAGGAATATTTTGCAGAGTCTAGCATAACTGACAAAAAAAGCACCACAAATAAATAACAGACCATGCTGCATGTCTTAAATATTGCAGATTTAACTGCAAGATACTCTAAAAGCAACAGATAAGTACAGAGACAAGAAACCGATGACCAAAAGGCAAAAAGAGACATGAGGATAAAGGGGGGCTACTAGTTGGTAGCTTTGTATGATCACAGCACACTCTTTTAGAAGTAGAGAGCAAAAATCAGCAAGCCCAAAGTATTGAGACTGCTCGCCATGGACACGGGATGCTACAATCCAGAGGAGAAAAAAGATAGACCCAAGGGTACACAAGCTGCCTGATGCCATACTTCCAAGGCCTTGTTGTGGACCCAAGTACACTGTGGGCAAGGGAGCAGGTCTGTGCATGGCTACAAAACAGGCTACAGAAAGCAGTGGCGAGAGGCAGCAGTTATGGGAGCACCAAGTTACAAGGTAACCTCAGACGCCAACCAGCTATGCAGGCAAAACTGAAGCCAATGACAGTATTGAGGCAGGCAGGCACCATTTCCAGACTGAGGAGGTCAAAAATCAGGATGGCAAAGAAAAGGACTCAGCCAGAGGGAAGAGAAGGACAGCAGTGACCAAGAGGAAGTCCTTCCTCAACAGCAACAAGACAAACAAACCACGGGAGACTGGTTTAGAGATCACAGTTGATGTTCTTCATCAGCGAGGCCTGACAGGCCACAGTGGCATGGCAGGAACAGCCTTTTCTAGGGTATAGTATGTATGAGGCTGGCCAAAGCTCTGTTAGAAAGAAACACTGTGAACTATCAAGGACCTTCAGAAAAAAAAGGAGAGACTTGGAGCAGTCATCAGGAAATCAATCTGTGCAGACAGGGCTAGGATGCTAACTCGAATCACAGCACCAATACAAACAGTCGTCTTAATAACGAGACAATTTAATAAGTATGGAGCCCTGATGGTACGCTGAACATTAAGAAGAGTGATGTTTTCATTGCTCACTGTTTCAGAGTAGCATGAAAGCCAAGCCTTCAGAGGAAGGCGAGTGAGCAGTCTCCTAAGATCTGCACGTTTCTCTTATGGAAAGGATTAGGACTAAGCTTGTTCAACACTGTTCAAAATATTTCCCACTTGAGAGGTGACTCTCCAGTATGAATACCTTAACTTGCAGCCAGCACAACGTAAGAGGTGCAGAATTTTGTTTCAGACTGCACTTTGGATTATTGTTGGGAGCAATGAACTTTGTGTAACAGATTCTCAGTGGGTGGGAGAGCCCTGGTATTCAAGACTTCCTGAATGGACTACAAGTCAGGGATGACTTAGACTACCTTATGGATGTTTGGCAAATTGTTTCTTTATTTTCAAAGACACTTCTGTCACTTGTGCCAAGATCTGAACTTTATTTTTGGATCCAAAAAAATCACCTTTGGGATGTAAAAAAAACCCCACAGTTTTTGCTCATGGCCTAAAACAACATAACCAAGATTTATGAATTGTACCAGTCTGCTTTTGGTAGGAAACCGACTCTGCTACTGGAAGAGTGGTTACCTGCATTTCAGCTTTTTCACTTGTTTTGCCCTCCAGCAAAGAAACATAGAAGTAAGTGGGGATGATAGCCAGATGATCCCACTGTTCTCAGAACACATAAAACAGAAGACAGTCAGTTGTGTTGTAAAGAATGACTGTGGCTAGAAGGATACTCCAGCTTTCAAGAGAGTAAAGTGTGGTTTAGAGAGTAAAGCGTGATGTAGAGAGATCTTTGGGCAACTACACCACACTTCCCAACTGGAAAGCAGCTAAGGGGGAGTATTTCGTATGAAGGCTTTTATTTTACTTCCGACAAGAAGTCCTTAAATATAACGAACCCTTCATTTCCTTTAAAGGCCCACTTCAGGATCAGTGCCAAAATAGAAATGGTGAAATTAGGAATTTCTTTCTTCCCAAAGAATAGGGCCTCAGATTATCATCTCTCATTTCTGCAAGGATGAGCTTCAGGGTTTGACAACTTTATGAATTACTCTAGCACACTGGCACAGACAACACTATTGTGGCTATTCTGATATTCTTAACACTAACAAACCGTTCTTTGAAAATATGTCCCAGCTCTTATATCCAGACGGCTTTATGGAATGGAGTGAGAAGTATAAAACCCAAATGACTGATAGCTAGATCATACCAGCACTGATCTGATCCATTTTAAGGCACGGGAGCCTCTCTCTCATTCCTTTCAAAGTTTCAGCCTCTCTTAAGCTTCGTGCTGGAGATGAGAATGTCACAAAAACCCCCAACCCCAGTGTGAAATCACTGCAAGGACATCAAAGCAGAATAAGCCAGAATGAGTGTCTGCAAAGAAACAAAGATTCTTGAGAAAATTTCTGACTTCCTTTCAGACCATGGATAGATTGATTAAACACTAGTGAACAAAATAATGCCTGAAAGAAAATTACTGGGGACACTCCCTTCCACCAGTCCTGAGCTATTTCATTTGTCAGGCAGTAGGGAAACACAACTGGATGCTTTTCTGGAAAGTGTCTATACGCATGAGAAACAAGCACACAAAATACACTGTATGCAAACAAACAGAACTCATGAATGTTGAATTCTCTGGATATCTCAACTCAAGCTCTTACATTTGTTGAAGAGAAAAATAAAACCATCTTCTATTAGAGTGAATTCATTCACAGTATGGTTGAGATTGGAAGGAACATCTGGGGATCATGTTGTCCAACCCTCCTGCTAAAGCAGGGACACCCAGAACGGGCTTCCCCAGAATATGTCCAGATGGCTTTTGAATACCTCCAAGGATGGAGACTCCACAACATTCCTGGGAAACCTGTGCCAGTGCTTGATCACTCTCACGGTGGAAAAAAGTGTGTTGTGATGTTCAGAGGAAAACTCCTGTGTTTCAGTGTGTACCTGTTGCCTCTGTTCCTGTCACTGGACAACAGTGAGAAGAGCCTGGTTGTGTCTTCTTTGCACCTTCCCTTCAGGTACTTATAGACATTGATAAGATTCTCCCTTAGCCTTCTCTTTTCCAGGCTGAACAGTCCCAGCTCTCTCAGCCTTCCTTCATTGGACAGATGCTACAGCGCCTTCATCATCCTTGTGGCCCTTTGTTGGACCCTCTCGGTATGTCCTTGTCTCTCCTGTACTGGGGAGCCCAGAACTGAACCCAGCACTCCAGGTGTGGCCTCACCACTGCTGAGTGGAGGGAAAGGATCTCCTCCTTCCATGTGCTGCCAATATTTTGTCCAGTGCGGCCCATGGTAGCATTCGCCTTTTTTGCAAGGGCAAATTTCTGTCTCACATTCAACGTGGTGTCTACCGGGCCCCCCATGCCTTTTCTGCAAAGCTGTGGCTGCATGAGTCCAGACCTGTTCCACCACCACTCACCTTCTGAGGTTCTTTTGGAGCCATGAGAAAAGCTCTCACTCTCTGGACATGATCGGTGGAGAAATGGTATGAGATCATCAGCTTTCAGTAATTACTCACTTTAACCAGGCCTTTATCAAAGAATTATGAAAGAGACTACATATCCCAGTAGAACCTCCCTAAAGATCAGTGCCTGACTACTGTTGGCCTATGGCTGGAGTTTCTTTGCTGGCAAGAGGTCACTCCAGACCTGTCCATACAAGGGAGAAAAACGAGTTTTCTATTCCTCAGCCCTCAAGTGAGCAAGCTAAGACCAACACCAGACAGCCATAGTTCTTAGCTCCCAGGACATCAGCCAGCACACATGAGTTAGCACAATGAGGAAAACAAACAACACGAGGTCAAGAGCTTGTGCAGTTTTCCTCTCTGTTGGCCCCCAGTAAAAGCCTGAATCACGACAAGTCCTAAAGCAAACCTGGCTCTGCCCCCAGTGCCATATATCAATGTGGACTCCCTTACATAAGGCAGTTTGCAAGGTGACAAAATGCCTCACAGTGGCACGTAGCTTTTAACAGTTAACACAGGCACTGCCTGACAGGTTCTTTGATTTGACAGAATTCCTACACTTTCAGTGCACACTCTTCTGACATCCAAAAATGAGCGACTAGACCAAGCATAGGTTCCTTGACTCACGGTGCCCACCAAATACAGCACACTTGTCACCCGCTTCTGTACATTTAGATCATACTTGGACAGCTCATACAGCATCTCATTTTAACTGTTCAGCTGTAAACAGCCTGAAATTGTAGCTGTAATTAGCAGATTATCATCCACAGGAAAAGACCAAATATATATTTGAGTAGTACTGTTCTTTTTTATATGTGATTGTCAAGAGTTCCCACTGCCCACCCGGTACTCCATTAGATATCATCCCAGTGGTGGAGAAAGTAATATAGTAAAATCATTGGTGTCATTTCAGTCTCCCATCGGTGCTCGACAGAGCTTCTTCCAGAGCTCTCACAGAATCACACATCTCAAAACGTCCTTTCTGTGCCAGCTCCCCCTGAAGACGCCTCAACAGTGCTGCATTAGGAAGTTGCAAATGATGCTGTAAATACCAGAAGTGTCCCAAGCATTTCCAAGAATCCCTATCAGCACAACAGCCAGCTACTCTGTCAGTAAAAGCCACTGTTTCTTTGCAGGCAGAAGATGAACTCCATCTACAGCAATGAGAAAGTGTGACAGAGCACGCACAACACACGCACACTGGGGGAACTGCACTGTCAATAATAGCTTTTCTCTTTTGGAAGCAGATGTTGAAGCATTTGCATTGCTCTCCACCTAGGAATGGTTTCGACAAGAAGTAGTTTGTTTCATCTTGTGTTTAAAAAAAAGAGTGGCATGTAACCTGCCGCAGTGCCATAACTACATTTGAAGTATCCAAGCTAGAATCTGCTGCTGTGTCCTTCTACATTACAATATTTTGGGAGGGCTGGGTAGAGAGCAGTTGCTGTTGTGGCACTGAATTCCTACTTTACTGTCTTCTACTCAGAGCAAGACTGGGTTTTAAAGTTACTCTGAGGCATGATGGAAATGGAGAGCCAGTTCGGTTCCTAGGACACTAGTAAGGCAGGCTTCACTGACAGAGCACTGCAGGGGAGCAGGCTGCCGCCTCCTGGGCGCAGGGAGGCCTGTGCTTGGCTTTGAAGGTAGTTGTGGCCACTGCTATACCTCCACATCAACACGGCAGGGCACACAGTGCAGTGCCCAGCCCTGTCTCTCTGAAAAAGATGTGGTTACTGTCCCAGTTTGAAGGTGGACATACACCTACCCCTTCTATCATCTCCCCAGCACGGCCCTATCAGCTCTAGGCAAGAGTCAAACACCTTTCAAACATCTTCCTCACAGCCTCAGCTAGAACTTGTTGCCAGCTTCCAAGTTAGGGACCACAGCTTTGCCAGGAAGTGCTCCAGCAGCATGTGGAGTCTGCCAATTCCAGCTGAGACTCCCAAATGGGCTTCCTAACAGCTGAGCCTCTCAGTGCCAGCTGGACTCCAGAAGAGGAAAGCAGTCAAACAAACACTCAGAGGAGGCTAAAAAGGTGGAACGTGAAACTGAGCACAAATTTCAGCAGAGTATTTTACAGTTCGGCAGCCAAGATTTCAAATATCTTCCTTGCATCGTGGCTAGCATGCTCTGCTGCTGTAAGCAATGCTTGCCTCCAAAGGACACTCGCCCTGAGTAAGGCGTGCTTTATTCTTTGCATACGCTTATTTCTTCCACTTCATGCATCTGAGAATCTGGGCTTTGAAACTAAAGGCATAGAGACACCAAGGGATCACTTCATGCTTTTAAAGCTCACAGCAGGTGTGAGTAACAGAAGCAGAGAAACAAGCTGTGCATTTCTTACAAGACCTAAAGATATCGGTGCATCCTTCACTGAGCTCAACCTGCCAGGTGCCTACTCACTGTGTGTAAGAGGTACAAAGCCACAGGAGAAAGAGCAAGACACGGGAGCAGGGCTGATGGGGTGCAGGGGATCAGGACTGGCTGTACATCACAGGCAAAATAGTCAGAAAAGTTCCAGGACCCAAATCTGACTTAATAAAACTGATAATGTTCAGCACACAGCTCTGTCAAAAAGATGAGGGAGATGGAGAAAAGGAAGCTGATTACTGTACTTCAGTTAGTATTCACAAAACGTGTTACTTGCGAATAGCACCAGCCTTTCATTGTACCCAGAAACTCAACACCAGCAATTATAGCTGTACTCTCTCCTCTCTTTCTGATGAAGATGAAACTATACTCTGAAAGTTGACTCAGTGTCACCAACAGCCAAGCTGGAATACAGAACACCAGTTCACGTCAACAGAGAAACAAGAGGGAATTTTACATCTATTCACCAGTGTTGTGCCTTCTTAGGAGCAGATAAGGATACACTATGGAAAAGCAATACAAACGTATGCCTTTAAGGAGAACACTTTTGTTTCCTCCACCAATGGAAAAGCCAATGCCGTCAGAAAGCTCTTATCAGTAACTCAACATTCAATGTGAAAGAATAAATATATCTTCTTTTTTTAAAGCAACACATCTAAATTTCCAGTGAAATTGAGTTATAGATTCTCCTTAATTACATTTCATTAAAAAAAGGCCAAAAAAAAATAATTCTATGCTCTGGATCTATTTCAAGGAACTAGAACATACAGTTTAATGTCTCACCACATCTGAGTAAGGGAGATAAAATAGGTAAAACAGGGCAAGGATTAAGGCACCAAGACTAAGTAGCCTTCCCCAAATCATATGGAAAACTTGTGGCAGAACTGGAAACTAGCCTTAGGAAATCTGACTCAACTTACCATATTGTAAAAGAGCGAGTAATACAACCTTTCACTTCACCTAACTTAAAGTCACACCAAAAGGAAAAATGGATTTGTTCTGTACATTTACTTTTAGTAGTAAGTTAGGATGACTGAAAGAATGACAAATGTCTCCAGTGCTGCCAGTGCTTATAATTCTATCCTGAATTCATCTCTCCACACTGTTTTTCTTAAACATGTAGTTTCTGAAGCCATGTAATGACATGAAAATTACAGCAACAAAAATTGCTTAATAGTTACCCAGGATAGCAAACACAAACTGGAAAGACTCAGAAACCAGATGGCTCATAAATATGTTTGGTTTAATTTGATGATTTTTAACCCTATCTTGTGATGCAAAACCTGAGCTTGGAGAGTTTAGGTACCAGAAAAACGGTGCTTGCTATATGTTTACCCTTCATCAAGCACAGAAAGATTCTTTCACCTGTTAGATCTCACCAGCTTTATTTCTTGCTCCTTTGTGCGTTTGAGTCACCAAGAATAAAAGGACATGCTTTAAGAGTATTCTTAAACGTAGCTGACCTTTTTTTTGAAAACTCATGGGAGCACTTCTGTGCGTGCTAGAGCTTATAAAACATTTTGTGTATAAAAACTAAGTGTAGGTCCAAAACTATTTTACTGTCTTCCTTCTAGATGATAAACGTAAACCCCAGTTCTCCACCTTCAGAACAGATTCAATCCCATGCTTAATTGTTTCAGAGCACCTGCTCTAACAACATGTATACGTGTTGTATACATGTCAGTCAGTATACATGATATGGGGCAAAGCTGAAAACAGACTATTTTGTCTGAAGGGCTAAAAGGAAACTTAAAGACCACACAACAACATGGTGTATCTCTTATTCCTCATACTGTAGCATCTATGATAGGATTCAGACTCCTAGTCTGCATTTTGTGCCCCCTAAAACTGTTAAAAGTTTTGATAACTGGATGCCAAAAACTAACAAGGTCCAAAAATAAGAAATTGTCATAAACAGAACTAGACAGGTAACAACAGTGGGTTTCGATTTAGTGAAACAGGATTATAGGTATTTTCACGTTGGTACAAATTCGTACGGGGGTTGTCAGCTCACTGAAATCTAGCTGACAAGGCTGACATTGAACACTTGCTTCCTTGCAAGAGAATGGAAAGCAGACATCACTAAGCTAGGTAAGGGTGTATTCACGTAGTCTAAATTCAGGTATCTAATCCTACAAGTTAGTTTCACAAGACACTTATGTCAATGACTTGGGGGAGAGATTCAGGAAAAACCCAACAGTTTAAGAGTTTCCCAGAACATTTCCCCCCAGTCTCCACTTCTTGTAGCCCCACTGGGAGACTAACTCCCTTCTTGTCCTTGCCCAACAATCACCGTCTCCTCAATTGTACCTACACAAGCTGTATAGGGTAACACTGGAACTGGACTGTTAAAATGATTTACAAAAATAAAGCAAGTTCGCTTTAACCTAGATAATTTCACAGCATCCGTACAGTCTGACTGACACGGGTAAGATGAGTCTACGCTGCCGACTGGGGGTTGGCAGGAGAGGTCAAGGTGGGCATGAATGTTGGAGAGCAGAGCTAAATACCATCTGAACATTGACCATCTTCATCTTCATGTTCACTCAGTCTTGAAAGCCCTAAGAAATCCAGCAGAAGAATCAGCACTTCTACGTTTGAAATTCTACATTTACTTGACATAAGGCACCCCTCACCTTTCTCTGTGGAAGAATGTCAGTAACGTTATTAATTGGGATCTTGCTTCTTGTCAATCCTCCTCCTTGCAGCCATAAAGCAGTTTCTATCAGTAATGAAATAAAATCTGTAGCTTACTCTACTTGTACCTTGGTACTGCAGTGAATGTAAATTCTGCTAAAGCTTAATTAAACCTGCAACCTGCTCTAAGGTGGCCCTGCTCTGGCAGGGGGGTTGGACTAGATGATCTACAGAGGTCCCCTCCAACCCTATGATTCTGTGATTCTGTAACTATTGGCTAGATTTATGATAGCTGTTAGTCTGTACAGTCATATGCCACATAAGTCACTGCAAAATGGTCATCTGTATAGTAAAATATATAATTAAAATGTTATTACAAAAAATCACAAGAAACCCCTAAGTATTATACCGTTTCGGATAACTGCATGTGGAAGACAGCTTGTTTAAAGCAAAGGTGTTTTTCCCTATCTTTTCAGGTCCTAAAATAAGTGGGGAAAAAAAATATTCACCATCAGGAGAAAAAAAATCCCAGATTCATTAATTTTTCCTTTCATTAATTTTGATGCAGGTATATGCAGGAAGGCACACAAAAGAGGAAAAAAATGTTTGTGAATTACAATGTGGAGGGAATAAATAAAAAAAAGCTACGTCTTGTCCAAAATTTATCAGGAAATCAAAAATGAAAATAGCTTTTAGAGGGGAAGCTAAATGCTTGTGTCTAAACAATCTAGCACAGGTCTAGATGAGTTAAAAAGAGCTAGACCTGGATAAATCTTTCATTTTTCTATCAACTTGAATAGCCAGAACACAAGCCCTTTTGAAATAACTAAGTAAACGCCAGTTTGCTTTACTCACCTTGTTTCGCTTACAATTCATTCACAAAGTTATTATTTGTAAGTTTTACTGACTTTCAAATTTATTCTCTAGGATTGCAACAGACTAACAAACACAACCTGTCAAACTCTGTCAAAGTTTAGACTCTTCTAAGAATCTGAGAAGGACCCGAGGACATGTGGGACTTCAGGAAAGTTGGGAAAAAAATGGTGATAGCAAGCATTCTGTAATGACTATGCTACCACATCTTATAAAAGTCGTAAAGTCCAGTGTCTCTAGGCTGAACTGTTAGCTTGCACAGGGTTAAAGAAAGCTTCATTCAGAGGTTTTAAATACTATTCGGGCTCCTGTAGTGACTGTAAACACAGAAAATGCTCCCATTGTGAATTACATACTTTAAAAGTGTTACTTATGCAAAGAGATATGGACTCCGGCACAGTACACATCAAAATATCATAGAGCAAACTCTAAAAACATGTTAAAGACCAAGGAAATTTCAAGGGATCCTGCTTTTCTATGATTACATTTGCTGAAAACAAAGTAGCAGATATGTATTAATCACTCAGAGCTTAGCAGGGAAAAAAAATATAAATAGCAGATACTTGGAAAATTAAAACTGCAGTTAAAAATAAAAACAGAAACAAAAAAAAATCAAGACACCTAAGGTACCAGAAGTGTGTAAGCATAATTATCTGTGCTTTTTACTTTGTCTAGTCAAGACATCAGAGTGTGTAAAACTGTGCAAAAAACAGTGAAGCAAAACAGTTTTTCTGTTCAGTTCCAGTTTGACTTCAGCTTTGCCTGAGGTTCCTCAAGTTCAGGCTGACAGCTACTAACCGGTTTTTTTTGGGAATCCCAAACCACGCTGGCTGGGCTCATGGTCTTCACTGGCAAAGAGTTCCTCCATCCTGCTCCTCTGCACAGCCCTGGCCACCGCCCATCCTCTCTGTGTATCCCCCCCAGTTTCCTCCTGCCTCCCTAAGACCGGGAAAAGGGAGCAGAAGTTGTGAGGCAGAGCTACAAAAGGAGTCCAAGCACTCAGAGCTCACCCTCAGCATGTACAGAAGGGTCTGGGTCACAGCCGCGGAGCCACTCGCGCCAGCTCTGCATTGCTGCGTGGAAGCAGGCACCTGTGAGGGCCCCACAGGGAAGAGGAAGCTGGATGTGAAACTGCTCAGAAGCCCACCATGGTTTGAGGTTGCTCCCATGCCAATGGCATCTCTGCTATGGGAAGCAAGATTTCGGCAAACTGTGACAGCGAACCAGTAACCTACTGGGTTCAGTTCTCCCAATGAGGTTCCAACATGACTGCTGTTATTGGGTCAGTTCTGACTCAGGGTGGGAAAAAAAGTTCCACTTTGGGTTTCATTTGGCTCCTGGACAGCACAAAAACCTCTTTACCCTGACAATGCAGGAACAGATTTCTCACCTCCTGCACTTTATTCTGTGCACCATCACAGCTCTGCATTTCCCTTACTAGTGTGGCTCTCGCTCAGTTACTTTATCACTCCCATACTTTTAATATATAAATATGTATCTCCATAAACATAGACACAGGGGAGAGACGTGGATGCTTTAATCCCAGAAAGTTTGGCTGTTCATGCCCTCAAACACATGCTGTGCTACATGCTGGGAAAAAAACCTCAAGTGAGCAACTCAAACACATGAATAAATGCAATCATTCTTGGCTGATATACCAAAGCTTATGGGATTTCAGATACCAATTAGATGAAAATATGTGATGTCTTATTAACAGACATGGCTCTCCCATTAGATAGGGCAAAAGTTAAGCTGAGTTGCAAGGATAGACCTGTGCTTTTTGGAAAGACTTCAGCTTTTAATTCTATACTTCAGTCTCATTCTTTACTACCTTTAATTCTGATAAGCCTGCTGTGTCAGTAGGCGACCCTGGTTTTTAACTCAGTCAGTGCCATTGTCAGGGAGTTCCTTTCCACAGAACAGAATATACAATAGAATAGTTCAGTTAGAAGGGACCTTCAACAATCATGTAGTCCAACTGCCTAAAATAAATATAAAGCCAGTTAGAAATCTTAATAAGTTTTTCACTGACAAGTGGAAGAAACGGTTGTACAGAATTGTGCAAAGTTTCATGTTTTTCCAGACAGCTTTGTGCTAAAGAGCGCACACAGAAAACCAACCTGAAATTCTCCTAAAAAAGTAAAACCTGACCTGTGGATGAGCATCTGACTGAAATTCCCTGTTCTTTATTTCTTCAGTACATATGGCAGAGCTGCTTTCTCTAAGTGAGGAGGACTGGAAGGCCATCTCTGTTTCCTTTTATGTCATTTCTCTCTTTTCATTAATCCTTATGGGCCCAGCTGTGCTGGTATCATACACACTGAAGAAGCTGCAGGGGGGAGGTACACCACCTTGAGAAAAGCTCTTCGAAACAGCACACCTGGGGGAGGCAAAGTGATTCAGAGAGACCCTGCCACTTCCCTGGGAGCTGTAGTCCTTTAGGCAGCGCAGAGATCCAGGGAGGTCTTGATGCCACATCTGCTTGGTTGTAAAGGGCCCACACCCTGAGCTCCCCTCATGCACATTGGGCATAAAAAGGCAGGAACCTGGCATTTCCCAGGCATAGCCCCTCCAGCCCCTAATGGTGCTGAACCAAAGGCTCCACTACGCACATGTAGCCCACCAGTACGATCTGCCACCACTCTCACAAGGGATCTCAGTTCCCTCTTCACTCAGAGCACATTTGTCAGACCAGCCACAAGTCACCTCCTAGGAAACACCTCAAGTCACCACTTTGCCAAGCTGGCCTGCTATGCCACAGGTTTCACCTTTGAGCACACCCTGTCCCACTGATAGCAGACACATCAAAGCACTGGGTTTGTTACACACCAGGAGAGGAGAGAAGCAGAGGAGTAATTATAATGGAACGGGAGGAAGAAGAATCGTAAGAGGAAGGACTGATGCTGAGAGACAGGAAAAGACTATAAGCCTGATCCAATTAATTAACATAATTAATGTCATTATTTTCCTCCTCTGATTTAAGCATTCAATACAGAAATCGTGCTTGCTCGTAAGAGTCTCGGATAAAAGTCTCCAGACATAGAAGGCAAGATGTTGCACTGCTGTAACTGTACTTCCATAGAGATCCATCAATTTGCATTAACTAAGAACCTCATGGATTCCTTCCTCTCCATTTATTTCTGGAAAGAGCTCACCTGCCTCTTCTCTCAGCAGCTGCTTCATGCTTCTGCTTTTACTAAAGATTTGCAAAAAGTTCATGTTCATTTTGTTTCCTTTATTTCTGAGGAATTTAATCCAATACCAAGCTACAAACAACAGTTACCAGCCACTACTTGCAGTAATGAACATCAGCCTGAGGACAACCACCTGCAGGCACAAATTCAGGTACAAACTCCTACATGGTATTACAAGATAACTGAGCAGCTTTAATACAGGATCTTCCAAGTTATGGCAAGACCAAAGAAATTTAAAAAGAGACACTGTCACAGGTCAATAATACATTTTTTCAGAAGTTTTTTAAAATTACAAAGACCAACACATTTCAGGGAGTGTTGAACTATAATATTCCATGTCTGAACTAAACATTTGATATTAAATCATGTTTTAAGATTTTTAAATAAAGATTAAAGATTTTTGAATAAAAGACTTCTCTAAGCAAAAGTCTGAACTGAAAAAAAAAAAGCCAACATTAAACCAGCGAGACTCACTTGAATGTCTCAAAATGAACTAACGGGTGCACACACAAAACATACCTAACAGCTCAAAACCTGGAACGCTTTGTAAAGGATTTTAGTGTCAACAGATGGGCATTTTTCACTAAAATGAATTTAAGATGAAAACTTCTCTCCACTCTAGTCACAGACATCACAGATGCACTTCTACACACCAGCACAGCCAGCGCACACCCCATCACACATTCAAGCAGGCTGAAGACAATGCCCCTCCTGTTTATCTGTTTAGGACTTGGGGGGGCGGGAGAGGAATGCTTTTGAAACACGCTGGAGCTGGACATCCTCTTCTCCAACTTTGATCTTATGGACCAATTAGGAACTATGAAACTACGTAAAACTGACAAAGATGGATTTCTCCTATGGCTGATCACAAGACATTGCCTTCAGCTTTAAAGTAACAGTACACATGGCTCACTACTTGATTTCTTCCTCCTCCACCTTAGTCCTCCCCACTGATGGAGTTTACAAATCTCCAGTGTTTGTCTGCATGTGATCCTTGGGACTCCCATATATCTAGCCTGTCCTTTTCCACTGTATTTCAAAAGGTCCTCAACTCTCTAATGTCTGTGACTTAAAAAGAACTGCCTTTTTTTATTTCAAGGCAGATGCCCAATGTTTGGCTTTCAGTGACAGTCGGAGTGTCTTGAACTGCATAACCGGACTGGGCACAGTATTTGTAGATATGCTGTCATTTGCACAGTAAATGACCATGGACTCAACTCCTAAAACAAATTTCAAGGATCATTTGGTGCTGTCCTGGTTAGAACTATTTAAGTGAAAATACTGAAATCACTACTGTACCTGTATGCTACTTTAACAGAGCAGAGAGAGAAGCAAGAAGAAGAAAATAAGAGAGAAGCTCTTCAAATGAAGAGGCAAAAGAGAATGTAGGGCCCCGTCCCTTAAACTCTTGGCATGCTCTCTAGACAGACAAAGGGATACACAAAGCAGTAAAGTCTAAGTGAGATAGATGCACTGGTTTATTTTAAGCTGGCTTACAACAAAATGAGGTACTCCTATACAGGCATCTTCATGCATGTGTGGACTGATTAAACTTAAACCAGCTTATATTCACTCTGTAAAAACCAGGACAGCTTAATTCTGAGAGGCAGACAAACCCAGGGAGAGAAAGAAAACCTTCTGGGCTTCTGAATCAGTTTGTTAGACAAATAGAAGGAGGAAGTAGCATCCAGGAATGCTGTGTTCACCATTACCGTGCTGATACACCATTCCACAAACAAACAAAAAGCTGTCTGTCTTACTCCTAAACCTGTAATCAATCTCCCTATGCCTTAGAAAGGATTCAATGAAACTCAAACCTGAAACTACTCCACAGGCTGAAATCTAACATAAGATATCCTATTCTGTGACAGCTCCACTATCGGAGTATCGGAAAGGGCTGTAAAGACTTGACAAAATGCCTCTACTAATATTATCTCAAGAACTGTGGTTATACTCAATAGCTAAACTCGGAGCAATCATATAAACATGACTGCACTTTTGGAAAGGTGTTTGAGGTTTGCCCGGAATGTATGTTGTGCTGTAATTTTGCAGTTAGTTTGCCGTCCACACGTAGAGGCCAGGGCATGACATCTGACCAAGCACAACCCAATTTTTCATAAAGGAGAAAAGGACTGACCTATCCCCTCCACCTAGTTCAGGTAATCAAAGGAAAATCATCCAATATGAAGATTCAAAACAATCCTTGTGCTTAAAATAAAAAGAAAATTCTCCCATACATTCATCTGGTGGCTTTTTTCACCTTCTTCCTAGCCATCTCCTGAGGCCTGAGGCTAGTGTGCGACCTCAGCCTCTGAATGACTGTGAAGTTGCTTTGACACTGAACAATGCACCTTTGTGCACTAAGTTCTTTCCTGATTTTGTTGTTGTTTTGGGGGTTCTTTTTCTGAGCATTTTTTTCTGCTGTTGTTCTCTACAACTTTGTGAACTTTCTCATAGGCTTAATTTTTGCACCACAAGGAGTTCTGACCTCCTCCAGTGTTTTGGTGTGCCAACAATCTTCAATGGATGGGAACTCTGAAATTACACTTTTAGGATACAGCTCATTAGAAAGGCATATGCCAGCCAGTAAAACAAAAGAGACAAAAGCGGACTTCTAAATTCCCTCATCACTAAGACCTTCCGCTTTCCAAATAAAGAAGGAAATATAAAGCCACTCTGAAAATACGCTCCAGGAAAACTTCCTCAGTGGAAACACAACTGGTTTTAAAAAGTAATTGACTGCAGAGTCTGAAAGCTGACCATAACAACCCAGTGAGACAAGCAACCCCCATGTGAAGACGGTGACAGCAGCTACATAGTTAAATGCTCCTGCATCCAAGTGTCTTCCTGGTTAATTATTTTTGGCAGAAGATTGGACAGAGATTGTAAAAATGTATGTTTGTTTTCATTTAGGTCTTTACTTGCTCTCTCTGAAACACACCTTTTTTTAGCTCCATCCTAATACAGTCATGCTTCGAATCACAGACTTGGAGATACACCAAATGTAATGACTATTCCTTACACGAACCTTACTTGCCTGTTGAAATTCACCGTACCAAAACCACTGTGATGACACTTAGCAGCTCTTGTTGAAACCACATGCCATAAGAAGTGAGGCTGTGGGGACACACAGCTCTGCTTGCATGGGGTAAGGTTTATTGCTACCCCCCAGCCAGTAAAGCAACCTCCTCCCAATATGAATAACAGGGCAGAAAAAGCCCGAAATCAAAAACTCTGTGCTGTGCATTGGCATTTAATTGTAAATAGAACTAAATGATGAAACCTGCTTAAAAACTGTCGTCCCAGCATGTCTTTATATAAAAGAATATACATATAGGTTCAGCATTTAGACAGACACAGACAATTTCACTGCACTAGCAAGAACAAGCTGCAGCACCCAGCAACCTGTTTGCCTTACCTCCTTCTGTACCTGGAAGTCATATGATTTGTTACACTGAGAAATACAGAAGTGTCTCCTGATCCTTGTCCAAGGATCAAGATGATGTCCCTGTCTCTGCACTGGGGGTACTAACTTCAGCTCTCTGAGAAATTCAGCACGTCCTGACACAGGTTTTTCTCTCCTAATTTTCACAATGAGTTTGCTTGCCACTATGCGCATATAGTAAATGTGTCCCACTCCTACCTTCTTCTCCCATCGTTGCTTGCATGCATGCTGCCACTTCCTAAACTTCTCTCCTATTACTGCAGCTTCCCTCCTAACATCTCCCTCATTCTCTTCTGCTGGTATTTCATTCCTCTTGCTCCATTTCATAACCAAAGATGACAATGACAAACAGAACAGCACAAAGATTCCTTTCAAAACTCAGCCTGAGAACCACTCTCTAGGTGGGAGCTCGTAACTCCATCTTTCATAGTCCGGATACCTTCTTCTCCCTTTATGTCTCTCATCTCTCTCCTTAGACAAAGCATCTTCTCCAAACTACACCTTTTTCTGTAAGCAACCTTCACTATTCTTAGAGCATTGCTTCCTCCTACCTGTCCAAAATAGTCCCAGAGAAAGCAACCCAGTCATCAGAGAAGCAAAATGGTCCTGGGGTATAGCTGTTAATTTCATCCTGAACCCTTGTACAATGACAGTGCCTGCTTCCAGCCTGAGCCTCAGTCAGCAGCAGCCTCTCTAAAACTACACATCACCCACTCATTTCAGTGAACAAAATTTACTTAGAATCAATAACCATCAAGATTTATTTTCCCACGTCACCAGCTTTATGTATGTTTCATGCCAGTACTTTCTTGCCCCCTGCTCCTTCTTTCCTCACTGATTTGAAAATAACGCTTTACTGGTTTTAAAGGTAAAAAGGAACGGGCAATAAAAGAAGTCTGAGTCCCTGGGCATAAGAAAGAGTTTGCATGGCCAGGAGGCGGGGGAAGAAAATAAGTTACTTACCCACTGCGGTGAGCAAGAGCAGGAGCCGTGGGGGCCGGTCCATGGCTCTGCGGGGTGCGGGCAGGTCCCCGCCGGGTGCGCGGATCTGGAGGGGCCGAGCCCGGCTCTTCCTGCGGGCTCCGCAGGAGCTCTGAGGCTGGGATCGGGTCCCGCTGCCTTGGAGGAGAATTCCCACCTCCTGCTCAGGCAGGCTCGCGTGGGTCCTAGAGCCACCCTCCTTTCCTTAGCTCCTCCTCCTGTTTTGCATACCGCTCCTGCACGATCAGCACATCCCTACGGCGGTTGCTGTAGACAGGAACACATCCGTCTATAAATTTCTTAGCCATTAGTATTCACTAGGAAAAGCTGAATTCAGCATCTTACTGGGTCGTTCCCGCTTCTCAGCCTTCCCTTGCAGCTGCCTCAATGACACACACAGGACACACTGCCTGGACCAAACTCAGCTCATGTTTAAGATAACAGAGAAGACTCCCTTGACCTGGAAGTCCTTTCACTAACTGCCCTGAAAGAGAAATCAGACCTATTTCCACAGCCTAGATACCCCCCTTTCTTTCCTTAACCTTGCTTACAACCACTTAACTCCTGAGCAAGAGTGTCTCAGTTGGCGAGACAAGCAACAGGGACCTGCAACACAGTAAGGCGTAGGTGCTCTGCCTGCGAGCTTACACATTCACTCTTTAATCACTTTTCTTGTGAAACTCCTTTTTCTTCTGGTCTATCAGCATTTCAATTACATTAGTTCACTCTGCCTTCAATTTGTTTGCATGTGGGTTTTTCCTTCTGTTATGTCCCGGTCCGCCTACACTGGGCCCAGGAGAGGTTCTCAAGGGTTCCAAGTGTGAGATTACGACACAACCGAAGTCAGATGCCGCTCACTGCAGGTTTATTGCTACCCCCCAGCAATAGTCACCGAGACGAGCGATAGGGTAAAGGCGGAAGTAGAGGAAAGGCGGCAGGAAAGAGAAGCAGTATTACGGAGCGTAGCAAGAGTACAGTCACCACCACTAGCCCGAGGACATCTCGGCGGTCCTCCAGAAGTTCAGCGGCATCCTGTGGATCCGTGGTTGATGGTGGGGGGGGCCTCGGTCCCAACTCCCAAATTGTGGGGGGTCACCGTGCCAGTTACAGTCCAGGTCGGTCTGTAGCTTGACCGACCAGTGTGAGGGTGCCCTTTGCCCAGCTAATTGTCATTTTACACGGTCACTGTCTAGGCTTTTCCTGCCCCCTGCTGCTTGGGCAGCGCTTGGCTCAGCACAGTCACGGTGCCACAGCAGCTTTGGAGGTCATGGGTGAGCCCCGGGGTAGGCAGGGTCTGGCCACTGATAGCCAAAGGCCTACACCCTTTCCAGCTGGGGGCAACACACCCTCTTCAGCTGATGGCAATCTTGGGTGGCGACTGGCAAGCAAGAGAACTGTCTGCAGGAGGTGCTAAATAGATAAAAGCAAGCATCTTACTGGCCTCCAAGCCTGCCATCGATTTGCAGGAGCTTAAGCAAGCTCTGAGACAATTATTTTTAACTTCCAGTCTTTCACACCTTCACTGTGAGTTTACTTTAAAACAGATATACTTTTTATACCTTTACATATTACATTATACAGAAATACATTATTTCGGATTAATTCTCCATGTGGATATCCTGACTCTGGATCAGGAGTATTTTAGTCCAGATTAATATAATTTGTTGTGGCTGTGGACTACAATAATTCAGAATGGAAACTGTTGTGAATTTAACAGGTAGTACCTGAGTCATGAGTAAAATACCATTCGCACTGTAGGCACTGCAGAAATTTGGAGCTGACATGAATTAAAGCCCTGATAGGACTGGTGGGTCTGGCACTTTCAAGGCAGAGGCCTGCATTCTATTTTTAAGTGTGGTTCATAGATTAGACTAAAAATGTAGTGAAATTTTTTTAACCTGTGAATCTTCCACTGATATCTATGAAAAGTATGCAACTGCTTAAGGGTAGAATTTGGTTTTGTACCATGACCATATATTTGGATGTCCAAATTTCCTCTTTCTCCAGCAACATATTTCCATTTTCAACAGATTTACAGAGGCATACTTCTGAACACAACCTGGATGACTTGGAAGCAAACATAATTCTGAGGCTTTCCTCTACGGACACATCAATTGCAAAAGTATGATAGCAAGAAAGATAGACATTATTGGTTGCTTATTAACTAAGTTTATATAAACTGACCCCCACACAAAGTAATAGACCCAAGAATAATATGTGTTCCTACCCAACACCAGGGGAAAAAAAAAAGCCTGCCAGCTTTCCATCTCTTCATAAATAACTCTTCTTGGCTGAGGCTCTGGGACGGCAAAGCAAGTAATTTTTTTACTCCAATTGATAAAAAAGGTAGAGGGACCTCAGGAATTTCCATAGTTGCCCAAACCCTCCCATGAACAGAAATGTAAAAAATGTGTATGTGCAAGGAACTGGTAGCAGCAGCAGAAACAGACGAAATAATGCTGTTTCTGACAATATTCAGTTTTAAAGCAGTTCATATTTTCCATGGCTTTCAGTTAGTTTGGCCAAGACAAATGAATTCTGAGGCTCATTACAGAAATGTGAGGCATTCTATAAAACTGAAATAGATTAATGTGATGCTTTTAAGCAGTGGTAAAAGCAGAGAAGGTGACTAATCTCTGACCAATTGGCTCATTAGCCAGTTTCAAGGGTTTGAGTCCTGTCTTAGAAAAGTAAACCTTAGTCTACTGGAAGGTCTGCAGCTAATTCTTGGCAAGGTAATCCACATCTGCCAAGCAAAGAAAGATACTCAGTTCAGACAACAGCTGATATTCTAGGGAATCAAAGGCTTTAAAGAAAAAGGACAGGAACAAAAAATGCTTCACAATGAAAAACAACAAAAAAAAAACATATGCAGACTGTGAAAACAATGAAAGTCAGAACAACGTGCAACATTTGGAAATAGGTGCATGAACTACAGGCAAATGCCACTCACCAGCAGTTTGCAAGTGGCACAAGAGCATGCACGGCAAGAAACAAAACCCAACAACAACAAAAGAATGACAGCAACACCACTAATCCAGAGGAAATATCTGTAGAAGTAATTAGGAGCAATGGACAATGCTGTGCATCCACAGAGAACTGAACTGTCAGTCTGGAAGCAACTGTGACAATTACACACTTTTAAGTTGGGCACTGATGCACAAGCTAGAACACTGCCAGAATCTGGATACTAGCAATCAATAAAACCTGCTGGTCTTAAATAATGGTACTCTCTCTGGCTCAGCAACTCAGGAACAACCTACTGGAGCCCAGGAGAGGGAAGCAGATACACTTATTCTATTCTTACATTCTTCTGAAGGCATCCGTTACTGTCCACTGATACGAACACAACAGAGAGGGCAGCACAGAACTTTGAGCTAACCCTGTAACATCTCAAAAACATTCAGATCAGGTTTGCAACACAAGTTCCCACCACACTACCAAGAAAATTCCTCAGAACTGAAGGGCAGTGAGGTGGAAGCACTTACCCACAGAGCAAGCAGAGTTCCAGCAATGGGGTCTAGTCACTGCTAGAAAAAATGATGGAGTTTTCACTTACAGGTACACTCAGGAGACAAAAATTTTAAACAGTGGAAAATATTCCCCATATACAAGAAGGAAGCATTGGAGAAGTAGTTGATATCAAATGCATTTCTACATGGGACGCAAAGCAAAGCAAATGTTCACCTAGCTTCAACACCTTCTTTGGGAGATACTGTCCTCTTTTGGGCCGTGTGCTTCATAGAAAGATACAGCACATTTCTGATAGCATGTACAGTACAAAAGTCTGTATCGTGACATTTTGATCTAAGAAAAATATGAGAAAAATGTAGTCAGAGACTTCATAAACCTAGCACAGAAAACAAGCAGTCTGGCAAAAGCTAAAAAAATACGATGCAAATTCCTTTTAATGGAAATAATATCCAGCAGAGCAAGGTGAATGTGGCAAGATGATATAGACTGGCCGCACTAAGATGTAGTACAGATCCATTTGAAACACAAAGTGTGTAAAGAAATATGTGCTCAGTCAACCTGCCTCAGCATTCTGAATGCTGCTCTACAAAACTAACAGACAGAGGATTTAACTGTCACAAAAACATTTGGAAATCTGAAGACATTAACCAAAGATGGCCCAGTCAGAAATACGGTATCTAAATGCAAAATGAACATGTCCTTGCATTCTTCTGCTGAGGATATTGGTAATTTTTTCAAAGTTCTGTAGTCAGACTTGGAGAGCAGTCAGTTATCCATAAAAGAAATTGGGTGTTAGTGTACATAAATAAAGAAATAAGCTTTGGCTTTACTCCATAGCCATTAAAGATTCATGTCTTCATGTATGGAAGAATTGTATGAGCTAAAACTGATCATAAAACTCTTTACAGCCTAAGGGACCTGGCAATTCTCAGGCTAACCTTTCCCACAAGCAAAAAGACTACAGAACTATTTTGGTTTCAAATATACGATTGCAATGTTGCGTAAAAACTAAGCTAGATCTGATGATGGTTAGACACATGGTCTCTGGAGTACTTGACAAAAGAACTATGAAGCAAAAATATCCACAACTAGATTTTATATATATTACACACACAAACTCTTTTTTAAAAAGTATCTATCTGCTGTCAGACAAAATAAAAACTTTGATTGCTGCAAACATTTCTGGGGGAAAACCCCTGCAGAAAGGAATTGCGGTCAGTGCCACAGATAACACTAGATGCTCCACACTGTTCATAATAGCTAATAGAGCAGCCTTAAAATTATAGTAGGTAATAAAGGGTTACATTTGATTGTTAAATGTGACTTTGCATATTAAATCCTCAGACATTAGAGAGAAAAGCATTGAAAAGGACATACACTGAATCATCTAGGTATTTAAAATCTAAAAGTAGGACCAATGATATTTTACACCAGCCTCAGATAAGCAGCAAGTTTGAGGAAATTGTTGTTATGCCTTTTGCATAGGCCAGAAAGAGTGGTAAAGATGTAGGTGGTATAAATGGGGGAAAAAAAAAAAGTAAACACCCAGAGCAAATTAGGAATAGATTTATCACTGCTGGCTGGGAGAAAACCAACTTGTTTGCATCCCAAACTGTCAAATGCATTCCTGCATAGAAAAAAATAGTATAGAACAGAACAGAATAGAACAGACTATTTCAGTTGGAGGGGAACTGCAATCATCTAGTCTAACTGCTGGACCAATTCAGGGCTGACCAAAAGTTAAAGTATGTTAAGAGCATTGTCCAAATGCCTCTTAAACACAGGCTTGGGGCATTGACCACCTCCCTAGGAAGCCTGTTGTAGTGTTTGATCACCCTCTCAGTAAAGAAATGCTTCCTAATGTCCAGTCTAAACCTCCCCTGGTGCAGCTTTGAACCATTTCCTCGCATCCTATCACTGGATACCAGGGAGAAGAGCTCAGCACCTCTGTCTCCACTTCCCCTCCTCAGGGAGCTGTAGAGAGCAGTGAGGTCACCCCTCAGCCTCCTTTTCTCCAAACTGGACAAGCCCAAAGTCCTCATAGGACAAGCCGCTCCTCATCGGACATTCCTTCCAGCCCTTTCATCACCTTTGTTGCCCTCCTCTGAATACATTCAAGGACCTTCACACCCTTAAATTGTGGGGCCCAGAACTGCACAGTTTTCCAGGTGAGGCTGCAGCAACCCTGAATACAGTGGGATAATCACCTCTTTTGGCCAGCTGGTCGTACTGTGCTTGAGGCACCCCAGGATGAGGTTTGCCCTCTTGGCTGTCAGGGCACAGGAGTCATTTGTGCATGTCAGTACTACTCTTGCTCAGTATTTTAGAGTACCTGCGTTATTGATGTTTGACAACAGGACACCTTTAATGAACATGAGTTTTATCAGTTTGCAATGCAGTATGTACAAGGCATGTCACTACAAGTTCCCATTATTTCCAGTACAACAGGTCAATAGAAAGTAGTGTCAAAATAAAGCACCTACTAATGAAAAATGATAGAGTCCATATTCAGCACTGTTAAATCAGAGCACGGCACCAGCAAAGCATGGCTTGTCATGTGCTGACATTTGATTCAATGGAAAACTGAAAACGAGAGTGCCTGTGCTACTAGAAATGGATGTCAAGAGCCCTTGGGGATTTGTAAATATCTAAGGAGACAGATGAGGAAAAACAGCAGTCAAAAATGACTTGGTGTACCTGGAGTTCCTGCCATTTACTCAAGACATAAAGCTCGTAACTGTGAAGGAAAAACAGCAGGAAGGCAGCAAAGACAGTTCGAAAGTCACGGGAGTGTGTCACACAAGAAAACCAATGAAGAAAAAGGCCACCCTGTGAGTCAGTTGCTGTGTAACAATCCCAGGAAACTGTGCTTTACCTGGTGTGTACAATTAGAATCAATAAGCCTGTCAGCATCTGATGACATATATGACCACAACTTACTAAAAGCCTGTGGATGCAAAAGCACTATTTTCTTTCATTAGCACATTAAGCTCACAGACCACCTGAATGACATGCAATTTCTTGTTGAGATCCTGGGTTTAAATCACACATCACATCCCATGGCAATGGTTGGACCATCCGCTCTAGCAGCAACATCACGAGACTGATAGAGGAAGAAAGGTGATACTCAGTGTTTCCTATAAGGGACCAATGTCACCTAGTACAGGAAACAGGCGTGAGGGACAGCCTGAGTTCAGTGAGGTACCAAAGCCTGGTGTTGTAGTTTAGGCTGGGCTGGCCACGAAACAAAAACCAGATGATCTCTTTAACCTCTCCCCGCCTTCCCAGAAGTGAAGGAATAGAGAGAATAAGGGAGAGTAAGTTAAGAAAAGATAATAATATCAATAAGAAAATAATGAAATATATACAAGATATACAAAACCAGTATAGAGCTCGCAGAATCACAATCACATCACCAGCCGCCACTGGGAAAGTCCCAGGCTAGACTCAGCAACTGTGTGGGAATTAAATTCAGGAATGCACAGATTGGGGTGAAAGGCAGATGAACAGAGTCTTCCTCAGATGGCAGCCACTGAAGAGGCTGACCCCTTTGATCCTTTAGCTTTATAGCAAGCATGATGCAGATGGGATGGAATACCCTGCTGGTCAGTTTTGGGTCACCTATCCTGTCCACTTCTCCAACCCCTTTATGCTCTTCCTCTTCTGGACCTCTAACATGGTACATAACAAAGTTAGCTCCCCTTGCTTGTTACAGCAATACGTGTAAGCCGGAGCTTCTCTGCATACCATTCTTTGGTATTAACAATAAACATCAGACTCTATCACTGACAGAAGCAGACATGGAAAAATACGCCGTTAATTTCAGACAGTGCCATTAGTTAGGAGACTTAACTGAAAATTAAAATTACTGGAAAGAAAACTGGTTCTATTCTACCTCAAACCAGGGCACCTGGCCACAGAACGTCTTTTCATTGAGTTGTAAGGGAGTTGAAAGAGTGGCAGGGGAATCAATATCTACCCTCTCTTAAACCAGGACACCACTTCTGGTGTTTTCACTACTTGCCTCTTTTTTCCTCCCCTCCTCTGCGATCCATTTCAGGTGCTCCATTTTTGCTTGCGTCCTACTAAGTCTTTGCTTCCAGCTGCTATTTCTGACCCTCCAGGTCACAACCGAGAAACTGGATCTTTCTGATGATCCAACAGCCACAAACAGGCCTGATTTATGCCCTATTCCTTATTATCTTTTCTGTAATGCCACTTAAGAAAATGTTCCTATGTTTCTCTGATACTGTCTTTCACTTTGCTTATTTTTACTACACTTTCGGAAGCATTGCTTTAGAAGATGGGAAACTCCCCTGTCATGTCTGCACAGAGCTTCCTACCTTTCAGTGTTAGACACCAGCTCTCCTTTAGAAGCAACAGGAAACTAGTTCCACCACTCTGATGATTTAAATAGCTTCATTTCTCAGTCTGACTTCCCCTAACAAGTGCAAAATCTTGAACTTCTCCTAGAGGCTTCAACCTTTTAGGAGTTATACAGCCATTTGATGTCTAGACAACAGTCTCTTCCAAACAAGATGGAGTTAAACAAAATAGTTTAAGGTCCTTATACCCATACAAACTTCATCTGTATCCATGAGGTAACATAAACTGTGTTCTGGTTCCTGAACATCCTTCTCCTTCCCTGCACAGGGCAAATAAACAGACTAACAGAAAGCCTGAAGGAAAGGTGCTGTAGGGCTGTGTGGGGATGAGGAGAAATTTATTTAGAAATCTTCTAATTTTCACCTATCTGATTGAATATGTCAAGTTTTCTCTGTCTCAAACCCATCTTTTTCTAGTTTATATTCTGATATAAACTTACAGTGTGAAAGCCATTCTCATATTTACCATATGGTAATGAAAAGAGACAGGAGAATCCACCTCAAAAAAAGTTCCACCTTGAAGCCCTGTTACAGAGGAATGTATTTATTATGTAATTAAAATAACCAAGTCTGCAATTTCATTGCAAATATCTCCATCGCTGTGTTACAAGCAGGATAAAGGAGGAAGCAGAATTCTTATGCTCAGTGTTCGCTCCCCCTATATTATAAGAATTGTATCATAAGTGAAAAGTTAAATCAAGTAAACAAACCTTTGTGGAACAACACTAGACAGTTGTAAAGTGCCGATTCAGTATTTTTACAACAGGACTCAGCCTGAGGAACTCTAGCCAGTTAAGAAAGATGAAGCACAAGGCTCGCAAAGTGGTTCCTTTCTGATGCTCTGAGGCTGAATTACACGCCCAAGTAGAAGGCATGACTGTGATCTTCACGTTTGAGACTCTGCCTGTTCAAACATTTATTTTGGCATATGCTATGAGTATGGGCTTCCCCGGGAGGATTCTGAATAACTGAATGTCAGGTATTGGCAATTTAATTAACCACTTCGAGTGACACCTCCCAAACAAAACCAGCATATATTTAAGCTATGTCTTTAAAATCAATGCATCCTAACTTTCTCTACAAACTTTACATATAGGTGATGTCAGTCATCAGTGCAAAGTTCTAGAATACCTACAGATTACTGAAAGTACCTTATGCACTGCACCTTTTTAATACCTATTCACTATGAGGTAAACATCACCTGTGAGCAGCACAGCTTTTGGGATCGCTTGGCCCAACACATACAAAGTGCAGATAAGACAGAATAATTGTGACCTAAGGTTAAATCTAAGTATTATATTTACAATCTTAGCCAATTTATGCTTACAGTGGCAGTGTCTCAGTGCACCATTCAGTTATACTGAGGAAAAAGAAGATAGGGGTTGACATGTTCTGGTAGGAGTGGTGAAATGATTTTTCAAGGAGGGGTTAAGATAGCAGCAAATTTCATAAGTCCTACCATAGTCCACATGAAAACAACTTTTTAGTTGCTCCTAATAGACTGTCAGATGAAAGACAGGATACAAAGTGGGTCATCACAGAATGGTGGGGGTTGGAAGGGCCCTCAGGAGATCATCTAGTCCAACCCCCTGCCAGAGCAGGGTCACCTTAGAGCAGGTTGCACAGGAACACGTCCAGGCAGATTTTGAATGTCTCCAGAGACGGAGACTCCATCACCTCCCTGGGCAGCCTGTTCCAGGGCTCTGCCACCCTCAAAGTAAAGAAGTTCCTCCTCACGTTTAGGTGGAACTTGCTGTGCTCAAGTTTGTGCCCGTTACCCCTTGTCCTGTCACCGGGCACCGCAGTTACTGTCATGACAGTAACTCCTGCACAGCTGCAAAGCAAAGATTTCCTAAAGATTTTTTTGGTAGCTGTTTCAGAGTAAAGGAAGTTTACCATAAAACCATCTATAGTTATTCATACAGGTTATTGTAGCAGGAAATGATATGTATTTTCCCTGAGATTCATCAATAATAAAAATTATACACCTGATAAATCAAAATCTTCATATATTAGAGACATTAGATTAGCTCCTCTTTCTGTTTTTAACTAAACAACTAAAGAATTTCCACAAGAGAAGTAATTTACTCTTTCGCCTCTGATCTCTCAAGGCACAGAGTATCAAAATATTTGTGCTAATTGTTTTGTCAGCACACAGCTGAAATAGAATAATCCACTATCTCCTTGAGTGTTCTCAAGATAGCAATGGAGCTTCATCAAGAATATACAAAAATGTAAAGAATATGCTAAAATAAAATGGTATTAATGTTATCAATGAATTAGTGCTTATACTGAAAGTTATACTAAATGTTAATTCTGTCTGTGGATGATGCAACACCATCTACAAATTAATGGAAAATGAGAATGGTTAGTTATTTTCAGGTTACTGCCCAGAACATACATGCAAAGCAAGCAACAGGTAAGCCATCATTTTATCTTGAAGGCTGTGGTGCCAGATATTATGTCGTATTTCCTCATTTACCAAAAGAGTGTCAGACTCGGAGATTTCAATTTGATAGCCTTACAATCGTGAAGAAGTTCAGGCATATGCCTGAAGATGGTAACCTTTATACCCTGCATTTTAAAAGATACTGGAATACTTCTCAGCAATTAAGATGTATTTTCTTCATGTTGGGTGAACACGGCTTAGTTGCAACCCTTAAGTTGTTTAAGAACAAAGATGATGAGTAACAATGAAGAGACTTTTCCACTGATGAATGCTAATTGCTAGTGTTTACTTAAAAAAACCCAGCAACCTGTCAAGACATGCTGTAAAACCATATAAATAAGCAGACGGTGACTATGCAGTGGCTATAAACAAAACTGGCATTTCATTAGCGACATTGGCCAAGTGGTCTTGTTGACTGATGGTGTGGATTAGGCAGGTTAAATGAGTTCAAAGAGAATTCATATTACACAGTTTTTTCTCTATGATAGTCACAAAGTTTCATGCATATTCAGAATCAGTCACTTCTATAAGAGTCTTATTACTGTTCACATATTTCATATACATCTGACATGATATGGTGCCACCACCCCGCTATGTTAATAATTTATTGGGGTTTTATGCATATTTCCAACATTCCAGCACGCTTATCTATTATTCCAGCTTTGGGTATTCTTGAATTGATTCCTTATGTTACTACTTCAGCAGGTAAATGTCATTACTTTCCACTAAATTCTAGGCTGGTAAATATTAACACTGTGCTGACTTAAATGTTTTTTTATTTGTCTTTCACAGTACACTAAAATCATGTTTAAGATAATCCTAAAATTAGAAAAAAAGGATCTTGTAAGCACTGAAGTTTATGACATAATGCATTCTTAGACACATAAGCTAAACAAAAGATTAATGGCAAATTTGTTCTATTTTTAAAAATAGTTTAATAGTCTGCTTTCAAATTCTAGTTTTGTTAAATTTCAGTAATTTATTTTTAAAGAGAGATATAATAAAATTTACTCAAGCTGATATTGACCAGTTTAAATAATAAATTTAAGTTTACATTTACATTACATCCATTCCTTTAGGTCTAACAACACATGAGATTCAGCTTCTATACTGAAAAGCCCATGAAATTCTGCTTATTCACAAGTGGATAGCAGTAAAAAAGTCTGAGCTGCTGATCAGACCAAATTATTGGTTCAGATTCTCTCAGTGAGAATATCAATAGCAAAGTATCAGCAGTAATGCAGACATACGGTAGCTGTGTGCCTGGGTTCACAGTACCATGGAAGGCTGAGGTCCTAAGGCTGTACAAGCCCAGCTTGGGAGACAACAGAAAGCCTTTGTTCTCTCTCCCTCTCATGACTGAAAAAAACAACTGTAAGTGTGACTGACCTTTACACATTAGGGTCCAAGGAAAGGCTGTTCTCGCATCTGGTAATCAAGGACCAAAAGACAGAAAAGGACTTTCCAATTATGGTAATAAAAAGGGGAGGGAGGGAGAAAGGATTTCATAAACTTGCTGGTTTGAACCGATCATACTGGCTAAGTGGTTTGCGCACCATTGTAGGAAATCAAGGCTGATACAGAATTTTTCTTAAATATCTATTAGCCTCTGTCATGTCTGAATTCCTCCAGAAATTATTCTACTCTTTCATCTCTGGGCTATGAGGAGGCAACTAGCCAACTAGCCACTTCATTCTTAGGTGTGTGTCTCAATATTTGTAATTGAGTCATTAGCACTCAATCTGCTGCAACATCATTATGCTCACAGTTGTGCCAGGAGGCAGATGTGGCAGTTGATCAGTATTCACAGCTTGCTTTGCTGAGGATCAACATAAGGCCCAGCAGAAAGCAGTGATGCCGTTCCCAGCTCCTTGTCACTCCCACCTCTTGACCTAGAGCAAAATGTCTAGCAGAGATGCCTGCCTGTTACTACGGAGACTTTCAAGGATGCCTTTGAGGTGTCTCCTGGAGGTCTCTAGAACATCCTGCCTCAAACAAGTTGTTACATCAGCTTTGGTAATAAACACACATCACTCTCAGCCCTTACAAGCGTTTTCCTCTAGAGTTTGTTAATGTCCCTGTTATTACATTAAGCACTCATCATAACAACAGTTTCTACTCAGACTGCTCATTTAGTCACCTACTGATGACATCATAGATCCCACTCTCTGCGTAGACATAAAAATAAGCATTTTTTTAAATTACATTTATGGGTGGAGTCCTTCAAAATCTTTTTTTTTCTTCTATGTTTCTTCTCCTCCTCTTTCCACCAGTAGGAACAAATATCCATAGTCCTTAAGAATTTTGGTGTTTAAATGCGTGGTAGGAAAGTGCTTATTGTTTTTTCTTACTACTTAGAAGAAAGAGGAACCTGAAGCACAGAGAGATGAACAACCAAGTTTTAAAGACACCTAGACAAACAGATGACTGTTTATAGAAGTAGTCCCATTAATATCTATAGGATTTAGGCCTTAGAAAAGGCAAGCTATGAAAACAGACCCCTCAGATATTGCTACTGTCAGTTGGTGGAAGGACTCCTTGGATTTCTTCCAACTTCTGCCAGATCTTGAAATGAAGGGTGTTGGGTTGGTAGCCTGGGGAATAGCAGCTCTCTACAGATGCTAGGACTGGAAAAAGTTTTACCCTGCTAGACATTAACATCCTACAACTTGTTGACTCTTGTGATAATAAGGCACAAGGGCCTCTCTGTCTACTCTGTAAATCTGTAGTCTTTTGTAATATATTGAGTTGTTACTATGGTTTTTAATCAGTCATATGTTTTACACTTTCCATTCTAAATGCAAGGTATAGCTCTGCAACCTGAAATTAAGTACAGGGAAATATGTACATTGAGAGGTGGGGAATAAACTCCTATCCAGCCATGCCACTACACGACGCACTCTGTTCATCTCCTGGGAGAGGATAAAGGATGGAAAAATGTGCATCTGTCTGCACTGAGCAGATGCCAGATGTCAATGGATGGCAGTCACTCTTCAAGTAAGTTCAAAGCCATCTTCTATACTAATCCCTTAAACTGTTTGCATTCCCTCTGAGGGAGAAATTATATAGAGAGAGACAGACACATGCAAGTACAGAGAATACATCTCACCTCTTGCAGAATTTCCATAAAATAAGACTGGACATAGGGTTATTTTTGGAGTCTATGAGTCCAGCTTTATGCTTGATTCCTGGCACAGTGTCATCTTTAAAACAACTGATTTTTATCAGTGTACTCTCCCATGTGCCTCTTGTAGCACCGAGTTCCTAAACTGTCTGCTTTAACTACAACAATCACATGGGGCATTAGAAGGGCTGTAGAGGTCTCTGGTGGCCTCCATAGCTTGGTATAGTCATGAAAATGCTCTCATCTGAGATGAGAATGATCAGAATTAATCCCTTACAGAGATAGGCTAGGATCTTGCTATTTTGGCTTCACAAGACCTCCTTGAGCTCAGCTAAGTAGGCTCTGTGAGCTGGTAAACAACAATGAATAAGATGCATTTGCAGTATTAGAAGGTTGCTTTCCATTTCTGATAGAAACACTAGATCTCAAAATATCACTGGGTAATATTAATCCAAATACAATGAATACAAGCAAAACTGATCTTATCTTGCTGGCACGTATAGTATTTCATTTTACAGAAGGCAGAGGAAAGAAGTAATCCTGATATATTTTTGAAAAAAAAAATGCAATCCCAAGAGAAAGTCATTTGCTAAGGATTTATCTGCTCCAATCATTCCTATTTCATTTAACTTGCTTTTAGTTAATTAGCTCAGAAAGTCTAGTGACCTAATGGAAATTATCGAACCAGTCAGCATGAAATGAGTTGTAAATGGTCTACACCATGATAAAAGGAATCCCATAGAATCTAGCTGTTTCAACTTTGTCTGTCTTGTTTATTTTTATTCACCGTGCCTCTCCTGATTGTTTTTCCCCTCTTTCTGTATTTTATTATTTAATACTTATCATAATCTCACAAATTGGTGTCATTTAGTATAGGTTGGCAGTCTTTGCCCTTGACTTTGGAATGTCCCAATCTTTAGCATTGAAAATGTTGCCACATTAAGTTTCTTCAAATTAACAAGAGTCTTGATTGTAGAACAAATTCAACTTCTTATAGTCTTGGGCAAGTCCCAAGACACTTTGATAATCAGATTTCTGGTGGTTGGTTGTTGCAGAGCTGTCAGTGTTTCACTGACAGTACGCTGAATGACATAGAACTTCAGTCTGACATACAATAGTTGTTTTCACGCAGTGACACTGAACTTCAGTTTGATGTACAATAGCTGTTTTCCTGGCTACCAAGGACACCCATTTTCCCTTTGACGAGGAACAACATTATAGCAGCAGATAGTCTCTGTACACGTAGCTAGTAAACTACAGTCTGCATTACATGTCTCTACGCTAAATAAGCTGTCAAGAAAGAGCAAGGTACTCTGTTTCAAGACTGAAATCCTAAATCTTTTTTCAGCTGATCCTTACATGTTGTCAAAGCTCTCCCACAGCTTTATGCTGCGTTAGAGACCCCTCATGGCCCTGTTACTCTGGTTGGGAGAAACCGCCCTATGTAAGCATACATTCCATGTGGATCACAATCCTTGAGTTCAAGCGTGCGTAACACAAGATAGGCTTTCTTGAAAATAAATACCAAAATAAAGATTGGAATGCAATATAAATGACTGACAGTTGATGTATCTGTCTTTGTTTACACACAAAATTCTTTCAGTGAAAGCTTTCAGGGACTCACCTTCTACTCTGTACTGCAGCAACTTTCCATTTTGTCAAAGGTGAATTGGCAGCATTCTTCCAGTGAGCTGACCGTCATCCTCCATTGTAGGCCTCCAGTTTTCAGAGATAAAGACATCTCTGTAAATCTCTCCTAAACCAGTGGAAAATTGCCTATTAGTATAAATTATTGTAACATATTCTTACGGTAAATCATTACAACAACCTGGCATCTCTTTTGAGTTACAAGAGACAACAGTAACTACTCTGATATTTCAAGCGCTTGGTGAATATAACGACATATGCTTATTTTTTACATGCTTATTTTACCAAAATGAGATGCTCAAGCTCATTAAATAAATTCCAGAATTTTCTGTCAAGCCAGGAAAAGACTTAAGTTTCAAAAAGAAAATGTAGCTGGCCATAAGGCCAACTTCTGTTGTAACTTCTGTTTTTTCATGATTTTCTATTCAACTTAATTTTCAGATACACTGTAGAAAACGTGTGTTAAGGCTGGTTTGTGCTTTGCATGGAATAATCAGCCACAGTATTTCACAAAAACTGTGAATATAAAGCAAGAAATCATTTGGCTGAAAGTCAAATACTCAACAGGTCTGTTTCCTCAGAGAGCAAGATGCCTTGCACAAGACATGCTTTGGCAGAGATACTGACTATAGCCATCAAAAATTATTTTTCAAATTTGCATGATCCTGACTTTATAATAGAGTTACTCTGTGTTCTCTTTCAAGGACTAGAAGAATGCAAGGCCATATACCACCTCCCCCTGCCTCCTTTGAATTCTCTCATGAAACAAAGCCTACTCTTACCCCATCTTTTAAAAAGCGACTTTCTGCATACCCACAGACATTACAGGGGTCTGCATTGCAAGGTTGTTTTCACTGAATTTACACACGCACTAATAATACTTGTTAAAGGTGACCATCTGATTAGTGGGAAGCAACAAACCATCATTCACGCACAGGAATCACTAAAAATAGCTTTACATCAAAAAGCTATCTGGGGTAGGTAAGTCAGGTGGGGAAGCATGTGCATTAGTAAGCAAATACAGTGCTGTCTTCTACGTCTTCAAATGCTAGGAAAACCAAAGCGGTTGGGAAACTCTATCTTGTTAAATGATATTTCCTCTCAGTGGTACAATACCCTGGGTTAAGTGTTTCTTTAAATGCTTGGTCTTATATCTTCATCATTTCAATCACAAGTGCCATGCACCCACATCCTACAGCTTCTTGATGACCCTGCCATGTGTAATTGGCAATGGTTTAGATACAGTATAGGTACCAAAGTTAGAAGACACTTAAGTACACCGTATTGCAGGCCAGTTAAGAAAATAATTATTCAGCACCACTTCGGCAATCACTTACACAGGCCAAACTCTTCTGAGACTTTTGTTTGTTCAGAAGACAAAACAGTGCTCCACAGTGAACGGCAACAGACAAGAAATACATGAAAAAAGCATGTAAAGTGTTTCCTACAGAAAAGACATCTGTGGCCATGGCACCTGAATAGGTAGCAAATCCACATGTCTCAAGCAATGCCAAATGATCTCCTGTATGCCCAGCTGCAAGTTAAAGCATCTGAAGCTACAACACACTGAAGGGTTGCATCAGCTGCTGCCTGTGGACATAAGCCACTGAAGACCATCTCCCAAGTCAACTCCGAGGAAGAAAGCTGCAAGAGCATAGTATGGTGTTATCAGCTTGGTCAAGTAACAAAGACAAGAGAGGGGATGTAAATTCAGTGCAGAAAACAGTGCAGAAACTCCTAGGAGTTGGTACAGCCAAGTTTCTTTCAACAACAGCTAGTTGAAATGAGATGGCTTTGCTGAACTTTTCCGATGCTGCATAGTCCAGGACTAACTGGAAGAAGAGTGAAACTTCTCATCAGCCTCTCTGAAGATAATTTGTGCTTCACTGCAAAAGACTATAAGTACTCCTGCGATCCCTTAAAATTTACTATGGAAGGATACCATACTGCATAATATTTACAGAATTACGAAAGTTAATTATCTGATTCAACGCACAAAACCAAAAGTTCCTTGTTGTTTCTGACAAACAATTCCCTTTAGCAAGGTGTTTAAATGTACATTTAGGATGGATTGCATCTTTTTTTGTACAGACTACCCTTACTATATAGGTTTATTCACACTAAAGGCCTCTATTCTGAAACTGACTTCAGTATAAGGTTTCTGTTCCCATAAACCTAATTAATGCATGGTGACAAAAAATTGGCTTCAACAGCTGGCCATGTTTCCTCCCCATCTCCTTCTGTAGCTTCTACATCTGTAAGCTTTGCTTTTCTCACATTATAGTCTCACATCTTTTGCAACAGCTCTCGCAATAACACATCCAAATCTCACTTATCACTTAGAACGAAGCTCCAGAATTTTGGACTCCTGATACCCACTTTAGTCTTGCAGCTGCTCGTGGTGGTTTTGCGTATGTCTGTAAGCAAATAAATCAAAGGCGGCAAATCAAGTTTACGCTACAAGTTTGTACAAACTCACATTGCAGCTTTTACTCCTCATGCCCCTGGGTTTCCTAAGACCAAATTTCCTTCTGATGTGATTTTCCTGCAGCTGACAAAAAAAATCTCACCAGAGACGTACCAGGTCTGCCTTCCTTTCCCTCTTGTGAGTGGGTTTTGTGGGAAGTAAAGGGGAGCGATTAGACTGCGAGTTGTCTTTTTTCACATCAGTAGAGGAAGAAGGGAAGAAGTTCTCTTGCATGAGTACACCAAATAACCGAAGTAACTGCAATGCAGTATATGTATATTCTTTGCAAATTATTAAACTTCACACTTCATGGAAGCTTTGCACTATTAGAAAATGTAAGGTGGGTACATAGTTTTAATGCATTTATATAGACAGGCACAAAGTGACACAGAGATCATAAGCAACTTGTCCCAGCTCAAATAACAGTTGACAAAAGGACAGTGAAGAGAACACAGAAACAGATACTTCCCAAATCCATCTCTAATTTGGTTTTGGCATCAGGCTCCAGCTCACCATTACTGCCATGTATCTCATGAAAAAGCAGCAGTAACAGGAAAGATGGGAAAGCTCCCGTCACATTTTTAGTCTTTCATCATTTTCTAACAGGGAATAAAACTTATGCTTAAGGAAATATTTTGGGGTTTGAGGGGGTTTTTTATTAGGAGTGCAAAGTTTATAAGCATTGGTTTTAGGTGAGAAAGGTGATATTGTAATTTATTTCTTGGTAATTTTCCACTTAATACTCAGCCAAATTATAACCACATGTTCTGAATGTTTAGCATATGACAGATGGTTCTACTTTAGCTGAATCCAACTAAGTCTTATCCAGTAAGGAAGAAAAAATTACTGGGTGTTTTTACCTTTCTGCTGTCTCCAGCTTTCTCCTAATTTCTCATTGTTGAGCAAGAGGAACACAATAACTTCCCCAAATCATTAGGCTCACTGTTTAAGAAACGTTCAGCTGTAGTAAGAACCTAAGCTGTTTATTTACCCAAATGCTGAATGAAACATTTATAGCAATTCGGGCAAGTTTCAATAATCTTTCCATATAAGCTAATTTTATTTTCACATGCTTTTGCACTTACAAGCAAAAATTCCAAAATACTGTGAGAAATGTTCTAATTGTGATATTTCCCATTTTATCTGCATCAAGAAGTAGCGGATACCTCCCTGGATAACCTGTTTTTATGATTAGGCCAGCCGACTTTACATCTAAGAGACTCACCCATTACAGATATGCTACCAATACCACTGGAGACTACAAGCCAGCAGCATGTGAAAGAACTTTCTTGGCAAAGATTGTCTCTCTTGCAACTGGATTCTTAGGTATACCAAGTCCAGAAAATCAACAGGGCTTTTCATTGAGACAGAATTCAGATGCAGCTATCTGCATTTTCCCAGACCACAGAAGGGCCTAGGTTTTGGTGTCTAGGGCTAGCTGTTCAGAAGGAAGGACTCAAGCTCCAAGGTTCTAGTCTTGGTCCAAAGCTTCCCAGACATCACTGGGGGTCAAAATCAGAGCACCAACATAGTCCCAAAAGTTAGTGAAGTGCAGTAATATAGGCACACAGACAATGGTGGTTCTAAGGGTGCATCACAGTGAATTAACTTTGTTCAAAAGAATATCTCTCTACTCCTCCTCACTTCCCGTCAAAGAAAACATTGGTTTTGGATAGCACTGAACTTAAGCATTTTTTGTTTTATGAAGAATAAAACATTTTGTACAACTAACTCCAAGTGTTTTGCTTTGATTTGGGGTATCCCTTAACTCTTTGTGTACTTTGTGTTATCCTCAGCAACAGCCATGGAACCTGTGAGGAGGAGGCAACAGCCTATGTCCTCCCAATAACATCATCAGAGAAACAATGAGAGAAACAAAGTCAAATTTTAAGTAGTACAGTTGCCACAACACTCCTGTGGGAGACACAGAATCACACTTTCAAAGGCAAATGCAGGATTTGAACTTAGGTCTTCCAATATCTCAAAAGCTGGGAGAGGCAATACCATCACCTCCAGCTCCTCTTTCTTCTCTCAGACTACATGGCTTAATTTTTATTTTTTTTTTTATGTTTATGACTGGTCCAACCTTTGGGTTTTAATCTTTCTTTATAGAAATAGAGATAAATACAGAAATAAAGATAATTAGTGAATTGAGCTGAAATTTATGAAACCTAAGCCATATTCCATGTTGAATAAAATAACTGCTGAAAAATAAAAAAACACTGACTAATGAAACAAGAGGAAATTAACTAGAGGCAATTAAAAAATATAGGGGAGTGGGGAACATACCTGAGAAAGGATATGGAAAACTTTCATCATTCAATACGTTACTAATCAGCATGATTAAAAAGTAGTTAACATTCAAGTGTACGAATACAAAAAAAATCTTGTTTGTTTTTGTTAGTCCACAGAAAGTAAAACACGTGATAGTGCAGACACCATCAAGAAATTTCACTAGGGAATCAGCATGAATTTACAGCCTATTTAGGAAGGAGGGAAGAGGGAAGAGAAAGGGTTGGTGTTAGAGTTGATCAGTACTGCTAGGATTGGTCCCTCAACAACACCCCCCTCCAGATTCCCCTTTCCGGAATGTTCAGAGCCCAGAGAAGTGTGCTTGTGCCTCAATGCCAAAGGAAATATTTATCACTTTTAATCACACTCAAAATAGGCATAAAAGAATACATTAGCACAACAGAAAGGACAGGGGAAATCTGTGTGGAAAGCTTAAACTTGTTTGTTTTCTCAAGCTTCAGATTTGAAAACACACCTGCTTCCAAAGAGAGCTATGCTGACAACTTTGACTCCGTGACACCCAGGCATTGGAGCCTTTTCCTATGATCCAGGAGTTAATCCCCAGACCACAGAGTTTGGCTTACAACCATTTCTTTAAATGAATTATTGTGACAAATGCAAGGTGAGCAAGTACAACTATCTAACGCTACAGTGAGATTATGGTAACGGTCTCAAAGAGATTCTGAAAAAGAGGACTGTGGTTAGTATAGGTGATGAAGGATTTAACAGATCACTTCAGCATCAATAGGCACTGAAAAAAATATACTAGAAACACAGAATAGTTTTCTATCTTTGTGGGCTTAAAATGCATCATTTTATGGATACGGCAAACATCACCAATTCTTCAGCTGCTTTCCAACTTCCCTTCTTAGTTGCAAATCAAAGCTCACGTTTGCAGCCACGACCCAGGAATTTGGGACCTGGGACCTGAATTTAGAGCAGAATCCCTGAAGCCTTTGAGCCCTGGCTCAAATAAGCAGTTTCCAGACTTATGGCTATCAAACCCCCCTCCCCCAAATAAAAACCCAACCTGAAAACATAGTCATGTCAAAAAATGTATGATCCTGAATCCATGGTAAGAGGCCCAGAAACCCGCAGCATGCAAACTTCAAGAGTCACATACAATGGAGGCTGTAGAGTTTCCTAAGTCATAGAATCATAGAATAGCTAGAGCTGGAAGGAACCTTAAAGATCATCTAGTTCCAACCTCCTCCAGCAGGGACACCTTCCACTAGATCAGGTTGCTCAAAGCCCCATCCAGCCTGGCCTTGAACACTTCCTTGAACACATCCATACCTTCCCTGAGCAGCCTGTTCCAGTGTCTCACCACCCTCACAGTAAAGAATATCTGCACAATATCTAATCTAAATCTCTCTTTCAGTTTAAAACCATTACCCCTCATCCTATCACTACAATCCCTCATAAAGTGTCACTCCCATCTTTCCTGTAGGCCCCCTTTAAGTACTGGAAGGCCTCTAGAAGACTTTCTCAGCCTGTCTTCGTTGGAGAGGTGTTCCAGCCTTATGATCATCTTCGTGGCCCTCCTTTGGACTTGGTCCAACAGGTCCATGTTCTTCTTATGTTGGGGGCCTCAGAGCTAGACACAGTACCCCAGGTAGGGTCTTGGGAGAGTGGTGTAGAGGGGGAGAATCACCTCCCTTAACCTGCTGGCCACACTTCTGTTGATGAAGCCCAGGATACAGTTGGCTTTCTGGGCGGTGAGCACACATTGCCGGGCTCATGTTGAGCTTCTCATCCACCACCATCCCCAAGTCCTTCTCCTCAGGGCTGCTCTCAATCTATTCTTGCCCCAGCCTGTATTTGTGCTTGGGATTGCTCCAACCCATGTGCAGGACTTTGCACTTGGCCTGGCTGAACTTCATGAGGTTCGCACAAGCCCACCTCTCAAGCCTGTCAAGGTCCCTGTGGATGGCATTCTTTCTCTCCAGCGTGTTGACCACTCCACACAGCTTGATGCCATGGGCAAACTTGACGAGGTTGCACTTAATCCCACTGTCCATGTTGCCGACAAAGATGTTAAACAGCACCAATCCCAATACTGACCCCAGAAGAACGCCACTTACCACCACTTGGACATTAAGCCATTGACCACAAGACCACAACTCTTTGAGTGTAGCCATCCAGCCAATTCCTGTCAAAGCTTGTTTGTTTGCATGAGAAACCGAGAAAGATGTAATAGAGCTATGGCCACTGAAAACCCAGGCTTCCTGGCAGCCTGTCAAGTGATGCAGCAAACCCTACTTCACAAGAGACCTGACACACCTGACCTATGTCCTGACTAGTCAATAGGCAGAGACAACGTGAACAATGAGACCCAGGGCACGCTTACCAGTGAGGGCTCAACACAAGCACTGCTGAAACCAGCCACCCAAGAAGGGAGGCTAAAGTGATAGCAGCACTATGTTCATGACCTCCGAGAGACAAAAATCACAGCCATGGATATTGTGTGTGCTGCTGGCACGGTGGTAAACACTGTGGTAGCAGCCCTAAATTGCAGAGGTCTGGGAATGGTATGAGGGAAGACTGCTTGGGCCAAAAGACTGCAGACTACGCCATGTACTGCGTACGAGAGCCCATCTAAGCCTCTGGGAACAGGCAGAGTTGCCAGTACCTCATTTGTCTCCAGACAGGCCTCCCTCTGCCGAGTACACGTACAGAGCCAGCACCAGGTTTTGGGGAAAAAAGTAAAATAAAATAGCGCCATTCTGTGACAGGTAACTACCAGAGCTCTCACTGACTGGAAATTCTATATTAATGGCATATATACCAGCGGACTACAAACCTTAGGCATTTAAATCAATCCAGATTTGAAGTTTTGTCTTTATCCTGCCTGCAACTTTAGGTATCTCTTTCTTTTAAATACCTAAAAGTGCTTTACAGAGATGAGGACACCTGCAGGTGAAAAGCACAGGATGAGCAGTATCATTAGCTTCAGAAAGTAGGAGATAAGCTGAAAATTTAATCAATCATTCTAAATAATCCTCCCACCTTTTTCATTTAATGCATACCTTTTTCAGTGATTTTTGCTGTAGGGTAGTATTTGCATATGAAGTGTGCAATTAAGAGCTCAGAAGAGACTACTGAAACCCTCTACCAACTTTGTGAAAATTACTTGAAAATGTAGCTCTCAAAAATACATGATTATTGGTATAAGGTATATCCAGATTGCCCAACACTATTATAGGATGATTTCCTTTATTGAACATCATCCTTCTTTTTTTTTTAAAAAAGTCCATTAAATTGCAAAGAATTTGGGCAATTGATATTATTGCTGTCCCACTGGTCCTCGTTTTACTGGGAATTTGTCTCTAAAGCAGAAATGACACAGATCCTGTTGTCTCATTGCTCTGAAGAAACTTAATGGATTTTTAACAACAAACTGACATGGTTTCTCATACTAAACCCCCCTCTTTTTTACCCTAGTATCAGTCTGCATTAAATGGTAGTTCCTAAAACTTCATCCATGAATCACTGAAGTTATTAACAGGTTTGCACAACAAATCTCTCAGGGGAATACCTTGTGGAGAGTCTGTGCTCCACTGACAGGCAGACAATTGGTTTTCTCCCGATTCATGCGTGACTTTTTCAGAATCTATCAATGTTCTACATCAAACTAAATTACAAACTAAGTTTGTGAGCTGAAAAACAACATTTCTACCTGAGGACGCTTTTTCAGCCATAGATGACGTTAGACATGATTGCAACTCCCTACCAACAAAAGCAGTGCTAATGAAATCAGATCCTTTCACTGGAATAACTGTAGGGAATTAGGAGTTAAAATCTCTTTAATTTAAATCTACTGTTATATTCAGGACATCTGTTAATAACGGACCACAGGCTCACCTGATGAAACTACTGAAATCAATAAGACCTATTCTTACGGCTAGCATTTAAAAATTCAGTTAACATTTAAAAATTCACATTTAATCAAAGCAAGAGTCACACTATCACTCTTTCTTTACTGAAATAAGGCCATCAAATTTTGAAATTGCGGCACTTTTTCTGCTTCCTTAGGAAACACTTGTGACCAGAGTTAATTAATTTAAATGTTATGTTTGTATCAACATTTTATGAAAGATGCATCCAAAAAAAGAAGCTACGTATATAAAATCTAAGACTTCCAATTCCAGATTCTAATGTCAACTGCAGTTGAAGCAGTTATTGAAAAACAGCTTCTCTGGTAGACTACAGAGCAGTGATCACAATGGCTGCTATTCCAAATCCAGAAACCAGACATCATTCAAAATACGTGCAAGCAGGAGAGGCGGCTTCACTAAATTATTTTCCAATGACTTTTGTGTCTGTAGAACATGCTGAAATACCAGATAGTTCAATAGCTTACAGACATCAAATAAAGGACACCACACAAATTTAACAAATACAATAACCAGTCCTCAAAAAAACCCTCAAGAGCGTTCCAGCAGTGGAGGACTGCCAGCAGAAAGTTACCCTTAAACTCTGATACTTGCCTCATGCTCAGTAATATCAACTTCTGAATTGGAAAGAGTGCTTTATCTGGTACAAACTGAAGTTCAACTCAGAGCAATGGGCACATTCAGGCACCACAGTTTGACATTTGTCCCAAAGGCACATAGTAAATTGCCATCCAGGACACAAATAAATTGTCTTCCATCTTCGAAGCTGCTGCACAGACTACCATGTTGATATTTACTCCTAGATGCCCATAACCAATCAATCACAGGATTCTCATCTGCTCATCTAAACCACACATTTTAAAAACAGATATTTTTTAAACTGCTTCTTATGCTGACTACTGCATCTTTGACACATTTTAAATACAGGGCATTACTGTGGACCTTTGTAAAAATTTTCTAGAAGTACTTCTTATAAACAGCAGAGATTTGCCATGAGGGGTGCATATCTCAAATGCACTTCCAGGAGTCAAAATTCTTCCACCCCTATGTTAAACAAAGAAGAAGAATTTCTTCAGTCTGTAACCTGGTTAGCATTTAGAGACCGAAACAGTTAGCTCTATGCACTCCTTCTGCAGTGCTTGCTAAAACTGATAGATTATCTTGTACACTGGCTTGACAGTGGAGCTGCACATATAAAGGAGACAAAAGCTATTATGAAAGACTGGTTCTCCCTTTCTAAGATGATGTTGCGCTCAATTAGCTTGTTACCTGAAAGGTTATGCATGCTGTTATTTTAGCCCTTAATAGTAAAAACTGTCTCCTATGGGCTTGAAATGTCAGCTCTTCCTTGCAAATATCAAAATATTATTTCTGTCATATACTCATTTAAGAGTTACTCTTCAGCAAGGTTTAAGATTAACCAGTTACTACACATTGCAATTAAACAACTGCCTTCAGACAGGCGCATTTTCAGGCACGTGTATGACTTCACCCTTTAGAACCTCTTTCTGCTATTTGTGCAAATCCCTAACGGCATCTTCATGACAAATAGGGATGAGCAGTGACATTTCTTTATTCAATTATAAGGAATGAAGTCTTTCTCAACCATGGGATTTATTTAATACTAGCTGTATCAATTGTTAAATTCTTCATGGAGATCTTTAACCCATTAGCCCACACTGCTCATAAATTACTAAGCAGTTTTATTCATCCAGGCAAAACCCAGCCTCCTTTATTTTCTTGGCAATTGAACAATTTTAGGAAACTCTAACAAGGAAAATTGAGAAACCTAAGCAAGCCTTGGCTCAGCCTACCTGCTGACCCTTTTTCTGTCCATATAGACCCCCTTGAAAAAAAGTAATTTAGCTCAAATTAGGCTTGAAAGCACACAAAGAATCACAGTGGAGCTTGGTGAGCTAGAAGGAAATCACAACATCCGATGACCTTTCAAAACTCACATTAAATAAAAATTTAAATGTATATGACTGCTGTGAAACTTTGTGAAAGATCTTTTAAATTAGGCAATACTTCTGATGATCACATTAGAGACATTGATTCTGAAGTCAATGGTTGTATCACCTGCAGACAGTATCAAGACCAGTGCGTGATGCGATTTTCAATTGCAGTGCAATGTTATTAAGGCAGGAATACTTTCCAGATATTCACCCAATGCTACTAATTACAGACAGGTAGGCAGGACAACCAGCAGCAAGAACTCTAAGCAGCAACAAATCAGAACAGATAGACCACAATTCTGGGACGGGAGGAATAAATTGCCCTCTTAGCACAAACTTGGCCTCAGTGCCAGTAGAGACACAGCTTCTTCCATCTGTAAGAGGGAGTGCCACCACTCCCCTGGCAACAGGCCCAAGGCAGAAAGCAGACACACAAAAGCAACATCGCTGCAATCACCTGAGCTTGGTGGAAACTTCTGTGGACCATTTTCTATACAGGTGTGGAGACACCTATTCTCCCCAGTCCTTTCCCTGAGATTACTGCACTCAGGAAATGTAAGAAAGAATAGTTTCTACTCTCCCTTCTACTATTTCTGCATTTGCTGTGTTGTTAGGGAGAATCATATCTTAGAATGAGCAATTCTTTAACTGGCCTTGAGTCACACAAGCACCACAATCATGACTTGCTGCTATTCTCTGGAGTAAGAGGCTCAGTGAATGGAAGAGAATAGACAGGTTGTCAAGGAAAATATTTAGCACCTGATCCAAGCTGTAACAACAGCTGGCAGAGAAGCTGGAGGCAGTTGTGCGTTACATGCTGTGTCATTTTTCAAATTTCCTTGGCGTAAGAAGTTAAACCAGACTGGATGTTAATGGGGATGTAAATTAGCAATGCTAATAGGGATCTACTCTTCCTGATGTTTTTTTACTTGCAGAATACCATCCTGTTTTGTTTTGCTTTCCCTGCCATGCAATTGAAAACATCTGTGTCAGAAAGCTTGCTCATAATAAATGTTTTCAGAATAAGTTATCAGAATCAATAGCATCAATCTTTAAAATTAATGAAATGCAGCTTCTCGGCCTAAATTGAGATGGATGGTCACACACTGCCTCTTATATGCATATAATGGTTCTAATCGTGCCTGATCAGCTTTTGCTATTAGCATCAATGGGAGCTAGACACAGGTTATTGCTGGACGTTGTAGGCAGAAATATCCACATGGCAGCCTATGGGAAGAAAAGATGCACGTCCTGCAACATAGCCTAGACATGGCCAATAAGCCAGTGAATTAATGGACTTTGGTAACCTGGAGGATTCTTCTTGTCTCCAGGAAGTAAAGAGTCGCTCAGGCATGCACTTTGGCCACCATCCTGAAATCCTGTCCATTCCCACAGCCACCTCAATGCTAGTAGCATCTCATGAACTTAATTAGTTTACACAAGCAACGCTAGAGCCAAATTGAATATGCTGTTTGTCCAAAAGCAGCTCAAGGCCTAGCTGCACTTTTTGGTGTACCAAGAAGTAGAAGTATAGAAATGCCTAAGTACAGGCGCTAGCTCTCTGCAGGGGCTGACCAGATGTCCTCCCTCCTGAATTACCTTTTTTCCACCTTCTGGATGACAACAGTGGCACAGCTAAACAGGAGATGCCATCTTCACCCCCTACACCCCCCATCCCCCTTATTTTTGGGGTACTAAAACTGATCTGTCTTTTTTCCCCATGAAAGCTGAAAATATGGCTACGCATTTTCCTGCACTTGGGAGAGGATACGCTGTTTTCATCCCTCAGGCTGGGTATTTAAGAGGCTGAGGAAGACTATATGTAACTATAAACCTCATTGTCAGCTAAAGGTTTCTCTCCCTGTCCTCATCAGAACTTTCTCCCCTTATCACAGAAAGGAACCAAGATTGATGGATACCTTATGACTTGTCATCCTCATACTCCATAGAGAGGCAATAAAAATAGAGGTCATCTCAAAATTCAGTAGCATATTTCAAGATCCTTATTTACTTTAAACATCTCCATTAAATGGATCACTAATAAATAAAGCACAGGGAAAGAAGATTGGGTTACATCAATTCTCTACCATGTTACAATTTAAAGATAACTCTGAGCAACTGGGACATTTTCCACACACTACTGCTCCAGAGGATACCACAGCTCAAGGTAACGTGTCCTGCATGAGCAGATAAGCATACCAAAATGATCAGAAGTAAATCCTACAAAGCACTACACATTGCAACGTTCATGTCAGTTCCACCAAGTCTTCAGCCTCCTTGCCTGTTTCATTCTCTCTTGGGTATCCACAGAGCACCAAGAGAAAAGGACAAAAGAGGTGCAAATAGGGAGCATACAGAGCAGCCAGCCCGATTTTCTCACTCTGTCTCACAATCCTGCTGCTTCCACTCTAGTTATCATTCTTGCCTTCCTGTCTTTTTTGTGTGCGTGTGTTAAGAGCCCTCTCTTCTGCATTTCCAGCTATAGGAAACAGATCTTTTATATATCCATACTTCATGACGATTGTCCCATTCACTGATAATCACAGTGGGAAATCACTCTCTTCTATTCCTAAACTCTTCTTTTTATAATTTGCAACCTTTATCTAAATCTGAAACTATTACTGATGTAAATAATCCCATTGATGCAAATGAAACTACCTGGATGTAGATAACTCCTGAAAACCGGAGGACATTTCCTAATCATTTAACACTTATGTTAATAAATTCTATGATTTTCCTCTCTTTTGACAGTGCATTAAATAGAAAGAAAATACAAAGACTAGAGAGTTTGTTAGAGGTGGTTCACTTAACTATAATCACCTTTAAGCTGTTGGAGAAAGCACTAGAAGCAGTTAGGGTAAGGTGCCCCATTTCACAGGTGTCTCTAGGGTTCAAGCAGGTTTTCCACACCTTCGTTCACAAGCAGTTGAGGACATTAAACAGAATAACCTGATTTAAAGAAAACAATATTGCTAAATTTCAGGCCACTGTCAGAATCCTGAAGAGGATTTTGCTCTAGGATGTAGTTTCTTCTACAGAACAGTTTCTTCTTCAATTGAGACACAAGGTTACATTAAGTTAGAGTGGCCAAAATGATGTCTGAGGGACCTACACCATCTCCAACTCAGCCTAAAGCTGTGTTCGGCTAAATACCAGTGCCAGTCCACAGTATCCATGCAGTCCTTTCTTAGGTTTTTGGAATTAATGAGATAATTTTATTTCCAAGACCTGCATTCTCTCTAGAAAGTGCTTTTCATGCTAATAGGAAGAAATATGAAATCTGTTATTTACAAGGACTAGTACAACAAAAAGACCCCAACAAAAAGCAGCATGCTTTGTCTTTGGATAGACAACTTTTAGGCTGTCCTATGCTAAACATTCGGAAAAAACAGCTAATGGCAATAATAATAATAAAATAGCTGTTTAACACTGTTTACGCATGCCTGCCCTAAAGGAAGGCAGCCTTTAGAAAAAGCCGCCTTTCCAAGCTCTAATGGCTTGAAGGTATTTTCCCAACATTCTTGACCACTCATTTAAGAGTAGAGATTTATTTTTTCATGAGGAACATGAACAAGAAGTGCTGCATGACAGAAGTTTTAGTTAGTTCCAAGCTGATCATAACAAGGTGAATTAAATAGTTTTCAATTCTTTAATACCAATAGTTAATTAAAAACTTCTGTCTGTAATGATTTATTCTGCAGCACAAAGGCCTTGCCAAGTCTATTGTTGTCATCTTCAAAACATTTCTACAAGGCAGTCCAGAGGAACACAGCTTACAGTGGAGTAAGTAACTGAGCTCAGTATCTCTGAAATCCTGGATAGCTGCCTCACCTTAGATCCCCTGTGCCCTCTGATTACTATACATCCAGCAATGGTGTTCCTGAGAAACACATGCCCACTACACATAGCAGGCATCATCAGGGAAGGTTTCTTTGCTTCATGTTGAAACATGTCAATGCCTCACCAGGGAGAAGAGCTGCAGAAAATGACAGTGAGGGGCTCTGTCTATGAGGCCTGTTCAGCCCTCAGCATCAGTGCTGAGGCTAACTATGAGAATGCCAATCAGTGGAAACCGTGGGCTAACAGCTCCCTGGACACATGACCAACACAAAGCTAAACTGAACCTCAGTTTATTTTCAGAGAAGGAAGTTTTATTAGCCAAGAAATAACATATCTCTGCTTGCTTTGTTGATGAACAATTCTCTTCTGCCTGCTTCCCTGATCAAAGCACAGCTTCTCTCTTGCCTTAACAGCTTCTTAAAAGCTAACCTCATAAATATACATAGAAAAAGAGAGAATTTGACTCTGCCACAGTTTAATGTAATTCTTCTTTTCATTTTCTTCAAGCTATCTCACTTTTTTCTGTCTGCAGAGATCCTCCAGTCTGACTCTGTCCTCTTCCCAACTCCTACCTGCATGTCCAGTACTGCATATATTAGCTACTGTCATCTGATTGCACATCCTGGGTTTATTGTTGTTGGGGTTTTTTTCTTCCCAGACCTTAAATGCAACACTGATACATAATCACTCAGTTTTTCATATTTGCAGCAGTTTCTACTGGGGTGGGAGATTTAACAAAGCAGGAAAAACCCTGATGATTCATTGAAGAAGAGAACTGGCATCCAGCGTTTCGATATACTTTCAGATTTTACAATCTCATACAGCTGAAATTCTGTCCTTTGGTGGCAGTTAAAGACCCTAAGAAAGGGAAACCATTGCTATTTGGTGAGGAAAAGTGAGTTGCTCTTGAACAGCAGCCCCTATACTCTCAATATCCTCTTCTGCTTGACACATGTGCTGCAGGAGGTGAATACACAGTACATAAAAGTAGCAACCAAGAGCAACATTTCAACAATTTTTTTGTTGGTATAATTTGAAGAGTCTCATTGAGTTATGTTGCTGTACTTGGTGGATGTAATGATTGTGCAACTGGATGGTGAGGGCTTAAACTGCAGATGACATCTCCATTAAAATGATTCATGTTATCATGGGATTAGGTCACAATAACAGGGCTGCAAATGCCACAGTACTTGTCAGAACCATCTCTTGCTGCACCCTCTCTGAGTGGTGCCAGTGACACATTCAGGACTTGTTCTGTGATACTCTAAGTGTTTAAGTCCTAGAAAATGACGCACAGGATAAATGGACAACCCAGGGGATCATTAACAGGCTATCAGGCTTTCACTTTATGTTGACATCCAGGATGGGTCAATGACAACCACAAGCCCTTTCTGTCTGGCCTTGATGGGTTACCCATAGCACAAGAAGCCACAACACAAAAAAGGCACTTAAAATGGGAAGTACAGTAGAATCCAAATCCTAAATAAGCCAGTTCATGCTCCAGACTTTCAGCTATGAAAACTTTTGGCATGTGCTGTAGACTGCCAACAGTCTCTCTCTTAGAGAGACTGGGGGCTACAACTGAAGCAGTATCATTCACCAAATGTGATCAAGTGTCTTGGTCCTGTCTTACCCTGATCCATCCTTTGCATGTGCTGTCCTAGATACTCTCTGGCTTCTATAGAAAGGAGGTTCTGCTCCCTAACAATGCACAGGTCCTTCTATAGGCTTATTCAACCCATGGTGTAGATGCAAGGTTCTTAGTTGGCACCTACTACATGCGAATTAGTAAACGTAAAAAGACAGCAAAAGAGACCTTCAGAGACACCTTTTGCATTTCCACCAGTGTGTTAGTATGACCTGAATCCTTCCCTTGCACAGCTGTACCACAACTCTAAATAACTTCCAAGGAACATAAATGAAAGTGATAAAGCAGAGAGGTACTGATTTTTGTCCCTTTCCTTATACCCATATGCTTTGGAAGTAGAACACTTATTTTGCTACCTTTGCCCCAGTGGCTGGTTTTGGTGGCTTCACTTATTGAATCTATGGATTATTTTGAGTAATTCTTAAAATCAGGTATACATAGCACTGTGTATTTACACAGTGGATTATAAATGCAGACATATTTTTCACCTTGGATAGGATTACAGACTAAAAATAAACTCTTCAAGCAAATACAACGTAAATCCAAAGTAAAGCCATTAAAAATACTAATCAAGAGATTAAGGAAAAATTATTTGGGGGAGAGGTTATTTTCAAGTTAAAATCAGTGGAGAGAGAGCAGACAGGTGAGCAGAGCGAGTGTCGTTCAAGAGTAGGGGAAACACTGATGTGAGATGAAACTGATGTGAGACTGTGCAAAACAGAAGTAGGCATGGCCAAATACAAGGTCGGATAAGAAGTGAAGGGTAGGACCACTGCAGAAATTACGTGAAAAAGAGAAAACTGAAGCAAAGCTGGGTATAAGAAATATGCAAGCACACACTTCTCTCCAGCCAAACACCAGTGTACTTGCCAGCGACACAGAATGATACATACAGGCACAGCAAATCCAACCCAGGGAAATCCACTCTTGCAAAGCCAGAGCTCTTGTTCATGCACTCTTGATTGTGCCCCAAAAGTCTGGTCTTTTTGAATGTAAACATAGCCCGCAAAATTATACACAGAAGAACAGGGACAGGACAGAAGAGGACACACCAGACATCTACATGAATCGAGCAACCAAAACATAACCTGGAAAGGAAAGAACAGTCAAGTCAACTCTTGAGGACAAAGATACTTGATCTCTTTCTCTGACCTGCAGGAGAAGCTGCTATTACATATCCATAACGCAAGCTGCTAGTGGCAAGGTCAAGTATCAATAATTTAGCTAGTTTGTCCACAAGAAGAAAATTAAAATAATTACATGACAACTTTCTTCTGCTAGCATCTCTCTCATTGTGAATTACACGGTGACATGTGCTTGCCCATATACCAGCACTGCAACTGACCTAAGTTAGTTAGTTCTTCTGTCATTCAAATACTCTATGAAAATACATATACTTACATATATGGTTATACATTCTATGCACAATTTTTTATATACAGGAGTCTCCATAATATGTCTAAACATGTAATCCCCTGTGCATGGTTTCTCTCTGGAAATCGTTAGTTATTCTAGTGATGCCTAGAGGCACTTGCAGAACTCCCCTCCCAAGAAAGGAGAATTTCCTTGTTTCTTGTTCAGTCAGCTTTAATGACTTGACATTGGGTATCAGGGTACCTGCCAGGGTAAGCTGCCCCTCAACTAGATCTATTGGGAACGTATTAAGTCAGGCAGCAACAGGAGGTGGCAAGGTATGAACAAAAGATGTAATAAGGCACAACTTCTTCCAGGATTTTTCCTTTTACTTTAGATGCTCCTAAAGTCCAAGAGGATGTGAAGCAAACAGGGCTAAAATCAAGGCACTGCAGAGGAAGCAGGGACAAGTAGATGTTGGAGTACCTGCAGTGAGGCTGTTTGGGAGGACTATTTGTTTAAAAGTAGATTAACAACTGCAGGGTATTCCATCACTCTTCCTCAGTCACTTTACATTAACATTCCTCTAATTTTAGCTTCACTGAAGTCACTGATTGACTAATCTAAAAGGAAGAGGAAAAACAGCAGAAAAGCAAGGCAGAGTACCATGGCCTTAAACAGCTATTAGGATGGGGTTGGCAAGCCTCTTCACAGCACAGATCACGTTTGAATGAAGATGAGACTCCCAAACAAAATTAGTTACAGCAGTAGTAACTCAGAGGAACTTATAAAGAGAGTACTGGGGAGAGAGGCAGAGAATGTAAGTGTGTGTCCAGATCTCCCTTGATCCAGAAGAGCAAGTTGAATGTCAATCTCTCTATCTCTCTCATTATCTGAAAATAAGAATACTTTGCTGTAAATGAAACATCACATTGAAGCCAAATGAACATTTTTCTTTCTAATATGGGAGAGGAGGGCAGGGGGATGGAGAATCAAAAATATAAGTTACTTCAGTCCAATGTTTGCTTCATGAGATTTAGGATTTGAAAACACTGTTAATCAGTAGGCCAATTTCTGCACACCTTTTCTCAGAAAGCACAGGATTGTATAGGGTTGTCAATGAAGCAGCACAGACATCCAACTGCCGCTGTACAAATGATGAGCAGACAACGCTGCTTTGGCCTCTTGTGAGCCTTGTAACTCAAAGTTACATAGGCACCACCTAACAGAAGCCAACTAAATGACCAAAAGTAATGTAGGAAGAAAAGGATGTTAAGTCTGGTATTTCTTCTGTTACTGCTAACCCTAAACATTTTCAGGGCAGGGGTTACTCTTCAGTTAGCTTGCATATTCAATGCCTCATACGTGTTTATTATTCATGAGGACTAGCTGACAGCTGGATAGGTAGATAGTAGGTAGCTGGTACTGCCCACACATGGGCTGTAATAAGTCAAGGAGTAGGTATCACTGAGTGCTAACCTGTTACCTATTGGGAACACAGTTTGTAATCAGTCTTGGCTGCCGATACTGGCATCACTACAATTTTTAAAAACCTCTGATAGATAATTGCAGAAGACCAGAAGTTGCTGGGAGAGACACTCAGGGCATAGGTATGTACAGTGGCCAAAAGCTCTACTGAAAGAGCAGAGATGCGATGGCAGCACCCTGCTGTTGCACAATCAAGGACATGATCTGCCTGCCTACAGGTGTTCCCTCTTGACCCAGGCTCCACAAAAGGCAGCGCAATTCAAAATGGTGTGAAAGAGCCCATAAACCATCTTCAGTTATTTCAAGAAGAACCACCCACCAAGTTGGTGTTGGTTTTGATCCTGGCAAGAATATGATGGGAGGGTAAAAAGGAAGAGGAATGAAGGCTCAGGAACACGCTGGTCTTTGGCATGAGCAGAATTTGGCTTCCACTCTGCTGCCACCTGGAATGAAGAGAAATTGCTTCCACTTCACCTCAGGATTTTCTATAAACAAGACACAATTATATATGAAACAGGCTAGAAAAAACAAAGGCAGCACTAATGGGGCACTAAAAGGGTTTGGTTAAAGTGGAGAGCATGAGCTTAGCTGTTAATGGCAAAGCCCCTGGAAACAAAATGTCAGCAGATTCACACCTGTCATTTGGTCTCCCATCCTGTGTCCCCCCCAGCCCTGATCTCAGGGAGGCACAGTGTCAGCAGAACTCACACAGGCAGCGTGCTTAATTCACTCAGGCAGCTGGGACCATACACTTCCACAAGTCCTTCTCTCTCTCTGCCCTCTTCTCTGCTAAGCAATGATGCCTGCCTGTGAATGGTATACACTCCGGCAGGAGAAAAGCTCTTCTCTACTTGCTCTCCCAGTGCGAAGGGGAGAGTCTGAACAGTGAGAGCTGTCAGTTCCTATCTTTCTTTGCCACTCAGCTTATTTCCTGATTCCTAAAATGAAGCTGCAGCTGCACTGGATGGATGTGCTTAAATGCAAGCCTCCGGAGATGGGGAAGTGCTGACTGGTGAATTGCCTTCTTTCACCTTGTTCTGATGCCATCCTCTACTCTCTCAACTTTTCTGCTCTGCCCTACCCTTTTCCAAAGGATAATCAGAAACCTGTTTACTTTAAAATTTTTGTACAAGTTGTCCTTGATGAAAGCTCCCCCATATGCTTCTCTAAAATGACATCTACTCCAGCTTCCTTGAGCTTAAGGGATTTGAAAAGTCCAGGAATTAGAACCCTGTATGCAGTTAACTGTTCCCACCATCCCACCCCACTCCATCCCCTTCTTGCAAAGAAATACATCCTAATTATTTCATGTTCTGTGTTCCCCAAAGGAATTATTTCATGTTCCCTGAAGGAAGCAGTTATAATGCAGCCATATTCCTTCAAGGCATCAGCCTTGAGACCAAAGCCTAGCTATTACACTGGATTCCCAAGTAGTATCTAAAGTAGTAGAGATTTCCATTCTGACATCAATCCTTCCAAGTGCTCTCACTTACATCTTCATCCCTAGTTTTACAATCGTGCACTAAAGGGATAATATTAGGCATTTATTTTTAAACCTAAACCGAACACTTTTCAAGGATTGCGGGAAAAAAGGCGCTATGTATAGGAGGTAAAAAATAATAAATATGATTTTTATAACCAAAGAGAAGAAGATGACAGACAAATTTGGTCAAATCTACAATCTTTAAATGAAACCATACAGAAGTTTGGGGTTTTACAACACCTCCTCACCAGCCAATTTCCTACATGATTAAAATCATACATTTAAACAATCTGTTCTTCCTTCTTCCCTCCCCTCCACCGAAGATATAATTTAAAGATTTTGACTCCTAGCTGTCCAAACAAAATGTTGCACAGCAACAGCCCCTACTGCTATCACCAGATCAAAATAGATCTGGGCCATGAAATCTCAAATTCGAGCTTTTCCCTGTATTCACATTGTATGGGTGAGAAATTCAGAGTCCACAGGTCACACAGTTTACCACTGCGTTTCAGATAGACCTAGTAGAAGTGTGGTAAAAATGAACCCCAGTAATTTTTTGGATTTTAATGAGAACTTAGTCTGTTAGACATGTTACACCTTAGGTATCTGAAAGGTCTGTATGGACTTCAGCAAGAAGCAATCTACCATGCTTTTAAAATAATCAGTTCCCCATCCTTATTAAATACATAGACCAAATCAAAATTTACAGTTTGCCAGACCTAGAACCAACCCAGCCTCCAAAAAACAAGTGCTGTTCTAGTTCCAGCACAGAGTTATCTTTGACAAAGAAACAGTGAGGCTACCCCTCTACCAAAAGCAACAGGCAACAAATTGGTTAATCTAGCTAAAATGAAAGTGCACGCGAGCAACAGCCTGGATATCCCATGCTGCCTCCTAAGCCTGAAACCGAAGGCCTTACTGAACAGGCCCCCTCTCCAGCCCTGTGCTAGGCTGTCACTGGAGCAGGCTGGTCACAGCATCCTGCCAAATGCATCACGAAGTCACGTCCGATCAGCTTTTTGCCTTGGAGCTGTGGGGCGCCAGTCGCTTTTCCTTAGAGCACCAAGGGGGATGATAATTCTGTGAGTCACACTGATAAATTTATGGCATCCTGAGCTCAAAAATGAGAGGTTAATTCACACAAAAAAGAAGAAATAAGTGAGTGAGACAAAGATGACAGTAAAATTGAGCTTTGCAATCATGAAGCAGTGCTGAGACAGAAGAGAGACTTCCTAACCAAACGGTTCCCAGTACATAATGTTACAAAAGGCACAAGTCCCTGGTACCTCCCTGTCCTTCCTCAAGGATTTTGGAGGTGGCAGACCCCCTCAGAAACATCCCAGAACCTCATCTCCTCCCACCCATAGTTTAAAGCTCTCAATCTGGCTTCTAGCTAAATCAGCCCCCTGCCTCATACGTGCACACCCCATGGCTCCTATGCAGCTTTGCTCTCTTTGAGTTTGTTTAGTGCCAACCTACAATGTGAAATGTACTGTGAAAGGGCAAAACATTCTGGTTTTCCTCTTTTCCTACCTGCCTTTCCAACTGTAAGATTATACTAGGATTTTCAAAATAGCTCAAAAAAATCTTTTCACTCTCAGTATATGTCTGAAAATTTGAAAAAAGTTTACTTTAATTTTTGCATTATAAAAACCCCTATGATGAAAATCATTCAAATTGTCTTGAGTCTTGGTTCACTTTATAATGAAACTGAAGAGTCTCATTATACTGGCTTGGCAAAAGTAACAGAGGTAGGAGCACTAAAGTATAGAAAATAAAAAAGACTGACACATTCAAAATTCTTACGTAATCTCAACAGAGGGTGGTATAAGAGCTAGAGCATATAGCTGACATATAATGTGTCCTAAATAGCCTTCTGTGAGGGAGGCTATTGTAGCCAACCCTTAAATACGTGCATCCAACCAAAGTTAAAAAAAAAGGAAAAAAGGAACAGGCTTGCCTCAGGAATAAGTCTCCATTAAGGCTTGGTTGCATTAACTCAACCCAACTGCTTTGGCAAACCACTTTGAAGTTAGTATTACTCTTGGTGACGCTGGCAAAAGTACATGATTGTGCTAACAAGTTAAAATTCAGAGCTTTTTTCCTCCAACTCTTGCGCAAGCCAATACTAACCGCACTGTAGCAATACCAAATGGAGATCTGACAAAAGCATTATGTAGATGAGCACACAGCAAGTTTCAAGAAAATAACTGGAAAAATATATTTGATTGCTACTGGTACTGCTCAAACTTCTCAGAATTTCCAATCATCTTACAAGGAGTTTGAAGGAAAACACTGAAATGTCCAACTCTCATAATCACGGTCAGACTTCTCACAAAACAGACACTCCATATGCATATACTCTACCATCACCACACAAGTACAGTTCACAGCCAGAGGTTAACGCCTAGAAATCTTAATGAATATACATGAAAGATGACCGATACATTCAAAATTGTGAAGGAAAATATGCTCTTAATGCCTTTTTGAGACTCCCCATTCTGGTTTTGTTAAGAAAATAGGAAGTTCAAAGTTAAAGTGGTTGAAAACGAACACTGAATTCAATGTCTAATAAATAAAAAAGAGACAGAGCGGTGTTTTCTCAAAAAAACAAAAAGATAAAAAATGGGTTCTTTGTTCAATCAGAGCAAACTTTTGATCAGAGTGAAAATTCATAGAAACCACTACTGCATGTAACTGGAACTGGAAAGAGTTTTAGGGTGTAAACAGGTTGTCATTCCAAAAGCCACACCAGTATCAGCAGAGTTTAAAAAGCATTTCCTGCCCAGAGAAGACCCAAAATGACTTCAGATATAAAGGGAAGCTGTCATTCTACACAGGACAGATTTTGTGGTTTAAGTGATGGTGGTAGGGAAAAGGTAGATACTGTAAACAGACACACAGACCACATGACTTAAGAGACCTCAGAGTCTGACCGAAGCAGGCTAAGCTGGTACGCACACCATGCATTATCAGTAGGAAATTCTCTGAATCCCATTTCCGAGGCCTTTCTTACAGAAAGTCATTAAGCTCTAATTAATGGCTCTGTGAGGTGGAGGGATCCGCTTTGGCATCCATTAGGGTGGAGGCTCAAATGTCAGACCAGCAATGGCATTAGGCAGACTCTGGCATTTTGCCCAATGCACTGACGCATTCAGCATCCTTTGAAATCTTTAGCCCTGGAAGAAAATCTGCAGGTTTTCTCTCTGCCTGTGTGACAGATAACATCTCTAAGTGATCTGCTGGTCCATTACCAAACACCAGCTCTCCACCCCAGCTGAGCAGGGGGTGAAAAGACTCAGCATGGCCCAGTTGCACAGTCCCTCTCCAAAACAAAGTTAAAACCAGCCACAAACTGAACCCTGGAGGTGCCACAGGCCTGGAAAGAGCAAGACCTTCATGTGAAGCACTCCCCACAGTTTGGCTAAGGAAGCAACAGAGGAGGAGAGGGGGCAGAAAATAGCCTAAAAAGCTGGAATTGAAGTGCTATGCTGTCATCAGGGGCCAGCGGTGGGAAGTTAGGAAGCACCTGCCTGCAAGCAACGTAGTGAAGCATAGAGGGACCACAACTCTCCTCGTACTACAGCTGGAGGCAAGTGGGCTGTTTCAAAGGCACTGGGCTATGAACCGTCAATTTGATGTTCATTTTCACTGGAACCTGCCAGCCTATCAGAAACCACTGTTCGGCAAGGAACTAAGCTGGAGACCAGCATGCTGACAGCCTACCCTCTTCCACACCAATTATCATCTCTCACTCCCTATATGCCTCAGCTCTCTGTCCTTGGCCTCTAGCTCCCATGATCTTCCCTTCTTCCTAATTTGCAGAATTTTGTTACTAAGGCACTCACCCTTAATAAGAATGCCGATTCACAGTTGCATATTGGACTAACCTAGGTAAAAGATACCAAGCTACCAATTCACTTCTACTGTCTTGAGTAGCAATGCAATGGTAACGTTAAATGTATTTTCCCCTACAACTGAGATACACAGAATCACAGGGTTGGAAGGGNGACCTCCCTCCACCTGCTGGCCAGTCATCCTCAGGCAGCAATAAAACAAAAAATAGCCCTTGTGAAAGATAAAATGCATGATTTTGCATCTCTTTCCCTTCAATGATCTCAAAGTACTTCCGTAATACAATCACAAAGCAACTCTGAAATACCACAGAAATGTGTAGCAACATGCCAGTTTCCTACATGGAAATGAGGCATGGGATAAGCGAGAGGTCTTTCTCCAGATAGTGGATGCAAGTAGTGTTTCCAATACAAGTTCTAGACAGGGTTGTATGAAAACCATTTTCCAACAAACAATGGTCAAAGCAGGAACTGAACTCCCATCTCCTGACCCTAAGTCCTGTCCTTTTAAGCCCTAAACTTCCTTCAGGACTGCAAAAAATAAAATTATTAGTTTAAAATTCATGACAACAGAAACATTTGAGAGTTTGGAAGTTTTACTTGCTTTACTTTACTTAATTGCTTGGGAGTTTTACTGATTTAATTTCAGTTCATAATTGTCACGGGATCTTTGAAAAAACCCTCTTTCTTTGTCCCTTATTTTCTCACCTGTACAATGTACATTATAGTATCTCCCTTGTGCTTCAAAGGACAACTATAAGAGAACAGCATCTTTATTCAAATGTGAGGAGTCACTAAGAAAGATGCCTATGGCAACAAGTACAACTATCAGCCTCTTCTAAACCAGTTTCTTCCTTGGGAAAGCTGAGCATCCAACTTATCTATCCATGACACAGAATTTGAAAAATTGAAGGACTCACTAACAGCAGGGAAAAAACATTTCCTTTCCACTACAAAAGGAAAGTATCAGAGTAACTGCATGGACACTCTGAAGTTCAGTAGTACGGTCAGCCTGACAGCTTATTGTTGGTCCTTTGTTTCCACTTAAGAACTGAAGAATCAGATAAGTGCATCACCAGATTAAACACCAGTGGTATGGACCTAGCAAGGGAGAATAAAAGAAAAACATCATCAAAAAAACAGGATGACATTTTCCTCACTGTTAGTATTTTCTGCCTCCATATAGGCCTCTTCCTTGCAAGTGGAGACCCTCACAGCTTACGAACAAGTTTTCTCCCTGCAAACAGAACAAAACCATCATCCAGCTTCATTTATTTCAATTACTTCTCTGTCCTCCCCCCAGTCGCCACCACTGAAAACAAGCATAGGAGATTAGGCTGGGCCAGCAGTGAAATTAGACAACTGGCCCTCAGATAAGCATATGCAAATGCCAAGCTGTGCCGGCTCATTAAGCAAATAGATGCTGGCTGGGAAAAGGGCTCTGAGGAGCAGGCAGAATGATCACTATTGCGCTTGGAGCAAGCAAGGCAGCCAGAGCAAGGCCCAATGCCAATTGCCCCACATTCAGATGGGCGCCAGTCAACACAGGGATGTAAAGTTTAACCTGGCAGGAAAAAGGGCAGTTTGGCCAACTGAATTTTTGGTAACTGCTGTTAAAGTCATGGGAGAGAGGCAGCAAAGAAGTGAGACAGCCAGTGAGCTGGGCACTGTTTTAAAAGGCCCAAATGTAGCTATGATCAGGGCGACAGCGATGGGTAAACACAAACCCACAGAGCCATCTCTGTCATCTGCTACACAGTAACTCTCTCCCACGCCAAAAACCACCAAACCAAATGAAGATACAAAAATATTTGCACGTAGTCCAAGCTGACAAAACCAGACCAAACTGCTTTAGAGCTGTTCTTTAGAAATAGAGGTACATTGGCTTGAGGTAAAACGAGAGCCAGTCTGAAACATCACTCAAAATTCAAGCCAGGGCTGTGGAAAGGTCCCGCAGAGTTTGGCTTTACATGGTAGAAGTTATAACCTCAGGGTCAGAAGCAGAATGGAGCTATGCTTCAGTTCAGGTATTTTTTGTGCTTGTTATGGTCCTGCATGTTTCTTATTTCCTTTGATTTCTTCCCTTCTTCATGCCTCTTCATACCCTCAGCCTGGAAGCTGCAGCAGAAAGAGCCTGACAAATTTCGCTTTGGAAAAGTCTCTGTGTTGCTTTGTGAAGAAAAACAGAAGCAGAGAAGTACAGAAAAAAAAATAATCTAGCTGGATTTTTTTAAATGTGTTTGCTATTAGTTTGAGCAGCCATCAGCTTGTGACACTATGGACATATCGACATGCAGAGGTGGAAAGCAGATGATTAATCAACAGCAATGAGACACAAAGCCAGGAAGATCATAAGAAGTTGAATCTTATTAGAAAGAATCAACTCAAAACACAACAGCTACACAAACAGAACGCGCAGACAACAGGGGGCATGGAAACACAGCTTTACAAATCAGACACAATGAGTTTACATGGCATGCCAGAGACTGCATAGCCAGCAGCAAAGCTGAGAACTCAGGTACCTGCACCAGTCCCAGCATTTTGATAGCATACCACCCCAGCATTCATCATTTTTTCCCTTTCCCACAGAAACTGCGTTTCTAACTTAAGAGGCAAATGCAAGAGGAGCTGTATTGGTAGCCAGTGCTCCCAGGTTTGTCCTGTTAGACAAGGGCAGTGTTACAACAACATTTCACTTTCAGTAGGCATGAAAAGAAGAAAAAAAACCCCACCAAACTCTATTTTAACTGAATTCCAGTCAGTCGTTTACAATGCATGTCTTGACCTAGTCTTTGAGAGACAAGACATATTTTGCTTATTGCTCCAAGGCAGCAATGTAAGCGTAGTGTTACAACAACTGGAGGCTGCGGCACGTGTTCTATATAAGGTAGACAGACACTTCATGAACTGAAGTTTCCCACATGCGTGAGGCTGTGTAATAAGAAGACAGGCTTAGGCCTTGTTTACATATGTAAAATGCATTGAACTAGCAAATCCAACAGTGGATGCAGTTTTCCTTAATGAAGACTTTCACATTAGCTTAAAGCCATCACAAACATGCCTTTAAGCAAGCAATCCTAAGGGTTCTGCTACACAAGAAAACTGTGCTACCTTCTAGTTAGCAGAGGGCTTTGATTCACAAACCCATATTGATCTAGCTGTGGTCATAAGGGCAGCAGTCCCTGGTTTGATACCACACCTCCCTCCCCATGATTACCTTCCCCACAGCAGATCCCACAAAATGTTTAGTGCATCCCTCTCCTAATCACTGTAGTTCACAGGGCAGCCAGTGAAGCCACCAACTTACTACAGGCAAACAGTAGCAATAATAACTGGGAGACAGATACTCTGCAAACTTATTGTCAGGTGGTAGACTGCAGGATGGATGGGGCAGACTGAAGGCAAAGCTCTTCTTATAACCTTGGGCCCTTAAGCTGGAGCAAACCCCTGGTTTTCAGTCCCAATGTTTTATTATTGTCTTTATATTGACTACTATGCATAATATTTATGAAATCAATAGATGCTTGTAGCTGTCTGCAAAAGCAATACAAAGAGGCTGGCTGTAATTTCAAGAAGGTAGCGTCTGGATTGATTAACAGCACTAATGCATCAGCACGTCAGGATGAAGGAAGCTCTGCAAGTTTTTGAAAGCAGACCGGCAAAATAAATAAATACACAGTCCTCTCACCTTTTTTTATAAATGTTCAGCACGCGTTGTACATGCATGTTCTACAGTCCACATTTAAGAGACATTTAAAGCAGCACAACTGAAGGACAGTGAATATTGTCTGGCCAGCCGTGCGTATAAGAAAATGAAGGGCCCAGGCATTGCCCGGCTTGCTACAGCTTAAATAAAGCTTGTGTGCAGTGCTGGAGCAGGAAATATCACACAGAGGCAGAGAAATCTGCCATCAGTCAGAGAAAAGTATTGCTTGAACAAAAGTCATGTAGGGAGGTTGCCTTCAGTTTCCCATCTCACAATGCATAATAAAGAAAAGATTTGAAATTCAGTCATATCCTGCTTGAAAAGGCCTTAATGGACCTATAATGTGCCTTGAAGGAAACAAGATGGGGGCGGGGAGAGGAAACTAGCAGGTGGTTGCATATGATAAGATGAACATAGCTTTACAGTATTCCTGTGGGCATTATTCTCCCTACCTCACAGTCTGCTTTGCGTTCCCAACCACACTGTTCTTTAAAGTTGTGCTATCTATCAGCATGCAGAAGCTGTAACTCCTTTGCTTGGAGACAGCAAAACTCATCAAGTCTATCATTCGCCTGTGGTTAAGAGGCTGTGTACCTGGGAGTGTGTAGTCCACTAACTGATGTGTTCATTCTGTTCTTCATGAGTGTCAGGGGTGATATCTGAACGTCCCCCAAGAACTAAAATGGAGTTCCCCAGTGGAAGCTGCAATGTCAGGGATGAGCAGAACGCCATTCTGTACTGCAAAACAATCACTTGACTATTCATCATTCAGAACTTCAAAATCTTAAGCATCTGGATCAACATGCTAACAAACCTCTAATGGTTGTGCACTCGTAAGAAGGCACCAGAGCGTCGCAGAAGTCTAGGAGCTATTCAGGAAATTGGCTGGTTGCTGCAGCAGAGGACCCTTCTATACAGCCAGCGGATCAGTGTGAGAATATACAACACACAAGTCACCAAGCAACTCAATTTTCCTTTTGAAGCTATAAGCAAAGATACAGTAATACTGGCTCACATGGCTCCATGAAATAGTTTTTCAGAAACATAAGCAATTTTCACAAATGCCTCAAGCTTCTCCAGCTATAAGCTAAGCATGAAGATCATCCCATTACACATTTGGTGCTGTCTCTTGACCTTCAAGCTATTCATGCGTTGTCTCGCTCTGACTCATGATACAGTGTACTGTGCCATATCCTGCTATAAATTTAATCTCTGTATTTATGTTTGAATGGGAGACACTTAGCTGTCCACCAACGCAGCGGTATACATGCTCTTGGTTTGGCATTTGACCACACTTGAACGTTTTCTCATCTTGATAACGAACTATTGATAGATTACTCAGTCTAGTTTTTCCACTGGTTGTGCCAATCTTAACGTGGTTTTTGCTTCCTGAATTCGCATACAAGAGTGCCATGCAGCACTGTGCCAAGCCTTACTTAAAATCAAGATACATCACAGCTGCCACATCTACTTGTCCATTAGGCTGACAACATGAACACGGCTGCTTCAAGCTTTGATACTAATTAAGAGATAATAGATATCGGTTTGAATATCATGTTTAGAAGTTGATCAGAAATGGTTATTTGCACAGGTACACATGGGTTCAGCTGCTCAGCATGATGTACTGCAACATTTCTGCCAGAATTTCAGCCTGTGCCTAGCAGGCAGGAGTCCTGCATCAGACTCTTCTGCCTCCCCCCTATGCTGGACACTCATCAGTTTTTGGAGAACCTCTGTGTTGCATCCCACATACTCCAATTTGCTGGTAGTGGGCAAAGTCCAGACTCCCATTGCTTCCCACTTCAAAACATGGAAATTCAGGGTTAGGTGCCCATGAAGCTTGTTTAGCTGGCAAAATTATGAAGGGATTTTGTTATTTGCGTGGGTTTGGTTTTTCTTAAAGGAATTCTATTGTGTTTCTTGTCTCTTCTGACTTCACCTCTCCAACTTGTTGTGCAGGTCTGTTACTATTCCCACACATCCAAAACCATGGTTTTGGTCCTTACTGCTATGACTGCTCTCTCCTCTTCCTTCTATCTCTTGTTGCTCTTACAGCAATGAGCTTATCCCTCAGCCTCTTAGTCAAATATCTTCTGCCTGTGCTGGCTCTATCCCTTGCTGTGTTCTGCACAGCACCTTCTTACTCCAAACCCCACCAAAACTCCTGTCCCCAGCACACCAGCTCACTCCCAATACCTTCCAGTTCACACTTTTCCCAGTGACCATCAGAAGCACACAAGGTATCACAACAGGCATTGTCTATAGCTTTGAGACTTTAAGGATGACCTTTAGTGCAGAATACCTGATGCATCCTGAGACAAGGACTGAAAGATGCTGTGATTCAAATCCTTCAGTTCTCAAATGTGTCCCATTTCCCTTTAAAGTTGCCACAGTCACTCCCACATGTTAACTGCAAGTGTAAACTCTCCCATCTTAAGTTTAATTCTCTAGGGATATAGAACAGCAAAAGCAAACAGAGTTTAAAATAAAGTTTTCCAATTCAGCTGCCATTTGCTTAAGGCACAAAAGAAAGATAATGCAGAGAGTGAAAATTAATAAGTGATTTCACAGCAGTTCACCTTGCTGGAGAGTTTCTGTTTCTGTTTTCAGATAAGCAGAAGAGCCTTTACTTATCAGGCTCCTGCTAAGGAGTCCTCAGCCACTTTCACAGAGAAAGCTGGGGAAAAGGCAGAACAGCTTCTGCCCCAGGAAACCACAGACCCTGCCAGGCAACCTTGTGGCCCTTTTCCTGTTGCACTGATTTCCCATAGGTGGAGCAAACCTATTATCTTGGATGTCCCAGTTTCAGCAGGATAGTACCAAAATTCACCACGTCTGTTGTACTACTACACCACTACTGTCTTGGATGTACAGTCCAACACAGAAAGAAAAAAGAATGAAAGAGAAGGCAAAGAAACCCAGCATTTGAGTCAGGTATTCAACATGCACACAACAAAAAGAACCCAACACCAAGCAGAAGTAAACAGATAGCACAAGCAAACAGATAGGTGGATTCCTAAGCTGGTGCAAGTTGATATGGATGCTCTAGTGTCGCTGAATATCTGCCATGCAGATGTAATTTCAACAAAGATTCATGACACTCCACAAAGAGGAGAAGTTCAAACTAAAGATATTTAGGAGGCTGACAAACGAAGTTTCCACAAATGCATACTCACACTTAAAAAAAAAATAAATTCTTTCCACTTCAGCATTCAATAACCTTAAAAGCATATCTTAAATCTCACTTTTACATATACATTTCTATTCACTCACTTCACAGTCACACGAAACACCAAGTACAGCTAAATGAAACTTCAGTGATTTCTAAATACGAGCCATATGTTCAACCTTTCTGACCTCTGTCGGATTCTGCCTGGTTTTTGCTTCAAAAACATATGCGGATAGTATTTGCATGTAAATTATGGTACAACATCCAAAAATAGGACTGCATTGAAAACTGGGTCTAGGGCTCTCCAGAGATGGCTTAAATTTAAGTGAACATTCAGTGCACTTTACAGATAGCCTGAAAAAATGTCAAATGTCTTAAACACATCAAATAATATTTTCAGTTACATACCCTCAGTATCTGCTTTATTTACCCTATTTCCTATTGTAATTCTGCAAACATAGCTGTAACCCGACATTTTTGTACATGAAACTGGCAAGTTTATACTGGTGGGTAATTTGATTTGTAACAAAATACAAAGCCAGCTGAACTGGTTCTGGGTTCAAATTTCTCTGTAAATATTGCATGTGTCTGGTTATAGCTTAAATCGTAATGCGGGGACAATCTTGTGGCGTCACCTGTTCATTGCCACCTGCACAAGTTCCCTGAGTGGAGCTGATGGGCAAGCTACATGCCCAGCCCCTGTATCTCATACTTGGTTCCTATGGAAACTGCTATAAAGCCATAAATTCTACATCAAAACTTAATTGTTTCCTCTGAAACTAATGGTCAAGTGCATTTCAAAACAGGATAGAAAATGCAGAAAAATACAAAAGGACAGATTTACATTCAGGCCGTTATATATTTGAATATCTTTTTAACTTTAAATGTGGTAAACAATAGTGATAGCATAGTTTTGAAAGAAAACAAAGATCTAAAATAATAAATGACTTAAGATAGCTAAATCTTAACTGACAATCATTGCCCTAGGACATACTTTAGAAAAGTGATTTGCCAACACTGTAAAGTAACTAATCCTTGGAAGAGCAAGTTGTGGGGATCATGTATTCACACTCTTGTCTAAATGCTTATATACTAAAAAAATGACAGGAACCAATTAAGACTATAACTGGTGTTTATACACTAAGTAATGTTAAACTTTGAAAACATAACATTGGGACCAAAATCAAACACTAAACCCAAACCACTAGTACAGTGCGCTAAAAATATGCTTTTTAAATATAAGCGTTAGTCGGGGGTGGGAAAGCCTCTCAAAAGAAAAATGTTAGGACATTAAAGTGCCTAGCAAAAGCATCCAAGACCGAAATAGAGAGGCACATATTGATGCCAGTGAATAGAGCTACCCTATTTCTCATAAAAATTGTGGTCATGCTCCTGCCTTGATCCATCCAAGCCTTTTCAGGAATGACTTTGCTCTCCAAGCATTGCACTACCCGATGCAAGAGCTCCCCCCATCCTGCCTCTTCACAAACTTCTCTCCTTAAAGCCCCTTTCATCCACCTCTCTCCCCTTTCCAAGCCTCCCTCCTAGAAAGCCTCCACCTCTTTAGCTGTCCACCCATTCGAGTTTCCAATTCACCCAAGTAGATGCTTCTCAAACGCGTCTCACATCTCAGTACTTCCCCGTCCCTTGCCTGCCTGTCCTCTTTTCACTCTGCAGAGACAAGACTGCTACCCTCCTTTGGACCTAACCCTCTCCTCCCAGCAAGCTCCTACCTGCCACTGGCAGTCAATGTTGCTTTCCTCTGAATGCAGCAGCCAGTCAAGCTCTCCTTGTCCCTTGCTGTCCTGCAGGCTCCCACCTAGAAAATGTTTCACTTTCCCATACTGGCTGCACTTCTTGAAAAAACTCACACATACCTGGCTGCCTCAAAAGGCAGAAACCCCAAAATTAATGACTAGACATAGGAAATATTAAACTCAAGCCTTTAAAAGCTTTGCTGTATACATAAATAACAAAGCATCTATTAAATAAGGGGAAGGAGGGAAAGAAAGACTGCCAGCCTGGCATGCGGTGGGATGGGAGCAGACATTTTCCTCCATGGGCAAGTCATTTGCAGCTTTTAAATATTCTTCTGATTGCAGAACCAGTGTGACATTTCCACTCTCCGTAAACTCATGTGAAAATGTTTCCACTCAGTCTTATGAAGCTTGCCATGCTTCTTCTTCATCCTCAGTCTTCAGCTGCTGCCTTGTATGGGAACTAATGAGATAACTGGCCACATCCTCTGCATGTTTGCATAAGAAATCTTAAGCACCCAAAGCAACCATACACAGATGCTCTACCAGAGCAGAGCATCTTTGAATGGCTCAGAGGTCCCCGAGAAGAGTGTATTTAAATAGCTTGGAATGGTATATCTATGCCTCCAAGGGACCTAAACACTAGCTTGCATTTGTATTGGGATATTTGGGGAGGAGTACTGTGCATTCTCTCCACTTTGTTTTGCCACTTACATTTTATCTTCCCAAACGCTCCTCTCTAAACTTCCACAGGACAGGGTATAACAAAGGGCATGTCACTGCCAGAGGGCTTCTCCCAAGCACACATCTAAAACACAGCATGCTTAAGGGCTTTTTGCAAGTCAGCTACAGGCTTGGTGAAATAACAGGTCTTAAATTCTACAAACCTTCCCTGTTCCTGGAAGGCAGGGACTAGGCGGGAAAGTGGGTGAAGCTTTGTGAAAATGCTGGGAAGGAGCCAGGGAAGAGTAGTACAGTTTTTGCTTGTTATTGCTCTAAATCTCCTTTTCCAGCTCCAGAGACTTCTTGGGACTGGATATTAAGTGTTTGTTTTGAAAACTCTCCCAGTGAGAGATAATTGTTTCCGCAGACTGAAAAAGGCAATGTAAATTAATCAGGCATATCACTACTTAATCTTTAATAGATGCTGGTGCAGAGTACAGAGGGGAAAAAAACCCCTGCTCTTAAATCACTGTACTCTTGACACAAGATTACAGAAGTGCCCCATACTGCAGCTAATTAGGTATGGCACTGGATCAGTGATAATTAATTTAATTTCTTCCTTCTTCCAAATGAAGATATGAAGGAAAAAAGAGCTG
>VXBO01009889.1:622777-633244 GCA_013400135.1 Rhinoptilus africanus
GGGGGGAAGAAAAGGGGAAGAGGTATTTCTGCTACTGTTTATTGCTGTGGTGTATTCCTCCAACAACAGGATAACGTTATTTATTATTCTTACTTATGGTACTTTTTAGCAATCTTTTTAAACTCTTCTAAATTCTTAAGGAAATGGGGAGGTTGCAAGTTCAACTTAAGGACGTTGCAATTGAGCCAATATTTATTTCAAGGCCAAAATCCAATCTATACGTACAGAAGAATAAGACCTCCATGGGTCTGAAGTGACAGACACGAGGTCCTATATGAAACTCATCTACAAAGGTACCAACACGACTTGCACTCATTACACCAGCAATTCTAACTGGAATTCTGATAGGAAACTTTTTGAACATGACCAGGAGGCTGGTAAGACTTTTGATCGGGCCATTCAGGTGCTGTGCAGAAACTCTTGAACGATCCATATAAATGGAGTGCATTCAATAACAGAAGACAGAAGCAAATACTAAAAACATCCCCTATATTATATATACATATTACATCATTCACCCAAATGGGCAACACCACGCCAAAAGTAGATAGCTGATCTTGAATCACAAGCAGACTAAAAGCTTCCCTTATAATTAAATGGTTTTTAAATTAAGACAGACTTTGCACTGATCAATGTGAGCTTACAGTTTACATATCCCCTTTTTGCTCAATAACTGGGAGACGAGAAAAGCTGCTGCCAGGATAGACCGTTACATCCTATCAAATGAGCTGTGTCTGGGATTCACCTTTTCCAGTCAGTCTCCACCACGATCCCATGTTTACTGCTGACCATGTGAAATCCTAATGAGCAATAGCAGCATTCCATCTCCTGGAATAAAAAGTTGGAGCTTATAGCACTGACGAGACACGTCTGCCAGAGTCATGTCTGAGAGACAGTCAAACCTCAGCAAAAGTGAAATGGAATAAGAGGGCAAAGTTAAAATTATTTAAGATTGTTGACTTGGGTTACTTGGACACTACTGAGAACACTTGCAAATATAGGTTCCCTTTCTCCCTTTCCTTTATTGCCCAGCGCTGACCTCTCCTGCTAGTCATGACCTTTACCAAGGCATGGGTATATTATATTATTCCCTCCCCTTCCTCCATTCTTCTTCAAGGAAGTCTCAGTTCAAATGTGACAAAGACAACTGATGTGTCAGAGCCTCATAAGTGTAAGGAAACCCTGTTTTCTCTAGGGAAAAAAGCAGGGCATCTGCACATGGCTTCAGATCAGGCTGGATAGGAAAAGATAAGGTTTGCATTTGGGCAATCTTCATTTTCACTCTCCTCTATCACCATCAATTTGGAACAAGGTGGGTGTGTGGGGGGGTTGTTGTTTTTGTTTTCACTCCTTTTAGCACAAATGGGTCAGTGAACTTCACAGCTTGGACCCTTGACAGAACCATATGTTCTTCATTAAAAGCCATTAATGACAATGATAATAGCACTAATTAGGCTGCAAGCAAACATGTACACACTTCAACAGCTCCAGAGCTACAGGCAATCAAAGGTCCAAATTGAACCAGCTGCTGTATGGTATCGATGAGTACCAACGCACCCCCCCCCAGTCCCCGCCTTGTCCCAGAGTACAGGGACATGCAATAAGCATCCACATGGACATTTGGAGCAGGTCCTTATGATACACACATTAGTCAGGGTCTTTTGCCTTTGTTTCCATTGTCCTTCCACCATTTCCTCTTTGTTGTGTGTTAAGAATGATTGGGAAACACCACCACAGCCTGCAAGCATGTGGTGCTCCCACTCCATCACCATCTGCCATTTTTAATTCTCTTATGAGTAGAAGTGAGCATGCAACACAGGGTTTGAAGAAGAACATAATTGTGTTACACCTGAAAACTACTGCCAGCAAATGGCACTGACTTGCTACTTCCTCCCCACCTGACTTCTGGAAGTCACTTTGTTATTCCCTGCCTTGGTTTCCTAGCCTCTAAAAGTAGAAATAGTACTACTGCACAGGCATCCATCAGAGCTTCTTCAGAAAGATCGGTGCTATGAAATCCTTGATGTGAAAACATCTGGAACTTGGAGCTATACTAATAAGAGTTTCCTTTTAATATAACAGCTCGATCACAATTATCAAGAGACCCAAAAAGACTGATCTGTAGAAACACCATCCATTGCAGCAAGGCCTGCTGGATCAACTGATGGACTTATATGTGGAAAACTGGAAATCTAGGCCTGCCTCTAGTCTCAGCTTCCTCTGTAACCTTAGGCAAATCTCATACCTGCTCTAACCTTTGGGAATAAATATGTGTAAAAGAGGGATGATGAAACTGACCTCCTCTGTAAAATGCTTTGAGATATATTCAGAATAGTATTTACAATAAAAGTCCAAAAACAGTGCTCCAGAGAAGTATATCAAAGCACATTCTCCTAACAGATATATAGTGTTGTTCATGTATATATACTTAAGGTATAATGTTCAGGATGCATAGTAGTAGGGAAAGAGGAACACACTAGTTGCAACATAACCATCCACTAAGCGGATTATGCATTCAGAGTCAGCGTAATTGCTGAGACCCTTCAGACAGGTTACTATGGACGCAGAATGGACAGGGAGAAGCAGCCAGAGCAGCACTGCTACGCAACTGGTGGGAAACCTCGGCTAAGCCCAGGCAATCAATACCAGGTTTTAAAATTGATTCAAAATGTCAACCACCAAGTGCCTTTATGAGTCTTTGAGACAGAAGTGAGAGAAGAGAGACCTACTCACTCTCCACTAGCGTGTCTTTCTCAGAGGGGACCATTTCAAACTGACCACACTAACTCTTTGCTAAAGCCAAAAGCTTGAGTAAGGTCCCAACAAACAAGCTTCTGGCCACTCCCTCACCTTCCTGTCTTAGTTTATCAGGGCAATAGCACATTGCTACCATTTCATAATGAACTAACAAGTCCAAAGGAAGGAATGGAAAGAAATGGCCAGGAGATTTTTAACTCAAGTGAATCTGTAGCATAAAGGACAGGGACTTCTTGGAAAAATAAAAATTCTGAGAACAAATCTGATAATGTCCCAGATAAGAAGACAAGAACCTCCTGGTTAGAAAGGTCCTCCACTTCTTCTATTACTATTCTTCTTATGCTCCAAGGATTATTAATTCACTTGAACTATCTTTCTCTGATAGAGGACGTTTCTTCAGCTTTTGCTTGTAAGTCTGTAGTCTCACAGCCTCCAGACAGGAACTCTTAAATAGACTAATCCACTCCTACCGTTCTTCCTAGATCATAACGTTATACCAGCCAGGCTCCCATAACTCTCTTTTCAATATCAGAGAATGAAGAACTGGATCAGAAGTGGTTTCGTGATATCACAGTATCTGATAAGCAACTTTAGAAAGCCATAAAACATCACCTAGCTGGTTTGCAGAAATATCTAGTAACGCAACACCTCTCCTTTTTAACAGGCTGGTGTACAAAAAACACCAACAGGGGGACACATGCATTAGTGCAGCTATACAAAAAAAAGTACAAAAAGTAGCTAGACAACTTCAAATCAGTACACAGCTACATTCCTTCTGCTTTCTATAAAGTAAAGCTTTGTTTTGTTTTGCAGTGAGCTTTTTTTTTTAGACAAAAAGTGCAGCATAAACCACATGAGGACTCAGCATGCACAGACTAGTTGTGCTAGAGGACAATACTTTATGCATTTTTCACACAGCTGAGTAAGACATATATCAGCTAGAATCATGCCTGCTTAAATGTGAAGTGAATTAGAAAGCTCAAATAAAACTGATAGCTTGGTTTGAAAATCTTCACGTTCTGACTTCTAGGCAATGCAAACCAGAAATAATTTTTTTTTTTTAAAATCACTCTATTAAAAGGCAGGAGGCAGGCAGTGTCACAGCATCTATGTTTTAACAGCATGAGCTTCCCCAAATGTATCCGTGTCGTTTATTCCAGTGGTAATTCTGTATGCCCTCTGCTTTTTTGAATGACACATCCACAAGCCTCCTGGATCCATTTTCACCATATCCTATTGCCCCCACCCCCTCTCAGCCCTGCCCCAATCCACAGCAATATTTCTTTATAGTCAGATGTTAATAAAATGGTTCTCTCTAGAGGCAACTCATTACCCAAGCAAGTTGAAGGAGGTTATCAGGAAGGTGGAATTACTGCACAGTGACCTGTGAAGGTTATTACTCCAAGACGGGAGATCCTGAGGAGGGAGTACACGAGGAGATGACTGTGGCAGAGCAGAGTCCTGTCACTATGCAGCCAACACCTGCTTTTAAACGGTTTTGTTCCTCAATTCCTTTTCTTTCCCAGAGGGTCAGGATGAAGCTACCTGCTGGTCTGTAAGGGCTGCCTCCCGGCACACAGCAGCAGGGTGTGAAAGGGCTAATTCCCACCATCAGCCAAGAGCAAGATATGTGGGCAGAGAGGCTGTCAGCTCCTTGCTGATAACGTCCACTACGGAGAGGCAGGGAACACCTGTATGCTGGGTCAGATGGGCTAAGCAAAGAGAGCTCTGCGACCAGACCACCAACCATCCCGACGCTTTGCAGAAAGGAAGTAAGCACCGTTCTGTCCACGCGAGGCTGGGGTCCCATTCATGAAAGGACCAAGCTGGCTTAGGAGGAGGCCCACGTGAGTTAATACTGCCAAAGGCTGGTGAAAAGTGCATGGTTATTCTAAGCCAGAGGAGTTGTCACAGGTCAGGCTACGCACAGATCACAACAATGAACTCTTTCCCCAGGCCCTGCGCTCCGCCATTGAGAGCACACACAGAAACAGCTGGGGAATGGGACTTAACCACTGTCACAGGACAACCAAGTTATAGGACAGGGGAGTGCTGAGGAGCGAGCCCTTGAACTCACCACTGTCACTTGTATAGTGAATTTAGGGCTTTCAAAAAACAAATCCAGTCAAAACATATCAGACAATTCACATGAGACGACTAATTATGATGTTATAAAGAAAATGCACTTCTTTTCTCAAAAAATTCATTATTCACAAAATGATTCCACACAGCTGAACTTCGGTCTTGGTTTATCAAATACCTCCTCTCTCCTATTGATTTTCTCTTTTGTTTTGCCTAGACCTCAAGCTCTTCAGAACAAAAGCTGCCTCTTCTCAGCCTTCTCCCTGGTACTACCATGCTTAACCCAGAGGGCTCCTGATTCTGACAAGAGTCCCCAGGCATCTCTCTAATTGAAGTAACTTCGTTAAGCCACAGAAATTAAAAGGAAACAAAACAGCTTCCATTCACGTTACAGAGGTTTGAACCCGTTGAAGGTATAGATCAGAAGGTGTTAAAATTCCCATGGCAGAATGGACTCAGTGATCACCTCTTACAATTTATATGGGATCTGTTCTCAAAACAACACATACTCAAACTTCACATTTAATAGAAAGAGCATGGATAGGAAGCGCTGCATAAGCACAGGGTTCCTTTCAAGTATAGAAAGGGACCGCCCTGTGACACTGGCCAAGGTTCCCCTAAGCTCAGGTGGCGTTTGGGAACAGCTCACCCAAGGGATAGCTCCAGTGAGTACAGCTGGCAGATGTTGAGCTCATTTTTACCTGTATTCTGAGACAACCCAAAAATCTGGTAACTGCATTAGCGCAGCAGTGAGCTTGAATTAATTATCCCAATTCTGGCTTTAATTCAGGTTTTGGTTGGCAATACAGGAAAACTGAATTTTTGATTCCTCATAGCAGGTTAGTAGTGGCACAACTGCATAAAGCAAAATACTCAAGTATGATATCACTCTGCTGGTTCACAGTTTATACTGCTGAGACCCAGCAGGGTAGGAGGCATAGACTACTCAGTGGGGAACTGCAGATTTAGGCTCATAGCTGGCTAACAGAAACATAAATCATTCAGCCTAGAGCATATGCAGCATGTACCCATTTTAATCCAAATGCTGTGCAGATATTCCCCAAAGTATTAAAATGCCTATCCTGCTTGCATTGGAAAACTTTCCTTCTCCTGGCGGGACAGTGTAACCATCCTTATGAAGTTTAATAAAACTAAGAAAGGAAGGCTCCTGACAGCAGAAAGGATTGCAAAGCCTAATCTGCTGTAATGGATTAATGCTGTCCTGAAAAACACGCTGGGATGAGCTTTCAGACCCTTTCCTCTTAAATATCTAGGACAGTGTTGAAAAATGCATGTGCCACCATCACTGAGAAATGGACTTCTTTCTATTCCTCTTCCATTTGCCGGGTAAACAGGCCAATCGCAGAGTCAGCAGCCATGGCAATTTCTGAATCAATATTTATCAAGTCCTTCTCCAACTGCTATTTCATGCCTCATTGGTCAGAGAGCATCCTCTCCAAGTGAGCCAGAAAATCCTGACCTTGCAAAAGACAGAGGAGCTGCTTGAGGATCACAAAGTACAGCAGCTCCTCCAGCTTAAAGAAAAAAAAAATTAAAAAAAAAAAAATCACAATTCATGTGAATGTCCCCATAGCATTACACATTCTTCTTCCACCCCTTTCCTCTCCCATCCCTTCTTTCAGCAGCAGCCCTTGAAGCTAAAGCTTCAATTAAGAGTCCTAAACAAACAGCTTGTTCATTAGTAAAAATCAAACTATATGTAAAGGACGTTAAAAGCCATGGATGCCCGTAAGGGAATCTGTTTTGGGTTTTTTTGGGGGGGGCTGGGGGGGGTGTTAGCTGTACTTTTAATGACATGGAAGATTGATTTCTTCCTACCCTTCCCCTAGGCATAATTCATAATTATTCCATCAAACAAAAGCAATGGCAACAATTAAGGGGAACAGACTGACAGAAAGGGAAGTATTTGGGGGCACAAAGCTGCTATCCTCCATCCTGGTACTCCCCAGAGGAGACTACAGAGGGCAGAGAAACCTGAGAGAGGCCACGTGCTGTAACATCACCTCTGGAAAACAGATCACAAAAAAATCAACTGATAGCTCAGGGATATTTGTAAGGAAAGAAAACGCTGTCCTTCTCTAGCGAAAGAAAAAAACTTGTTGTAAGAACAAATATGTCTGTGATTCTAAGAAGAGATGAAGTGGTGCTACTTACCAGCACACCCTCTGAAGTCTATGGATTGTCTCCAGGACGAATTCAGACAAATTAGCATTAACTGTGCACTGTAGCCCAGAAGGGATTCACAGTGCCGCACAATCTGATGCCACAGCATGCCCCTCTGCTGCTGCTGGACATGCCTGAGGTTTTCTGGGAAAATACATGTGTACCTGAACATCTCATCAAAACATACACTGACGGTGAGGAATTGCTCCTGCCAGAAAGAGCCTGAAAACAAACACAATCAAAGTGCAAATGTGAAGGACCAGAGAGGAGTTGTGCCCCCAAGCACACAAGAAAATTGCATCTTTGAGTTTCCTCTGAACCCCAAGATAAACAGAGAATTTCTGTATCTTTGACCACTCTAGTGTAGATGCCTTAGGCCTTATCTATACAAGTCCATGGTTCAAAACAAAACAACAAACAATAGGTATGATTTCAGTGCATTTTCCTCCCATTAATCCCCATTACTCTTCTGGGAACACTTCTCTCAAAACAGTTTCTCTCTTCACTATTTCTTCCTCCTCTCTTGCTTACAAGCTAATACAAAACTGCTCTTTTGATTTTCATTATTTTTGTAGGGTTTAGCAATAACCTACTTTGTTCTTTTCAACTTTCCTAAACAGGACCTCCCAGTTCTTCAGTCTCTCTACTCTTTTCTGAGCTCTACTCAAAAGATCACATCACCACATTTCAAATACTACACTCCATTCTGTGTTTGAAACTCTCTCTACTCATTCAGAGGGTAGTCTCGTTCAGGGGACTTTTGCCACGGAATATCACGTGGCTATCAGCTCCAAATTACATAAAGTGATATAGCTTATCACCACCTTGATCCCTGGGAGAAGCTGCTGTCTGTAATCTGTACACACCCTAGCCAAAAGACTCCAATTGGCACTTTGTTCCTAAGGAGCCCAAGCTGACCCCTCTCAGATTCTTTTGGACAGGTTTATTTCTCCAGTTAAGCCATGTTTCATTTGACTTACGCTGTTTGAATTCTGCTGTATTGACTTCTCTCCAGATTTCAAGACTTTTAGTTGCCTTTGTATTTAATCTGGTACTCACAAGGCTTTCCACATTAGCAGCATCAGTGAACTAATGGGCTATTTGTTATTTCCCAGATCATTAGTCAAGGCCTTCAACAGAACAAGCCCCTCAGCAATACTCATCCCTGCCCAGGACTCTACATCTCAGCTTCATTGCTACCATTTACTGTTTCCTTACATATACATCCCTCCGGCTCACTAGCAGACTACGCGATAGCACCTTCACGCGTACCAGTGCAAATGCTTTTGCTGCATACAAAATGCTTTAACAGAATCCCAAGTGTTTAGGATTTTCTTCCCGCATTTCTGCCAGCCAATCAATTAGCACCATGTTTTCCTTGATATATATATATATGGATATGCGCCACAGATATAGCAGTTACTGCAAAGGAAAAAATAATAAAAACCAAATCTTATTCCATAAACAATGGCATGAAGGAAGTTCAGTTTCTTTCCCATTATCTCCTGCTATATTCCCATCCATATCTCCTGAACCTGACTTGGTAGTTTCAGGCTCCTGCGCCTTTCCCTGTTTTACAGAGCAGCACACCAGAAGGGCAGGATTCTCCGTGGCCAATCTGGACCCACAGAGCTACTGAACAGCATGCCAGTAGGCATGTGTTAACTGGCTAGTTGGCTGCTACCAGACTGAGCATACACGGGCAGAAATAGCCAAGCTGTTCTCTCAGCAGGGACATTAACAGATGCCTACTGCTCTTCTACTCGGTCACCAGCTCCCATGGAGCACACAAAGACTTGACATACCTGCTTTCTGTTACATTGGTTTCAAATTGATCCGTGGGTTCAAACATTATGAGATAAGGTCTGGAGGGTAGCAGGATTCCCAGACCTCATTCCTGAAGGAACCAGCCTAAAACCGTATTTGTGTTGGTCTGCACATGCGCACGTTTGCAGCATCAAGTCATTCGGGAGTCAATCATGGTGGCAGATGCACTTCATCAGGATCCTAAAGGCTCAGCAAGAGCAGTGCCTACAGTCAAGCTCTGTGCAAGATCAGGGACTAAAGTTTGAAATTATATTGGATAAACAATGTGTTTTAAAAGGTGAATGTTTGTTGAGGTGAGGTAGTATCAAAAGACCTTATTCGGGCTTCCAGAACTAAAAGTCACTGGCAAGTCCAAAAGCTGTAAAGGCTGAACCTTGACAAAAGCACTGAGAGGAACTTTGTTATGGTGGCAGGAGAGGAAAAGAGAGAAAGGTTCGCATGGGGATTGCTCTCTCTCTGTCACATACTTGCAGTGAGACCTTGGGCAACCACCTTAACAGTCTGTGCTGTGTTTTCCCACCTGTCAAACACAAGTTTATAAACTGTTTTTAGATATACTGGTGGGGAGAAAAACACAGGGGGCGGGGAAGGAATGGTGCAAGCCGAGGATCAAGTTTTGAGGCATCAACTTTAAAGGTGTTCCTCAGGGTTCAATTCTAGGGATAGTTCTGTTCTGGATGCAGGAGTTGAATGCACCATTAAGCAAGTTTGCTGACGATACCAAACTGTGAGGTGCTGTTGACGCTCTTGAGGGGCAAAAGGCCTTGCAGAGGAATCTAGACAGACTGGAGTACCAGGCTACGATTAATGGGATGAAATTTAACAAGTCAAAATGCTGGATTCTGCACCTAGGATGGAGTAACACTGGGCACAAGTGCAAAGTGGGAGACGAGTGGCTGGAGAGTAGCCCTGCAGAAAGGGATCTGGGGGTGCTGGTCAAGAGCAGGCTCAATACGAGTCAGCAGTGAGCCCCGGCAGCCAAGAGGGCAAAATCACATCCTGGGGTGCATCAAACACAGCATAACCAGTCGGACAAGAGTGGCGATTATCCCACTGTATTCAGGGTTGCTGTAGCCTCGCCTTGAACACTCGGTGCAGTTCTGGGCCCCACAATTTAAGAAGGATGTGAAGGTCCTCGAATTCATCCAGAAGAGGGCAATCCTGTGATAGGATGCGAGGAAATGGTTCAAAGCTGTGCCAGGGGAGGTTCAGACTGGACATTAGGAAGCATTTCTTTACAAAGAGGGTGGTCAAACACTGGAACAGGCTTCCTAGAGAGGTGGTCGATGCCTCAAGCCTGTCAGCATTTAAGAAGCATTTGGAGAACGCCCTTAACAACATGCTTTAACTTCATCAGCCCTAATTGGTCTGGTAGTTGGACTAGAGGATCATTGTAGGTCCCTTCCAACTGAAATAGTCTGTTCTATTCTAAACAGCAGAGTGCACTGCCAGTAAAAGCGTGAAGCAAGCCTTTCAGGTTTGCTGTGCCAGCTCAGAGCTCTGGGACAAGAAGTTTCCTCTAGATGAGTAGGCCTTGCTGACTTACCTTCCCCTGATGATTCAGAAACTCTAACTGATCTACAATACCATCAGTGATATTTTCTTCTTTTTTTTTTT
>VXBO01009889.1:633266-698510 GCA_013400135.1 Rhinoptilus africanus
TGTACTTGGCTTCCTTCTCCATCCATCTCTTCCAAAAGGACTGATTTGCTCCCACATTTCATTGCAAGCTCATCCATTCCTTTTCACTGATGGTGCCAAGCAAATTCCTCAAACAAGGCTGTTGCATTTGACCTTCAGAGTCCATGAGTCAAACAGCATTGTGTGATCAACTCACAGTCATGGACACATCAGTGATGAGGTTACCCAGACTGCCAGCCAATCATACGACTACAGCATCCTAAATAGCTTCCATATCAAATCAAGGGTAATAATATATTGGTGATTCAAGAGAGAGAAGCCTTTTGTCTCTCAACAAATTTATTTCTCTCTGAAATTAAGACCACCTGATTTCAATTTCACCTCCTCCGCTGCTGCTGAAACTAAGCTGCTAAAAGCACAGACGACGTGCAGCAATGTCCTCTTTGGGCTAAACAAAACTTCAGATGGAAGGACTTGGCACAGCTCACTCCTTAGGCACCCAAGAATAGAAGGGCATTTTCCTTTGTCCATTTTCTCCCATTTCAGATAACATCTGGCTTGGTCAGGGAGATCTTACTGCAGAGGCACGTTTCATTGCAGGAGGACAAACAGACCCTTGACAAGAACCACATGAATACACACTTTTGTGCTATCAAACAACACTACAGTGAGTGTGGTTTTGCGGGCAACATGGCCACATACAAATGTGCACGCAAGAGCGTGGAAATCAGGTGACCACACCATATAAACAAAGAAATTGTGAGCTGGGTCCATACTCTATACTTCTGCTATAAAGAAAAGCACTTGCTAAGTTATATGTAACATGCTTAGAATAGCTGGTAGGGAGAGCTCCTTTATTTCCTAGCACATGCTTCTTCAGAATGGAGTAGGGTATCAGAAAGGTTTTGCTTATAGGATTCCGAGATGGTTTTTAATGTGTGTACACATGCACAGACAAAACGCGGTTAACTGTGAAATGCTTAAAGCAAGATTGGCATGGTATATACACACCTGCTGCATTTATGCAGTTTGCTATGGCTGCAGTTTTACAGAAAGTGGGAGTGAGGGGTGCCTTTCAGAGAGGTGGACAGGTAGGCAGAAAGATGAGCTCATCCAGAAAGAGCATTGGGAACTGGATACTCTACTGAACAACCCAGAAATTAATTGATTTTTCAGGTCTAGATCAGTAAGCAGTTCTGGGCATAGCAACAAATGACAGACAAACTGGAAAATATCCTTTGCAGTCTCACTTTGGTCTGCCATAAAAAGGGAAAAACAAATCAGAAAGATACATCAGAACAAAAACTTGTTAGAAACCTCCTCAGGCAAGCAATATGGCAAGCACTAAAAGCTTTGATGGCATTTAGACTCCTGGCTACACAAATCTCTTCTAAAATAAAGCAGTCTCTAGAACAGATAGTCAGATCAGACAATGACAGATCAGTAGTTATAAGTTCATGATCTTTCAGATGAGACATAAAACTGGGTCCTGACCTTGTGTGATCATTAAAGATCTCATAACGCTTTTTGCAAAAAGAGGGTTGTTAATCCCACTGGTCTGGAAACAATCCAATTTGGGTAACTACCTACATCAATCTTATAGATTCATCTAAATACAGCAGTCTCCTCTGTTCTCCAGGCTAAAGTAGTGTGTGGCGTTTCTGTGTGCTGTAATACATGACTAAAAGAGTCCTCCCTATCGCAGCATTAGGTGAAACAATCTTTGTATATGTACTCACTCCTACTCCTACAAAGGAGTTATGAACCTTAACGTTTGCTAAGGAACCTGGAGATGCATAGTACAATGGATCAGAAATTTATTACGGTGTTCAACACTGTTCAATTTTCTGAAACCCTTTCCAGACTAGAGCAGTTAAAAATTAGAGCTTCCCTGCTTTTGAGTGCTAACAGAGAAACTACAAATGCCCGAGAGTAGAACGCTTATGCCTTTGCCATTGAATAAGCCTATTAGACAATATTCAAAGAGAAACAGGAACACGACTGGGACAGCTCGATATTGCCTGCGTTATGGCTGCTGAAAACATCAATGGTCAGCAGGTGAAACTATAGGTAGTCCAAACCAGAAAATATTCAAAACATAAGTATAGGGGTCTTTGATAGGCATTAAAGGAAAACACACAGGTTCATCCTAAGCACAACTTCCAACTTCTGCCCACGATGACTCATAAGTACATCTCCTTTTCAAGACTTCTTTACAAACAGCATCACTAGGGGTCCCAAAACTCCTTGTGGTTCATTCAATATGGAGATCCATAGAAGTGGATGAAAGAGCAGACAAAACCAAACAACAAAAGCATCAACTGTGCTATTCAGTAAGGAGTTAGTCTCCCAACATAGTTAATAATGATCTCCTAGAGGAATAAAGCAGCAATAAAATCCTGCAGGCACACACAGCTTGAGCTACAAAAGACACGAAATATGGATGTAGTAAAACAGCGTGGATTTTTTACTCTAATAAAAATGTAAGAAGACAATCACATCTGTCACCAGAAAGATTAAGTTATGAGACACATAGTGTCTTAACACGAGCATTTCTGCACACACATAAAAGAATGCCTGAGTCAGGGTGTGCTTTTGGATACGAAGAGCAAAGGCTGGTTTTGAACTGATCTCTCCTCTCACAACTATCTGTTAAGGCAAGTATCTTATTATTTTGCAGCTAGATGAAAAGGAGAGCTCATTATCAAAGAAGCACCAAATTACAGTTACTTATAGCACTTACCTCTTGTGATCCTTTGGCATTACTAAACAGAAGCCATGATACCATTCCCATTAGAATCTAAGTAGATTCCCTGGGGAAAAGATTAAGACTAATCTGCAGATGAGTCTCACCTGCATCTTCCCAAAGCAGAACATCCAAGTTTTCTTCACCAGGAAAGCCTGCTACTTTACCATTTTCCTAGTCTTTGCTGTCTAGTTACGTCAACAGTCCTACATCCTAACCAAAAGTCAAACAAAAAATAATAAAGGATCCAAGAACAAGTAGGTTCTTGTAGCGAAGCTTGCTGCTTTGATGAGCATGTGACAGGGCTTTTTTGTTGTTGTTTTTTTTTTTTTTAAACACATGTAACCTCCTGTTAAAACGTTGTGCACTGAAGTCAAGTGCACAATCCCAGTAGGACTCTCTTATGCTCACTCTTTCCTGTTCCTCTCACACTGGGAACAAAGCTGGCAAGCCAAAAAGGCACACAGTGAGGTTTAGCTTACAGTATGCAGTAAGGAGACTGCAGGAGCATTTTCCAGTTACTGGTTTGGTACAATTTGTTGGAATAATATGTGGTTACCAAAAAAGAAGCCTGAATGAACTAAACCACAAACTACATCTATCGCACTCTAATAACCTTTTTCCTCTAATTCTTCATAATTAATTCTTCATAAGCATTCTGTTGAGGATGAAGCAAAAAGTAAGAATCCATCTTTGGGTACAATTTTGACATCTAAGTGCGTTGTAGCATGAGAACAAGGTGGAAACATCAGAAAATTGGGAACACCTTTCACATCAGAACAGCTGTTAGCCCAGTAATTAGGGTCTCCCACTTCACAAGAGGTTACCCTAACTTCAGACTATGGGTCTTTCTGGGGTGCATCATATTTTCTCTCTAGTTTGGACCAGAAACTGCATTGTGTAAAATGTCCTGGAAGGGGTTTAGTATGACTATAAAATTGCATTTTCTGTTTAAATAAAGGTCAAGTATTCTGTGCTAGCTGTAGGCTTATTTCTTCTTTCTTTGATCTGCAGCTAGCTATAGGATTGGCAGAAGTAAGTAGCTCCAGAAAGCACTAAGCAAAGATTGCTAGTTCAAAGGGAAAGTCAGGTTGCAAAATAAACAGAGAACAGTTTCTTAATCTTAAGAGTATCTTGGGGTAACATAAGACTCATGCAAGGAGACAAACAATTTATTGTCCATAAGACAATATTGACAATTACGTACTAATTCTAGAGGAGATCTGCAAAACACACATGGGCATACCTGCTAACTTTTCCAGCAGTGCAGTGCTGGGCCTTCATGGCACTGGTGCCACAATGCACAGGAGTAGTTATTCACAGTCACTGCTGAATGCAAGTACCCAAGTTCTGCATCCTATTTTTAATGTGCAAATTGTACTCTTACAAAAAAGATAAGCGCCATCACCACCACCAAAATTTGAGCTTCAGAGACAGCTATAAAATATAAACTTTGCTATTAAGAACTCATTGCAAAGAAGCATGGTCAGCAAGCCCACGCTCTCCTCCATAAATATTTTAAGTGTTCATGAAACAGTACACCAAAGAGAGAGAGAAACACACTAAAAAGTATACTTTACATCCCCTTTCCTCCCACTCCTTTTCACTGTGGACAGACAGGAGAAGAGCAATGGCAGCTCCTCCCCAAATAATTTCATCAATCCAAACCTGATCAATGTTACTGCAGACAGTACCAAGAGGAACAAAAATGAGCCACCATCTGTGGCATCTTCTGGGTGGCAGCACAACTAACATTTTGTGAGTGAGCTGACACTCATGTCAGAGACAAGAGACACATGATGCTTTAGCAGAAACTTTTGTATCATTCTAAATTTATTTTTGATAATCTATATGAAAGAAATATTGATGCCAGGAGTAGCAAGCTGCTTTTCTGTGAAGGATGCTAACAACATATCTTCACAGTTGCATGGCACACTTGTGTGGCTGTCACTGTATCGTCGCAGTGTGACACAAGCCAACCCCCCCTCTGAAACTACAATTCACTATCAGCAACACAATATCTAAAGTTAATTCAGAGCTCTTGGGCTTCCTGCTACTCTGAAGAGATCAAAGAGCCACCCTGAATGTGCACAGAGAAGGAAGCTCCTAACAAAAGCCCACATGCACTGAGGAAGCCTAGAATATTGTCTTGGAGACGTGCTCGCTGATTTTGTGAGACAAAAAGTTACTGTGGTAGAAGGGATAAGAGTGTAGAAAAGTCACTTGATATACAAGCTTCAGTCTCCTTTTCAGCAGACAGGTGCAATAGGTTAATTGCTAAAGTGCCATCAAACACCTGACAGATCAGACCCAAACAGCGTGGTGTGCTTACACCATCTACACAGCAGGCAATCTGAGTCTTAAAAGTAAAGTTACAGCCTCCTTTGCTGTAAGGTTTCCAAACGGACATGTCACACGCATCATTTATGGACATCTGCCCAGACCTTCAGATGAACACCCCAAGAGACACAAGCTTCCACCTCAAACTCAGCAGCTGCATCTCAGTTCCCCAGTTTAACCATTGCATTACTAATTGTTTCTGCAAACAGCTAAAAGAGTGAGAAAAGCCAATGGAGAGGAACTAGAAGTTACTATGATGCGGGAAAATTCAAAACAGAAAGGCAAACAGAGTCGGGGAGGGAAGGAGAGCCTAGCGAAGGAAAACAGGGACAGGAAAAAAAACCACAAGAGGAGGATGTGACAGGGAGGGTGACACTGTGGTGGAAGAGGGGGAACCACAAACCTCACCTCAGCACGAGAGACACAGAAACAACGGCACCTGAAAGCTCAGCCACCCTCCACACTCACCATCTTCCTCAATTCTTCCCCTGGTTCCTTCCCAAAGCCTCAAACCAGTTGGGGAGTGAGTTTGTGCTGTGGTGGGACCTCCAGTACCCGCTTTCCTGCTCCCCCATCCCCTCAGCTACCGCCAGAACTGGCCTCCTCCTGCCTCCACACCAAGCCGCTGGAGGAGCCTGGGGCCCGCCAGAGTCCCCTCAGGGCACCCCGAAATCGAGGCCTCACTGAGGGCAGGATGAGCCCAAGGCTGAGGATTTGGGCAGCCCTCCCTCCCTCCCTCCTTCAAGGCAACCACCAGCATCGCCCCAAAACCACAGCCATCCCCTCAGCCCTGCAAAAGCCTCAACCCACCAGGACCTCCCCAGTACACAAAACACACGTTTTAACATTGCCAACCTGGTCCGTGGCCTCTACAGCCCCTGCCAGCCACGCAGTGCTCCAGAAAAGCAGCTAAAATGGACAAACCTCAGCCTTTTCCTCCCGTGGATGCTGCTGCTGGCCCCTCTGCAAGCTGCCGGAGGGAGGGCCCTGCCCCTCCCGGCCCCAGCTGGGGCCCCGCTGCTCCCCGGGACCTGCCCCCCTCAGGGCAGGCTCCCAGCCCCCGGCTCCTCCAGAAAACTGCCCCCGACTCCAACCAGCGCACACAGGCATGGCCGGGCTTCGACACGGCAGCACTTCTAAGTCACACGAGCCCCCTTTTTTTTTTGGTGGCTCTTTTTGTCACCCGTGTTAGATTGGGGCAGGGCCAGAGGGTAGTTGCCCCTGGCCTTCCTCATCTACCTCAGACTTTGTGGTGATCTCCAAATACAGCACTTACTAGAAACATCCATTGCCCCGACAGGACTTTTGAGCCGGTTGCTCGACAGAGTACTGCACAAAAGTTGCCCAGAGGCAGGATAAAAGCTATTGCTCTGGTCTTTGGAGGCGCAGGTGCCTGCCGGTATCTGCTAGTTACACCCCAGCAGAAAACAAAGACCTGGACCCAAAGATGGGCCAGGTGTCACTGTTTAAAACACCCTTTATCCGTTAGTAACCTGCACATGGCTCTTGCCTGGGGTGCGCTGGAGGCTCACCACAACACGGCTGGGGCAGCAGCTGGTCCTTCCCGACCACACCACCTCAGCTGGGTTCGGTTTGGTCTCTTCGGGCTCTTCTTTTCCTCCTTGGGCTGGGGCTGGCCAGAAATCTACATGCAGCATTTTTGCAATAGCTGTTTTAAGACTTAAGATTACCACAAAAAGAAAAGGGAGGAAGGGGAGCACACGGTGGCCGTTTCACCCCTGCGTACAAACGCTGCTCGTCACACAGAACAGCAACTCTGAAGAGCATGTCCTCACGACTCATTCTCCATTCAAAGCGAGAGGAAAAAAGCCAGTTTTTAAAAACTAGGGCAAAGGCCAGTAAATTACCATGAAGTTATTTTTACAAGGGATATCAAAGGCCCAGCTGGGTGAACGGGGAGCTTATACGAGGTTCTGCAAGGGCAAAGAAAACCTGTTTTGCCCCCAGAGTTGATTATCAGCTGGAGGCAGCACCACTTCATTGATCTGAGATTTCCAAGGGGAACTTTGCAGAGCCAGGAAAGAGCAAAAGCCAGGATTAACATGCTTTTCTGCTCTACTTTCTATCTGACACCAGAAGAAATGCATTTGTCTCACCTGTAGTATATTTACACACCCACACCTTATGGCTTGTTCTGTCTGTCCATGACTTAATCAGCAAAAGGTGTTTAAGGTTTGCCTGATAGTAATTGCCCAGACAGAATGCCTTAGTCTAGAAATGGATTATTAAATTCCACTGTCAAACTGAAGCAGTCAATAAATACAAGTCCTTTAATCGTACCATGCTTCGCATATACTTTACTGTTAAAAAGTTTCCATACAGTGGGGTTTCGGTCCTATTTTGATTTCTTCCTTGTCTAACTCTTCACTTCCTTCTGCCAGGCTTTGCTCTGCCCTACTGTGTAGTACAGCCAGCTACTGAGTTGCCTACATCCTTCTTTGGGAACGGCCCCTGCTCAGCAAAGTGGGTCAAGTCACCAGGTAGGGATCCAAAACCCAGGGAAGTCAAACCACTCATGACGCTGAAAGATCACAAATGAACTCCATTTCTTCTAGGTAGAAAAGGACATGCTTCCAAGCTGATGGGGAGACTCTCTCTCCCCTTTCAAAAAGAAAAAAAAAAAAATCAGTAGAATTCAGAAAACCGCTGCCACTGAAGTTATGGAATGGAAAACCGACAGCCCCACCATCTTACCTCCCAACTCCACAGCAATACCAGAAGGACTATCTTCAGCCCATCTCCAGTTCAATCAACCGCTTGTTTTTTAAAACCACATTGTTGCTGCCTTCCAGCCCAGCCCCAGCTGAATTTGTTCCAATACGGATTCCCACTGTTCCTACATGGGATAACAACTGGGATGAAACCAAGCATTTTACAGTCACAAAGGACCAGAAGATGGTGGGTTGTTTTTTTCTTTCTGAAAATTAATAGACAGCATCTGCAGGGACTTTTTTATTTGGTTGTTGGTGGGTTTTTTGTCTTTTGATCAGAGCTATCAGACAACATACACTGTTTTGAGTTTGAACCACTTAAAACACAGAAACCTATTTGTGGGTCTTATTTCAGCAGAATTATTTTCTTCTCAAAGAAAACTTAAGCTTTTGACAAGTAAGAAGTCACATCAATTTTTGGGACAGTTTTCATTTTCTTCGTCTCCTCACTTATTCTGATAAGCATTAAACTGGATTAACAGAACTGGCACACTTTGGTCCTGCTTCAGACTGCGTTTAGTTTAAATTTTAAGCTTCTGTTCACTCTATCAGGATTTTTCCAAAATGCTCCTGCTGGCAAAGCACTAAATGATCCTCAACAACCAATCACACCAAAAATTATTTCATTCTCCACACTTTCTCCAAAAGTATATGCAAAAATTAAAAATGCAGAAAATTCAAACCAGGTTTAACGGTTAGTTGGTTTTTGGTTTAAGTCCTAGTTGTTTTTTGGTTTAAGTCCTAGTTGTTTTTTGGTTTAAGTCCTAATTGCATGGAGGCTGAGAAAGTTTGCATTTAAACTAGATAAAGCAATGCCCTCTAGTGTTCTGTAGAGAAATCTGGTGCAAGGCTTCCCAAAGCCATAAAAAATTTAAATTTAGGATTGCTGTACCATCTCAAGTGACAGACAGTTTTGAAAGCTTACAGCTCCCATGCAGCGTCCTCAGAACATTCTGCACACAAGTGTGGCCTGCAAAACGATTTGGGATCCTTTTGTTTCCTTCCCCACATTGCTGATGCATGCATCAGAATTTCATGTCAAAAGATGGTAGGTACTTTCTGGGCATAGACTGATGGCTTGAAAAACATCTGGGAACAAGATGGGCTTTTAAGAATCAGGCAAAAGCCTGATCCTTTCCTTCCCAGAGTTCACAAAATCCACCTCCTCTTCTCATTATCTACAAATACCACCCACGGACAGTTTTTTTACTGTCTTCCACCTGTGGCATGTGACAAGTCCCATAATACCCACCCTGCACCTTCCCCCAAGCGCACACAGCATTTGGTACCCTGTGTTACTGACCCACCACACAAACAAGATGATGCCTTTGGCTTGAAAAGCTCTCTTACAGACTCCAAAGCTTAGTGCATTTCCTTACAGCAGCACGCTTCCCAAGATATCAACAAATTGCAAATAGAACTATCCAAACTCAAGTAAGATTTAAATACAGGAGAACATTCTCTAGTTCAAAAAAACCAAAAAAACCTGAAAAGCTATCAAAATATTTATTTACACCCTGTACATATTACAAAACTCAGCTTTGCATCGCACAAAGGACTGGAAGAGGTTTCATAAGTGAAGGTCTGAAAAGCAAAAGGCAAAGTCCTTGATGAAGGCTGCTCTTAAATGTGCAGCTAGGAGTCCTTAAATATTACCATCCATTGCTCTTGAAAAGACAACTGCTGGGCTCTCAGCATCTAGACAGAATAGAAACTTGAATGCCTTTGATTAAACTTTTAATCATATTAAGTACTTTTAAAATAATCAACAATAAAGGAAAACACATGTTGACTACTGTGCTTTTGTTATTTTATGTGCCATTGATCTGCAGCAGAGAGAAACTGCAGAACTGCAGATCAAAAGCTGCAATAGAAGGAAAAAAAAAAGAAAAAAGGGATTAAAATGAAACAGCGGTTCCACCCATGTCCTATCTGAAATAAGGAGGAAAAAAGATGAAGTGGTCTATCTTGTGGCAACCTGAGGGAGACTGGTACACTTCGAAAACTGCCAATGAAAAGACAGCACCACAGCCATAAAGTTGCTAACTGGAATTTGTTTCTTGTCTGGAACAATTTCGACAACTACAAGCTGGCCTATTAACAGTGTTTCACACTCTTCTTAGGGCATTCACTGGAGCAAGGTTAATTTAGGCAGGGTGTCTTTGGAGGGAAGCTACCTTTGCCTGTTTGATAAAGAGAGAAGCTTAGATCTTCAGGGTAGGGTAGGCATCACCCTGCACCTTCCAAAGGAATTTATTCATGAGAATAAAACAAAAGAAATAACTTTAACAAGTCTTTTTCGTAAAAGTTCTCCAAACAAAAGCCTTCCAGAATGACTGTTGTTCTACAAAAATTATTGGACATAAACGATCCAGTGAGATCACACCTAAGGTAAATTCTGGGCTTGACCTGGCACTTGTGATGAGCCTTTAGGGCACTACACTTGTAGCCTTTGTGTCTGAGGCTGCAATACAGAATTTGGATGTAGAAGTGGGATCAAATTAGGAATTTTAAAAATTATGTTTAAGCTTAGGAACTCCGTTTTTAAATTTAAATTACAATCCCCTCTACTTAGAGAGCAACCAATACGTATTCCATTTAAAAAGCAGATATGTTTTTTGCCCCCCTTCTAATGGGGAATGGTTACTGCCAAACATCCTGCCCTGCAAATAAATTATTTTTTATCTTAATATACATGTAACCAAATTAAAGGAGAAAAGAAAGCAGTTTAGAGACTATCCAAAAGACAGCCAAGGGACGATATCCAGTGTTTGTACCACTGCACTAGGAACTAATATTTCATAGACGTCTGACACAATATGTCTGTGTCACTGATTGTGTGCACAGAACACTGTCCTGTGTGTGTCCTGTATATAAGCAAAAAAATTGCTTATATATAAAAAAAAAGCTCTCAAGATCAGCTTCTTCCCTGCTGCATTGTCATTTTATGTGCAGGGGACAGAGTAGGGAAAGGACCACTCAAAACTCAGGAGACAAAAAAAGCAAGGGAAAGATCTGGAAAAGACAGACATCCCCTTGAGAACCCACAGTCTCCAGCCTGGCTGAACGAAATAGCTTTCCTTCAGTTTATTCAACAGTCCAGTGCCCCTCAGACACATTCTCACCTTCTCTGGGGAGAAGCAGAAAAACCTGAAAGAGAATGGAGGAAAACACTCCAGCATTCATCACGGAGAAACCACACACATATTGCCGTCTCTTGAGAGGATATGTATGGGAGCATTCTACTAGTGCTTCACTTTGTGAAGATGCCAAAAGTGTCCAGGTATGACATGGAAACTGTCTGAAGCGCACATAGTTTCATCAGTGAAGCATAAACTGAGCTCTTCCATTCTTCCCCTTGGCCCTCTTCTTGCACAGGTGTTTTGCTATGACACTAGTGCTGGTGCATTCTCCTTATTTTCTTTCTGTGTCACCATGTGCAGGTACTTCAGTCGCATGGGAGGGAGCTGCTCATAAAGGTCAAATCCCAAAGGGCTCTCTGCATTCAGCAGTCTGTAGTAGAGTAGGTGCTTTTTCAAGGTCTGAAGAAAGAAAGAGCGGCCATTAAGCATGCCTGAAAAGAATCTAATCTTTTCCACCGTGTCTCCAACACAACATAGCGACCTGACAGACAGTACAAATTCATCATGCCCAACACATTTAATTGAATAATCTTCAACAGAAGAGCTGTGAAAGATGAGTTTCTTCCAAGAAAATTCACTTTTGATTTGCATGAGATTTCCTTTTCTGAACACACTCCACTGTTTTGTTCAACAACCCCTCAACAACGACTTCTTGCCAAAAGCCCAAGTGGGGTTTTAAGGGGAGCTAAGAATTTACCCTGAATGCTAAACATAAAGGGCCAAATGACCCAGCTCTGTCACACAAATAATAGACCTTGGCAAGCTCTCTGAGAAAAAGGGAAACCTTACATCTGTTTTGTTCTTTTCAGGAAAAGCATCCAAGTAAAAGTTGAGGACCACCTATTCATAGTTGTGCTAGAATCATCCCTCTAGCACCTCTCACTATCCACATATAACACTGCTTGGGCAAGAGGCATGGAAACAGAGTACAGAAGATTCATCTAGGTTCCAATAGGCTCAGTGCTTTGAGTTCAATTACTACAAGAACTAGATAACAGTATTTATAGCCATCGCAGGTCAAAATCCTGCTAGTCTCCTCTCATTCTCAAATTAGCAAGGTAGTTAAGCACAAATTTCAAAAGCCAAAGGTAAACCCGTGAGAGCACCGTGTCTGAAAAACAAGTCCCAGTGGCACAGACAGAACCTTTTACATCCTACCTCATCCACCAACAGCCACGTCTTCCGCAGCATGCTTTTCCGAGCAGCATCAATCTCCTGGGAACAAAATACGTACTTTGCTTAATATGGCATGATACTGTCTTTGCCCCTACAGCACGCCAGGAGGATGCTTTGCTCATTATGATGATGCCCCAAAGAGCAGCTTGTTCCATCAGAAAGGGCTTAGGATGGCTTTTGCTCGGATCCTGCCTCTCTCTGGAACTCAGCTGACTTCTCAACTTTCAGGTAGAACTGTAGATCAGAGGTGACTCTTAGCACAAGTAACCAGTTCCTAGAAGGCCCAAGGCCATAGGAGGGCTTCTGCTTGGTTATTCAAGCAAAGTGAAAGGAAAGAGGACTCTGCACCTTAAGATTGCCCCAGGCAGGAGCTAAATCTATTACAAGCTCTCTGTGCCTGATCAGCTCCCTCATCCTCTGTTTCATTCTTCCCCCCCCACCTCCAGAGCGCACGTAGTTGCTGACTTCAAAGATTTATGTAGGATTGGCTACCATTATTGCAAGTGCTTTAGGGTATAATAAACAAAAGTTGTCGTCTCATATGTGAATTCTCAAACAGCTGACCAGTACTCAAAACATTCACTTCCAATCTTTGTTTTCAAGCCCAGGGTCAGTGATTCACCACAAGCCACACCGGATTCTTGGGAAGAGCAGATGCAAAACCCAAAGCTTCCAGCCCTGAGGCTCTGCTTTCCATTACCTACCTGCGTAGTGCTGTCTTGCGAGAAAATAAAGCTGTTCACATGAGTCACAGCCACCACGTAAAGAACAGGGCACCAGCTGCAGCGCAGTGCACCAGTCACCAGTGTTCGGAAGTAGAGTCGCAGGAGGTTCAGGTTATCCTCAGGAGGGGAAGTGTACCGCTCCAGAGGCACAGGAAACTGCAATACACACACACAGAGGCAACATCGCTATTTTTGTCAGGGTCTAAGTAGTGAGGGGAAGTTCATGCATTTAGTGTGCCCTTCCCCAGCTACTTGTGTGCGCACTCCTATATAACATGACGTGCCTCAGTGGCAGTCCCCGTTTGGAGCAGAGCTGTTAATGCCAGCCCCGACTAACGTGACATGCCTTTGACAAAGCATTCCCAAGACCTCTTCAGCTTTGTGGAGAGATGTTTTACTGGTCAAATCACTGCAGTTGCTTTTTGGCACAGGTAAGAAGAGTGGTTTCAAAGCAAGGAGGCAGAGTGCTTTCAACAGCACCGCAACCTGCCAGTGTACCAGAAAGGCTTACACTGACCTCTGGATTTAGCCATAAAATGAAAGCAGATATATGTGCCAGAGTTAATGTTAAGTGATGTTTCCAACATTTTCTGACTTCACTGTCTAGCTTTGAAAAACAGGTTAGAAAAGCTTTTAGTAACAACTTGGTTTTGTTTGCCTCTCCCCTCTCCAGAAGCCTAATTTCCATTCTTCTCAATTTTGAGGTAAGTTCTCTGGGGCAAAAATTACATATTTCGTTCTGGAGCATCTACATGATTAAAGACAATCATTGATTTTACTCAATTCAAAAAACAGTCTGCCTGCTAAGGCATTTAACTCAAGACAAAAAGGAAAAAAAACCAAAACAAACACCACCTCCTCAAGTAATCTTGCTCAAGTTTTCCAACACAAAGTATTTGGGCATTTAAAAAAATTTCTAAGCACGTGAAAAGCAATCTGCTTTGAAATGTTCTCCATTGTAACATATGCGGTAATTCTGATGGTACTGAGGGATCTGGTGTTGAGGGATCAAGACAAGATAAAGCATGTGACAATAGAATCAAGGTTTTCATCTGGAACATGGTTTTCATCTCTTTTCCTACATATATTTGTGGACCTGGAGTAGAGACAGGGAAGGGCTACTGGGAACATCAAGAGAACAGAGAGCTTACTGTAAGAAGCAGGCTAAAATACTTCTTAAACCAGGTAAGCCAAAACAAAGGCTCATCTGGCCATAATGATATAAAGAAACTGGCCGCAGGCATACTACAACCAGAGCAGAAGCACTGCAAGTACACAATGGAAAGCACTAATCTCACAAACTGCTGCTTCACAGTTGTTTGGAAAACAGATTTTTGAAAGGTTATCTTTGTATCAGCAAACGTTTTGGCTAGATCGGGTATTGTGTGTCAACTGACAGAGAACTTAAAGCCATCTCTGATCATTCAAAAGAAATGCAGTCCTGCACTTCAAATTTTCTCGCCGAGTTACTCAGCAAAGCACAGCTCAGTATAATTCAATGTGGAAGTACGGTTGAGAGGGAAAAATGACTGTTTGTCCATGCATTGGGCAAGGAAAAGGTCTTCACCAAGGTGAGGAAAACCTCTTTTTTAAGGGAAAGGTTATGTCTGTCAGAAGAACACGGGGTGCAGACTAGCCCTTCATATATACAGCCCATAAATGAGAAGGAGGTTCTCAACTGTTAGACCAATCAGGGTGTGGGACGGTTTCCACTGAAGACTGAGCACCTTCACAGCTCCTGCCCTCCACATATACGCAACTATCTGCTCTCAAAAGAAAGTTCAACAGGTTTCTGAAAATGATTACGTGACAAGGGCCTGCACCTACAGGGGCTGGACTCTGTTCTGCAGACTTACAATCAATCAACCCTTTTAATTAAAAAAAAAAAAAAAAAAGATGAGTAACCGCCACAAAAAAGTATACACTGCTGTCACAGCCTTAAACCAAAAGAACAATGCTCTCTGTTCCTATTCTATTTTACATTCCATGCATTGGACTTTCTTCAATGAGCATGAAAAGCTTCTAAGCAAAGAAAGCATGATTATTCTACTGGACAAGGAGGGATGAGGAAGAAGGGGAAGTGCTGGGAGGATGCCCAAATCGAGGTTGGAGAAACACAGGCAAGAGCCTAATAACCCAGAAATATGCAGTGACAGGCAACTACCATAAGCCAGGATTACCTGCTGGAGCGGCACTCCCAGTGCCCGCAGGATACTTGTGTGCTCCCCAAAAACAGAGAGACGCAGATGAACGCTGAAACGCTTCTGTAGAGGCAGAAGAACAAAGACTCCAAAGAGTGGGTCTCCAAAGGAGACACCTTCAAACTGCTCCAGAAGACTTATATAGAGATCGTGGAAGGACGCCAAACCAGGGAGAGGAGCATCCAAGTTCAGGGAGTCCAATGCCTTGGGTTGGCAATACACAGAGAGAAGGGCAGCTGTGTAGCAGTGGATCGGTGCTTCTAGAAAGAGGTCACCACCTGTGAGGAAGACACACATAAGCCGTGCAAGTTTGGCAGCAGTAGGGATGCTCTGAAGGGTTTTAGCACGCCAGGTTTCCAGCAACAGGACCCACTGCAGGTTCCAGGTCACAGTGTTGACAAGATCAAGTGGGAGAGAGTTCATTACAGCCCCACGTGTCTCTGCATTAGTCACTTTGTTGTAGAGGCTGATAAGTGGAAAGAACGGCCAGTCTGAAGGCAGGATGGGCCCTTTGACCTCAGGAAGCAGCATTGACTGGATGAGGTAATTCTGTCCTTGGTAGGATGCTTGGGAACGCGTAAGGGTAGGCTGCAAGTGGACAAAATGAGAAAGGTAGCAGGAGCAGATGAAAGGCAGATTCTGGTACGATTCTCTCAGCAGGGCACCACGCGTAGGTTTTGAAAAAAGTGCTGCTGCAGAGCCAGGCTGCACCAGTTTGGCACTGGTACCTAGATGCAGGATATCAGAGAAGTCAGCTGCTTCTGGCCCTCCGGCTTTCCCTTCCCTGTAAGATAAAAAGTTGAAGAAAGAAACAAACATAAAAACCCCATCAAATGAACAAAACACCACAGCAATTCATCTCTACAATCTTCCTGGGTCAGGGAGAATAGTATACATACAGCATTTGCAATGCTTTCTCCAGCATCCAGCTGTGGTAATACTAAGTGCCTGTAAAGCATCGGCTCTTGGTACTTACAGGAAATGCACAGAACTACATTTGGAGTTGGCAACACTAAGGCCTTGCCGTGAAAAACCTCTACACAATGCCAGTAGTCTGGTGTGGACACTACAACCCCTTGTCCAGAGTGGTGGTCTACTTACCAACACAGCTGTCAGGGTGCTGAGATGAAACAGCACATATCATATAAGGCTTACATGAATCATTAAGAAAATTCTCAAAATAGTAGCTTTGCAGCTGGCAGCAGCAAGGTCAGGGGAACCATACAGACTGGTACTTAGAAACTGAGGAGGTCAAATCTATGTGCCACGATCTCAGACCAGAGACCAACCACGGTGTCAGATTACTTGCCAAATTCTCACAAAACAGTAGCTCTATAGCAGGCATTTATAAAAACCAGAAACTAACATACAAAAAAACAACCCCAAGAATTCCCTCAAACCCGCTCACAAACTTTCCTTCTTTCTGGAAAACTATAGTATCTCCTTGCAGCACCTTGGTCCAATCTCCTATAGCAATGCACCATGGCAAATCTTGAAGAGATTGTGATGAACACAACAAACTGCTACCACTTTCTTGGCCAGATATGGGAGGCTTCACATTTGAGATGTTCGTGATTTCTTCCAGTGCAAGGTGGCGGACATCACAGGCGTCAAATCAGCAAAAAGTTGTATAAGAACTTGTATAATAAGGGTTTGAGGAAAATTTAATAAGTTTTTCAGGCTATGTCAAATTCCCACGTATTTTCTACACTTACTACTCTCAGGACAGCAGACGCTGGGCCTTAGTGAGAAGCAGTTCTGTCAGGAATCACAGGACTCTTGCCACATCAAAAGAAACTAGTCACATTTCTCAGCATTGGTACATGGAAGAAAAATCTGCAACCACATTGCTGCTCTGATTAGAAGGCCCCGTGACTGGAGAATACGCCAACAAGTAACTAAAATCTGAATGCAGGCCCTTTGAAAGGCCAAAAGTAATGGCAAAACTGCAGTGCCAACACGTGCTTTTTCAATTTTCCCAAGTTTTCCCATGCACCAGACTACATAAAGGAAAAAAATGCAAAGCTTACGGAAGAAACTCTGGATTAAAGGCAAGACCTAGTAGGACCTCGTAAGCCAGATGCTCACTCCCTGGCAACAGACGGCTTAGCAATGCCATGGCAACACAGTGATGGAGTGAGGCATGCTGGGTGTAATCCGGACAGGAGCCTGCCTGTACATGAAACAAAACAACAGATAAAAGCACTATACCATTTGTCAACAAAGCAAACAACAAGGACAGGAGAGTCTATTGAGACATAGATATTGCTGGGAAGTGAGAGACTAAGGCAGACTGGAAGAACTATCAGCATTCGTACTGAGATCTTTCTGCTGCCCCTGATTGTCTCAGATAGTCAGACACCTTTCTAGCAGCACACTTGAAAACTTTGTTCTCACTCTAGCCCAAACACAGGCAAAAATACAATTTTTCCATCCAAAGTATTTTGGATCTAAATCCCCACATCAGTAACTGCAAAGGTATTATTTGCTAATGGGGCACAAAAGACAGTTGAAGAGTCACTGGACCTAAGTCAGGCATGAAAAAGAACATGGATGCAATGAGCAGTTGCCAGTGTAACACACTGAGTGGGAGAGGCCAGCGTGGAGTCAATTCCTTGGGTCAAAGAAATGAACGGACTAATAAAGATACCGTTCTCCGAGCCAATGCTAATACGAAGTACTGCAGATGATATTCATGGCGCAGGATCCACGCAGATGAGGGAGTCACAGAGGGAGGTCCGGTCTGCCAGCTTTGATGCAGATAATCCTTCAAGCCTCTGAAGCCCAGCACAGAGCTGTACTATAAAGGAATCAGAAGTGGAAACAAATACTACTAAGACAGTTCACGGCTGGAGGAAAGTAAGACATAGCCCTCTCCAAGGCCTACCCCATAACTTCTCCCATAAGAATTCCTGTTAGCTACTCCAAAAGGGATATTTAAAAATAGATTAATAAATATCTGCTTTTCTGCCTCAGGTCTCACCTGCATCCATCATGACCATCCCCACCACAGGTAGCCAATAATCCCTGTCTACATAGTGCTTTTGTAAGGCAGAAGTCTGTCCAGTGGCTTAAGAAGTTCCCTTCAGCCACTATAGCACTTATTCTCTTGTTTAATTTTATCTCATTTTTCTTTGTTATATACGCTTTAGCCATCCCTTTTCTCCCTCTGACTCTCAATTATTTATTTTGCTTAGCCAAACAATGGTTATTTAAGCCCTCTCAGTGTTCTTTATAAATCCATCCTCTTAAGTGTCATCATCCTTCATAACTTGCCCTACAAATCCAGCTTCCCTGTGTCAACCGGATATTGGAATACAAGGACAGAAGACACTTCTCAGATCCTTGTCCCACCTGTTCTGAAAATGGGAGTATTTCTCTCTATAGCAGTTCGATATTTTTAAAATAAAAATACACAACTATTCCTTTTTTAGTAGTCCTACTAACATCACTCTTAAGCCTGGGAGGATATAAATACTAACCTCTCTCACAAGTGCATCATCATTCACCTTGAACTTACAGTGAACAAGTCCATTCTCACCTTGCTGGTCAGGCCTTTGTGAATGCGAGTGATGCTACTGATGAGAAACAGGAGGGCAGTGAGGAAAGGGAAAGGTGACTTGGAGCCAACCAGGCTCAAAGGAGGTTTGCCTCCAGTGCAACTCAGAGATGCAATGCTGAAGACAGATTCCGGTGCTGGGGAACAGGACAGAGGGTTGCACAAAGCAGAGCACGGCCTGTGTGAACAGATAAAGAGAGAGGGGTCATGCCCAAAGCACTCATACTGCTGAACAATTATCTTGTAGGAATGCTACTATCTGAATTGTACCACACATCGCAGTAAAATGGAAACCCTGAAGACTGTGCAAGAAAAAAACCCACTATTACTGTTGGTTAAGTAAGCACTACCGCCATACAGACTAATGCCAGTGACCTCCCAGGAATTCTGATCTTCAGCTAAATTGTTCATGACATGCAGGAACACTGATGCAGTGATGCATCTCTGATGTCAAACATCTGAAAGCATTGGGCCTTTGATTGGACAAAAAAAATACACATTTCCCCATGTACATATGTAAACCAGGCTAATAAAGCTTCCCACCCACTCCAGACATTTCAACAATAAACTGGCAAGCAAAGCCAAAAAGCCATCTTATATCTAAAATTGACATTGCAAAAATGCTACCCGTTATGTACTCCAGAAATGCATATTTTTCAAGTCTACTCAGAAAGAACCTAGCTTTAACGTACATGAAGATGACCGTGCACACCACTCTTGGTGTGTGTATGCTTACCCTCCGCAAGCAAAACTAGAACTTTTCATACCAGCAATGCTTACAGGGCCCATACTAGACATACCATGTCCATACAGGCAAAACCACTACAAGAAACAGTGTCCACAAGAATGTTGCTCAACAGTAGTGGGGCAATAGGGAAAATCCTGACAAAAATCCATATCATTACTCTAGGACAGAATTAATTCTTTAAATGCATTGCTCTTCCTTCCGCTGGCATTGCCACGTAGGAGATGCGTGAACACATTTGGGGCTTACATAGTACCCTGAACTTTTGGCCCTAATCTGACCAGGATGTTTACACAAGATTGTCAAAATATTAAGGCAAAGACTCTTTTTAAGGCTGTCTCTTCATTTTTACCAGCCAGTGTTAAGAACAGCCTAGGAGAGTTCTTGCCGATGGGCTTTTACAGCCCGACCAAACCCATTGTTTCCAGATCTCAAGAACAGGCAGGAAAGGGTCTAATGAGCGTCCTTGTGTCGGAAGCTTTGGTGCCAAGAACTTTACACCTCATGAAACTGCAGTCATGAAAGAACATGGGCCAAACAGTTTGGTGACCATTCAAATACCACTTAAAACCAAAGAGTTCAAAAGCCCTTATATCAGATGTTCTCAGAAGTAGCAGGATGTCTCCCTGACAACAAGTTAAGCCTTTCAAGTTCCCCCTCTCCAGAGGACTGATCACAACCTAGGAGGGAGGCTCCCCCTACAGCAGAAAGACAGAATATCTGCAGAGCTGAACGGTTCCCAGAGTCAGAGACAAAGCTTATGTTACTTAAATGTCTGCTGAACAGTTTGGTCTCTAGCCTTAAACATTCCTGCAGGGGTTTTCCAGGCCTTAGTGAAGCTCTGCAGGAGCTTAAATTGTTTTATATAAACAGCATCACACAGAGTATGTGAATGGTACATGCACACACACACTCACCTCCCTGATGTAAGAGGGACTCAAACTCATGTTAACTGTTTTTTTTAACCCATGAAACCAAAGAACCAAAGCAAATCTGAAATTGATATGAAATGTACAGCTCCATGGAAGGGCATAGATGCAGACCCTGAAGGAGCACCAATAGGAAAGGAGGAACTGTAGAACCTCCGTGGCCATCAGGCTATTTGCTGTGAGGAGAGAGAGGACAAAGCAGGGTGTAGAGAGAGCCCTGCTGCACTCCAGTTCACACATACGGGGTACATATGTACAGGGGAAAGAAATGGAAGGGGAAACCTGCCACCCAGTACGGTATAGAAATGAGGCTCCCTTAGCTTCTGGCAACAGCATCTTAGCAGTGAAATGATTTTACCTGAGCAAGTCCCACATGCTGCGTACGGCTGGCTGGCTGAGAAGAGGCTGCAGCACCTCAGACGTCAAACGTTCCAGTTCCTCTAAGCAGTCAATTGGATTGACTGATGGCTGCAGAAGACAGAGAAATACAGGAAGAGATGATGAACGAAGGCATTCCAGTGAGGGCAAAAAGACAGGTTGATTTAATTGCTTTCTCTGTGTTTATTATCTTTTTGCCAGACCACATCATCTCCATAGTGATACTGCTCTAGGTTAGAGGCAGCCTCACTGCTGGCAGCGTGGAAGCTGAAAGCTGGCATCTCAAGGTGTTCTCACACTCAAGTATTAAAATGCATCACAGAGGTTTCTTAATTGGCTGGAAGTAAGGTTCAAGATCCTTGGGATCAAGATTCCCTACATGTAAACTTGCCCTAAGTATCTAAACCCCCACCCCATACCATCTACATGCTGATCTCTCCATTTAACTTGAAGATGACACAAAGGTGATCAGAACTAGCTTGAGAAAGCAGAGTGGCACCACAAGGATCTCAAAAAAAAAAATTTTTTAAAAGGTCAACTGTATAAAGTGTGATTGACCTACCATCAAAGCATGACTGTGGATGAACACTGTACAGAGGAGGATCTGTGGCTTTTAGAGAACCATCCAAATTCTTCTGACCCTAGTAAGCAATATTCCAGGTTGAAGGAACATGCTGGCAAATTTTAATGTTCTTTCCCTTCATTAGAATACTGCTTTAGGATATAGAAATACTAATTTCTATAAAATAAAAGTCAAACTTTTCCCCAGGTGAAATCTCCCTCCAGAAATCAGTAAAATCTACACAAAGAGGTTCATAGTAACATAACAAAAATAATCCAACGTGCCAGAATACACTATTCTAGTTACTAGACAAGTTGATTTTTTTTTTGCACTAGTCCATTCAAACATGCTACATACAACTTTTTATTTTTTTTAATCAGATTAGTTAATCACAGGTAGATGATTGCAATTATTTTTAAGTGGAAATAAAAAAAAATCTGATGTCATAGTTCGAGTTAAATTATTTTGTCAGACACTCCTCTAGGATATCTATAAAGGTTGAAAAGGAATATTAACCTCTTGGTTGTCTTGGTCCTCTAATGCTCAGGACATAATTACAGAATGTGAAGGGTACTACCAAACTTTGGTGCGCTGGAGACATACTTGAAAGATACTGGTGGTGCTCACTCCAGCCACAGCTAACTCATTCAGTTGCTTTGGGCAAGTTTCAGAGGAGCTGCAGAAGTGTGACTAACCACAGACACTAAATTACCCCCACACCCTGAAGACAGCTCTCCCAGGTCATAACTTGGGCACTCCAGTTTGGCAGTAAAGAGGAAACTTCCATTTATCTTCAGAACATGAATCTTTAAGGTAACTGAAGTATAAGACATTATTCTTCAACAGCACCGCACTGATGTGTCACCTTCAGAAAACTCACTTTAAAAGCCTCTATGATGCTACGGTCACATGCAACAACGGTAACTGGGTGACAGAATTTGACCTTGAATGTCAGTGGGGCAGCAAATAAATGTATCTTTATTGTTTCCTATCCAAAGTTCATACGGCATGACCCTCAAACACTCAATCTTCCAGCCAGACTATTTCAGTGTGGCTGTCCACATGTAAGTTCTCAGACCTCAGCAAATGCAAAAATTTGCAACTTTATTTAGCCCACAAGGAGAAATGACTGCCAAACTAAGTTAGGTCATATTTGCTTCATGCTTTGGATCTCTGCAGTAAATCAGAACAGTCACAGCACTACCACATACCTTGATTGAGACTCCAAAGCCCAAAGGAAGAAAGGAAGACAGCAATATTTGGTACTGCTAATGTGAAGGATTAGGCTTATCTGACCCTCAATGCCACACAGCCTAGATATGAGCTATGATAAACAAAATCTAGTCCTCAACTAGATGCCTCAACACCTGCCTTTTTCAGCACTGTCCGTAAATTCACGTTTTCAGAGGTAATTTACAAGTTGATGCTGGTAAGATGAAAAGCCACCCTATATTTTCAGGCCTTACCTGTTGGCTGCAAGCACTGTAATAAACTCCCAGGTAGATCAGATAAGTTGTGGTCAGAGGCTGGAGAGTTTGCCAAGTTTCTGTCTGGGATATCTCCTGGAGGAATTTTTTCAGACTGGTCTCAAGGAAGGGCTGCAAGCCTGACACTTGATTCCATGCTACTGGAGGAGGTGGAATTGGTTCACTGTCTTCTGAGCTATTACTGGAACACAGTGGAAGAATGACACAGGATAGCAAATACATCTCAGAAACAATTGTCTCTCTAAATTTTTTTAATACAAGATTTCCAATTGCATGTAGTCTGGAAGGCGACACCCGACAACAGCCACTAGGGGGAAAAAAAGCCTTTGCACATTCCCACAGAACAGATCAAATTTAGGCAGAAAGGACAAATGCAGAATTTACTCACGAAAGCTGAAGTTTCTTCACCTGCACTACTCTGTCCTTGGGCTATGCTCTAGTTTTAGCCGACACAGAAAAAGTACCTGTGTCTTCAGCGAATCCTACTGCTTTGATGTCTATCAGAACAATTTCTTAATCCTGACCCATCTTTGTCTCTGCAAAGAGGTTCTTTCCTCCAAACCTTAGGGAGATTACTTCCACCCCTCCCACCCCCAAAGGGAAGGTCAAAGGAACTTCCTAGCTTCTTTCAGCAGGGCATTTGGCTAACATTGCCCTTCTGCCCCATAACTCAATGGAGATTTTTACTCCTGCCTCTTACTAGACTAGCAGTTATACAGCTGTCAGACTAGATACCCCTTCTGACCTTGTGTCAGAGGGAATACACTCCACCATGCAGCGATTCACACATGGGACAATAAACCATCCAAAATGAAGTAAAAAAAGGTGACAATCAGGTCTCCAAACCAAAGAGCGGGAAGACAGGATGCCAACTACTCAGATACACAGAAGTGGTATCAGAGATGGCCTACCTGCTCAGCTTGGCCTGCAGCTCTGCCGTGTAGCCTGCTGTTTGCGTCACATGTATCAGCAGAGTAACTACTGCCGAAGCTCGCTGGACTAACAACTCAGTCACAGGGCTCTTCCCACGACAAGTGCTGGGCAATTCAGGCAGGGACTGCAGTATCCTCACCAGCACAGGGTACAGATCCCTATAGTACGAATCACAGAATAGATGAGGTTGGAAGGTGTCTCTAGAGATCATCTATAGTTCAACTCCTGCTCAAGCCAGGTCAGCTAGAGCAAGTTCACCCAAGAACACGTCTAGCTGGATTTTGGATATCTTGAAGGATGGAGACTCCCCAGTCTTCCTGTGCAACCTGCTCCAGTGTTTGATCACCTTCCCAGCAAAAATGTTTTTCTTACGCTTGAGTGAAATTTACCGTACTTCCATTTGTGCCCATTCCTTCTTGTACTTTCACTTCAGACCACTGGAAGAACCTGGCTCTATCTTCTTTACACCCTCCCATCACTTATTTATAAAGATTGCTAAAATGAGATTATGAGAACCATCACCACCACCAAAATAACAAAAAGAAACAGACATGAAAAAAAGATGACAAAGGAAGAATCATTCCAAATTGATCTCAATGGGACCTACCTAATACTCTGCCTCCAAGCATTCTGACAGTCTCTTGGAAAAACTACTTTTATTTTATTCTTGTTTCCCTCGTTCTCAGATTCTCTGCCAAAACATCCACCCTTATAATCATGCAAATTTAAGGAATCTCCTGCTGTTTCTCTTTCCTCAACATTATTTATAGTGCTAAAAAGTTATGTACAGTTTTGATTCTCTATTAACCAATATACCCAATTGTGCTGGAGAACAACCCAGTTGTTGGGAGAGCCCAATCTGTTGCGGAGAGAGGACCTCCCTTCTGAAACTTTATACTGGTCTCACTTTTACTTCTCTTCAGAGTGAATGCATAGCCACCTTTGTGCTTCCAATTCAGTGCAGTTATAGGAGGAAGATTCAATGCTTGAGGTAGGTCAGACTTATCCCAGTGCAGACCTTCACGGTCAAGGACAAGAACTTGTACTGAACTGGAAGCTGATGCAGCATGCAGGGTTTGTCTGCATCTGTCTGCCCCACTTAGCATGCATGCGGGTGACTGCTGCCCACAGACTGCCTTTAGGTCACCATATTCAATCCTAGGTGTGCTCCAAACTATGTGTCTTGATGTCACACAAGCACGGGTTATTCATGCCTTCAAGAGGAAAAACGTGCAGCCCAAAAAAGTTATGGTGATCTTCCATAGTATAGAGGAGAAACAACAAAATACCAGTGCTTAAACACAGGAGATAAAGAACTACCAGAAAAAAAGACAATACTCAACACAAAAACCTATAGAAACTGTGAGTTTTACTGCAGAAGGCCAGAGAAAGGGAGACAAGACTCCCTGAAGGGAGTAGAGACTGAGCACGGGGATCCCTATATTTGCCCCTCCGGAAGAGGATGTCCATTTTCTCTGTTGTGCCCTCCACCCCCATTTCTCCAGCTTTGCACTGTACCTGTAGAGATCACAGCCCTGACCATAACCAGCTGCCACAGCCCACAACCGGAAGGCTTCGGTGCTTAGCCTGATGGCTTCTTCCCTTGGCAGGAGCAGATCCAGCGGGTCTTCAGCTATAAATCGACTTAGCCGATTCTTCATTTCAAATTTGTTAAGCTGTACGAAAAAAACAAACAAAAAAAGAAATGAACAAACTACAAAAAAGACAAAGGGGTAAGAGACAATTGCATGCATCATTACTCTGACACACCAAAAGAGCTGCAGATTTCACTTCAGCTCATTCTAAACTCCTCTTACACTCTTTAAATCTGTCTTTGTCTTGTGTTATCTTAAGGAGCATACTATGAAGGATCGATAAATGGTGAATGGCTATTAAGAGAGAAGCATTCCTGGAAGGGATGCGTAGGTGTTATGTAAACCATCCCTAACACAAATCGACTACACCTAAATCATTCCTGACAGAGGTTTGTCTAGCCCACACATACTGCAGCATTTAACTGATTTTTTTAAAAAATACATAATTATCCTTCTTTAAGTAGTCATAAATAGAACTCTATTAGTCAAGATTACATGCAAAGATATACCTTATGAAAAACCATGTATACAAAAATACCGAATTCATGCAGACATTCTTTTTGGGAGGTCACACTATATGGCTTTCAGAGGTGCTACAACCTAAATCTTTCTATGATTCTGTTTATTTTATAAAAAGGGTACCTCCTGCCTATTACTTTTATAAGATTATAGAATTTTGACGCCTTGGAAGTGTTTGAGGTTACTTTAGTATTGAATTAAGCATGACATGACTCATTTGCAGTTCTCTAGAAATAATTTTTCTCCTCCCCAACAACTGGGTATTTTTGCTTAAGCATAAAAAAGAGCTTCTCTATCCTTCTCCCACACATCCAAAAGCTTGTGTGTGCTCTGTCTAAACAAATGAGATAACAATGTCTTTTTCACAACACAAGGACATATTGTAGATAATTTAAAATTCAAATGCTTTAGAGACATCTTATAGGGAAATCAATGCACACTAGCAAGAAAGCAAAGGAGCTGATGAATCAAACTATGAATTCTGACACCCCTCCTACAGAACAGGGGGAAAAGTCAAATTTACTTCCAGAGAAGGAAGATGGAAGAATTTTTTTGTTAGCTAAAATAAATTCCTACACTGATGATTTTGATTTAGTTTTTCATGATCTTCCATTCCCATGCTTAAGTGCCTGTAACGTGCCAGATGAGAGTGCAACAGAACCAAAGACTGAGTGGCAGGAACCTTGTAAGCAATTTTTTGTATGCCTTGAAACACCTGGAGTACACAAAGCCTAAAACAGAGTAAATTTCTGAGATTTTCTATTATGTTCCTAGCACCTCTTAACAGCCTTTAAATATCCCACTATCCATTATCAGCACATTATTCTACATATTTTATAGCACAGACTGGTGTTCTGCTGAAATTAGCAGTTTTCTCAATGGCAATTTATTAGATACTATTAACAATACTGAACCAAAAACCCTAAGAGGTGCTCATGGCACTGTAATAGATGCTGCTCTTGGTAGATATTACGCATTTATAGCACCAGTGTGATGACCTATACGAGTGAATGCAATTATCTCTGAAGTGGAAAACCTGTCCAGAAGTAGATAAGAGGGGTCGGAAATACTGATAAATGACCTCGGAGTTATTAAGACAAATGAATGGCAGTAAAGTTCAACCAGGGTTGTAAAACACAAGGATAGCAATTAAATCTCTGGTTTATACAGTCCTAACCTGCCTATCATTGGAACATGTGAGAGTACAGAGCATCACACACAACCGTGTGCTCTAAACATCTGCTGTTGGTCAGTATCACTGAGCTGTGCTGTATGATTTTGCATAAATGCACTATGTAAAACAAAAAAAAATAAGCAGAGAAAAGCTAGAGACAGCTCTTCTAGTGGTACACAGCAGAAGGCATCATTATTATGATGCTGTTCACAGTTCCTTCAAAATACATATATGCACCTTCTTAACAATTATTCCAGCTTCAGCTCAGAGTCACTTCCAATTAATCCTTTTTCTTTACTTGGAAAGTAAGGCACAGAGAACAAAGGCCTTTGCAAGCAGAAAAGCTCTTCTGAGAATCACTCACCAGTCTGGCTGCTGCATTTCGGCCTCCAGATGCCAACACTCTGATGAACTTCATAGCAGTGGCGCAAGCAACTCCATGGAGGCTGGTGAGTAAACACCCTGGTTCAGCCACCTGGGGATCCCACTGAGTAGGGAGAAATTCCCTGACAATGGTCTCAATCAACCGAGGACAGTCAAGCAGCTGCAGAGAAAGAGCAGAATATTTGTGCAGAATAGTGGCACAAATAGAACCACAGAATCATAGGGTGGAAGGGACCTTAGTAGATCATCTAGTCCAACCCCCTGCCAGAGCAGGGCCACCTTAGAGCAGGTTGCACAGGAACACGTCCAGGCAGGTTTTGAATGTCTCCAGAGACGGAGACTCCACCACCTCCCTGGGCAGCCTGTGCCAGGACTCTGCCACCCTCAAGGGAAAGAAGTTCCTCCTCATGTTTAGGCGGAACTTCCTGTGCTCAAGTTTGTGCCTGTTACCTCTTGTCCTGTCACTGGGCACCACTGAAAAGAGCCTGGCCCCATCCTCCTGACACCCACCCTGTCAGTATTTATAAGCATTGACAAGGTCTCCACTCAGCCGTCTTTTTTCTAGACTAAAGAGACCCAATTCCCTCAGCCTTTCTCCATAAGAGAGGTGTTCCAGTCCTCTCATCACCCTGGTAGCCCTATGCTGCACCCTCTCCCGCAGTTCCCTGTCCTTCTTGAGCTGGGAAGCCCAGAACTGGACACAGTACTCCAGGTGGGGCCTCACCAAGGCAGAGCAGAGGGGGAAGATGACCTCCCTCCACCTGCTGGCCACACTCTTCTTGATGCACCCCAGGGTGCCATTGGCCTTCTTGGCCACAAGGGCACATTGCTGGCTCATGGTCATCCTGTTGTCCACCAGGACTCCTAGGTCCCTTTCCTCAGAGCTGCTCTCCAGCAGGTCAGCCCCCAACCTGTACTGGTGCAGGGGGTTATTCCTCCCCAGGTGCAGCACCCTACACTTGCCCTTGTTAAATTTCATAAGGTTCTTCTCTGCCCAACATTCCAGCCTGTCCAGGTCTCTCTGTACGGGGGCACAGCCTTCTGGTGTGTCAGCCACCCCCCCAAATAACTCAAGGTACACAATTATACAGCCATGCAAAACAAATGAGTTTGTATAATCTCCTTGCCATAACTTTGCCTGCTTTTTTCTTCCCTTTTTCAAACCTTTCTCTACCATCCCAGAGCTCCTGCACAATGGGAGATTTACCTGGCTACACGCTTCAGAGGAGTGCCTTGCTATGTGGGTGAGGATGTGCAGTATATCCAGGACTACTGTTGGAACAGGTCGTACCACCTCCAGAATGTACCTAAGTCGATGCTGGATCCGTGTCTTCAAAAGTCCCTGAAAGAGGTGGGAGGCGGGGGGAATAACTCATTATGCTCTTAATGATTGCTTTCTGAACTGCAGTTGCTGGAAGACAAAAGCAGGTTCAATTACATCTTCTGCAGAGAAAAGGTTTTAAAAACTACCAGTGGGGAAACAAGAGAAGTTTCTGTGGACTTTCCAGTATGCCAGGAAATGAACAAGAGTTTGCTCAAGAGAGTAGGAACAACTGAACTTCTGTTCTGAATCCACAGTTGGTGGGGTTTGGATACTTGTGTCTTTCAGAGTATGAAACTGTAAGTAACAGGGAATAGGAAAACAAACTTGCCTATAAAGGACTGCTAAAACCTAATGTGGCTGAAAAGGATTCTCATGCTCCTTGAATTACTTTGGCTACACACCACCCCCACCTAGTGCGGCAGTCTCTGATAGTACCTGTTATGCCAGAGAAAGCTGACAGAAGCAGAGAACAGATGCCAATCCCTATTTTGCAGTATGCAAAGGGAGAGATGCAGAGAGATGATGTGATTTTTATTTTACAGTTCACAAAGCAGAAGACCATGATCAGTGGTGGTGCTAGGAAACAAATCTTGAATTTAAGTGACAGCATTATGCATTCCTAGTTCTGGGGAAAGGCAACTCCAAAACACCTGAATTTGTGGTACCAATACTTTTTAAAAGCTGCAGCCAAGCAAAGTAGTAGTTCTAGGCCTAACCGAGTTCAGCTGCTAGTTGAAATACTCCTTTTTGAACTGTGTGGAGTTAATGGGTTGTAATTGATCAGCAAGCGTGAAATGGAATTTTACAACAATTGTAACAGTGGAGAGTTTTAACCCAAATATCTTCTGAGTTCAGGCCACTTGGAACAATTCAAAATCCATTATGTTGAACCACGCAACTCTTTCCAGAATCAGTAACCGATCTCATCTCTTCTGTCTAGAACTCTTTTGTTAAGCTTTTTTAAGTGTCACCTAGTGGAATACATCTGAAATCATGAAGCCTCTAAATGAGACCAGATGCGCAAGTACAGTAATTCATTTTCCCAGTGAAGCTTTTAACCAAGTGCCATTCGAACACAGCCTCTAGCACAGGGACTAAGTGATGTGATCACAGGTTTTAATGATTGCAGCAGGCAAGAGAATTGCATTAGCACCACCAAGGTTGGGTTTGAGATAACAAAGATTGCTATTTTTACATCTCGGGAATGTGGGACTAGGCTTAAATATGTGAGGAATTCCTTCTTAATGCTGTAACACTTTATCTGAGAAATGCAAACACGAAGAATGAAATTGTGGAAATGCTAAGTAGCCACCTTAAGTTAATTACAAAAAGAACATCACTGTACAAATCTAACTAGTTCTGAATTATCTAGTTGTAATGCCCACATTCAACTTTACAAAAGTGCATACAGACACTTTAATAGTGTCTGGAACCTTTTCACTTTTAGCTCAAGTAAGCAAGCTTGAAAATCATGTTCGCATGCAGTCCTTCAGCAAGTCTTACAAGGTCATCAGTGTGCTTGTTGCCAGTTTCCCTAGAGGAAGTTAGAGACACTTAATGATACTGAAATTACACAGGTCAAGTCTCAACATTTTCAGAGATCAATGAAATTACCCTCCTGGTAATATATGACAGAAACATAACATCCAGTAGTCAGGAAAGAGTTCTATTTCTTATGCAGAATGTTCTTAACAGCCTACACAGGAATGCAGATGTTTCAACAGCACACGCAGACACTGTGCAGAGCCTATTTTCCTAAAAATATTTCAGGTCTAGCTCTGTGCTTACCTTTACAACATCGTATCGGGCCACATCTGGATCTGGCTTGCTTTCGTCCTTTAATTTTTTATCTTGAGACTTCTCTGTTCCATTTAATTCTTCCTCTTCCTCCTCTTCTTCCTCCTCATTGTTGGGGACAAAGGGGAATGCAGCCATCCCTTGGTACCATGAGAAAGTCCAATCGAGGTATTTCTATAAGGAGAGTTAAAGCACAATTGAGAAAAAAAGTTTTCTCTAAGAAATCATGGAAGACAAAATTTTCAAGGATGCTCTTGATTATGGAATGCTTTATTGATTCCCACCTAATCCCAGGAAAACAGAAGCACAATAAAAGGTATTCTAACATGTACAAGCACAATGCAATGCTTTTTCAGCAAAGTGATTTTGACCTATGAGCCACACACACTTGGGAAACCATGAAAAGCAATTAACTGTGAGGTGGATTAAATTCACTACATAGGTAACAGAAATGCAGCTTAAGTGAAATACGTTTAGGATAAAAAAGAATAAATAAACCACTAAGGCTCTAGAAGTTAAACTGGAATTCAGCATTTAATGGTTCTATTCCCATTTCTGGACCTCTGTGGAACTCAGGGCACAAAACACAGAATGATCATGTAAAAATTGGTATGTTAAGATAAAGACTGCCTGGTGTATCTGTTCATGTTAGATTTAGCTTTTGTTTGAACAACTCTCAGCTTCAGTAAATAGAAAATACCCTTTTTTGTTCATAGCTAATGACCATGTCAGATACCCTCAAGTTCTAGACAATACTGCAATAAGCAAGCTTTCAGCTCTCCAGAGAGGGAATCGCTCCCATAGCAGAACTACTTGCCCCTAAATGTTTTAGAATATAAGAGACAGTCAAATCTAATGCTTGCACTACTTCATAACTGCTTTGAATTTCCATTTCTTAAACCGGCAATCAGAAATAACGACTACATTAGTTAGAAAAGTGGCAGACTTCAACTAAACCCAGAGCTGTTTTGAAAAATATTCAAATGGAAGTGCCAAGGAGGGACGAGTTATTATCAGATATTAAGAAAGAAAAGTGCAATATTAAAGTTGGCGAGTGAGTGAATGACATGGTCAGAAGAGGCGTGACTTTAGGGGATGAAGCTATGAGTCCATCAGGAATACAGAGTTTGGGACTATAATCTTCCTTCTACCAAGAGAAGAAAAAGCACAAGACAGAGTATCCGGGTCTTCAAAGGAAAAAGAGAAAGATGCTTCTTCCCCATGGCCATCAATAAATGAACAAAACCTTCAGACAGCATGATTTTTATGTGTGTTGATTTTCTGTGTTTATAGTGGGATAAATCCTGTTTGTCTTACAAATCCTGGAGCAAAAGGCCAGAATTCCAGCCCTGTCCCCTCCTCAGAGACCTTTTGAAACTGAGCAGCACAAGAGTCTAGGAAGGACTCTCCAAATAAGAAAAATATCCTGACAACAGCAATTACAGTGCTGCTTTTGGCATGGAGAGAGTCAGCAATCCCCGCTTACACAAGACATCACGCCACAAGCTCTGATGTGAGAACCAGAGCACTGCAGACAGTTATAAACCAGAGTAATACAAGGAAAAAGAAAAGCACATTAGGAAGCTGATTCAGAGCATTAATTACCTACCACGAGTGGGCAGGACTCCTCTAGCAGAATACCAATCTAATAGCTTAGAAAGGAACAAGATGTGGAGAAAGCTACCCAGTCTTTCGTTTCTCTTGCCTCCCCACTAGAGATAGCTCTAAAGGCCTGGGAGAAATTGCAGGGGTCTTCTTGGGATCCACCTACTGTTCTCTACCACCAGCCCCTTTGCAGTCTGACAGAGGAGCAGCTCTCATGGAAGGAACTTGAAACACAGCCCACAGCATGCTTTGTCTATAATGGACTGCTTCTGTGCAACCAGGAAATAATCTTAATCTTGCTGCTCAAGGCTCTCTCATATCTCTGAACACCCAAAAGAAGTTTGAACCTTCTAATTCTCCTTCTAATAGGAGAAAAAGCATCAAGGAGAAAACAGACACATAAGAATGCAAAATTAGGTATCTATCAGTGTAAGAAAAGCACATGAGAACAGCAGAAAATGAACAAGAGAAAAAGAAAACAGCATTACTATGAAGTATAAGAGAAAGTAGGGAGAATATTTAATCTGTTCAGAAGCCAGAAAACTACAAAGAAAATGACACAAGAGGCCATATTAAAACAATTAAATTGTACATATACATTAGTAGTGGCCTGATCTACATTGTAAAGATGTCAAAAGGAAGAGACCCTCAGCTGCCCTACAATGAATTTAATCATGGGGCAGAGCCAGTTCAAGCAGGAGATATGGTGTCTGGATCTGTCAAACTGGGATAACACACTCCCTTGCCTGTCCCAAAGCATAGCAATGGCATCCTACTGACGATTATCCACTCATCCAGTAGGCCTTTGCTCAATCTACTTACCATGTCTTCTCATTCTGATTCCTGTAAACAGCTCAGCATGAAATCAAACCCAGGCACCTAATGATTGTCTCACCTCATCATCAAGTGACACCAGCAGAGCCCGGAGAGCACCAACAGATGCTGCCATGACATTATCCACTGCATCATCCAGTGAGAAGCGCAACAAGAAGAGAAACCCAGCATCAAGCAGCAGACGCAGAACACTGCCCTTCAATGAAGAAGCAAACTCTCCAGCCCTGGCCTGAAACGTATGCCACAAAAAAAACAGTGTTAAAGCTGCCTCATCTCAGCTGGGTACCTCTCAACATTCTGCGTGTTCGCTTCTTCCCATTTTTACCGTAGAGCAGCTAAACTGTGTGCAGGGTTTTTTCCTTTATTTTGTCCTCCTTTCATTCTACAGAGGCACGCAATTAAAGATCCTTAATGCAGGAAACCTTTCTTTCTAAAATCTGAACCTGTCTTCTGACTTCACCCTGTTCTGCCCCATCATTCTTCTCAAAACCACACTACTACTTCTTCTCTGCCTCCACTGCCATTGGAGGGAAGGTTAGCACTTCCCTGAAGAGTTAGGTGGAAACATGCACAGAAGTAAATATTCATTTTACTTTATGCTATTGGCATATTTATTTATGCTTTATGAGTAGGTGGTTCATTCTCACCTCCTACAGAAAAAGCACATCATGATGCTGGCTCAGGCAACAGGAGTGAAAGGGTCATTGCCAAGATAGGTTTGTCACAAAAGTAACACCAAAATAAAAACCAACTTGTGTCCAAAGCAACAAGAGAAATGAAGTTGCAGCACTGCTGCTGAACAACACTTGGAAGCATCTCCCTCCAAAGAAACCTGAAACTCAGTTTGTTATGTCCCAGTGAAAAAGAATGCCCAGCTGGTGATCTTGTTCACCTTCACTGAATAATAGAAGGCAAACAACTAGTACCAGAGATTCTGGGCCCTGATCCACCAGAAACTTGAATTATGGGGAGAAATTCCATGGAAAGTGACTTACCTTTTGAACGATACGACCCAAGACCTGCAGAGCCAGTGTCCTCTGCTGAATAACTTGGCTGCGAGACAAATGAAAGAGCTCTTGGAGAGAATAACCAGCCCTCTAAATGGGAGGAGGGGAGAAACAAAACAAAAAACACCCACATTCAGCTATAGGTAAAAACAGGCCCCTGAAAATAAGATTAACTGCAAAATACTGCATAACGGGAGATGAACTGAAATGCAGTGTTTTTTGCTGCTTTGTGGCAATTGCAAAAGAGATTTTAAACATTGATGTGATAGGAGAAAACTGAACTTCTTAAGAAAAGGATACATGTACATTTTTTACCAACACCACAGATCCTTAATGGCATGAAAGAGAAAAGCATTAATGGAGTTTTCTGAAAGTAGAGCAGTTACTGCATGCAGACTCAGCTTCTCTTCAGGAGCTTGTTTCAAAAGAAAATCACCTGTCCTCACTTTCCTAAGCTTTTTGTCACTAAAAAGCCTCAACACAAACGGAATCTGCCAAATCAAATACAGAAAATGGAAATGGCTGTGCCCTTTCTACTATATTACACCTACCTCTGCCTCTTCTCCATGGTGATGCAGGCCTAGATGTGTTGGTAAATCAGCATCTGCAGGAATCAATTCTCCTTTTAAACTGAATCGAGCTTGCATTCCCTACAGTGGGAAGAGGAAGAAAAAGATTATTTCTATTGCCTTCCACTCCATTCATCACTTAAAATACCACTTTTTACATCAACTCTGGAAGGCGATAGTTCAAAAACTCCCCAGGTCAGGCCTCAAATTCTTAAAAAACTTTATTCTCCCCTTTCCTTTTTTTCCTTAGCTTTCAGACCTGCTTCATCCCTGATCACAATTGCTCGACTCTCACTTCCTAGCTGTCTTGAGCACTACGGACTGAAATGACAACGTATCATCCCACCCTGCAGAAGAAAGTGAGGAATCTCTCAGCCTGACGAAATCTTACAAATTGAGTAACCAGAGGACTAGTTTTTGAAGCCTTCAAAACTTACTGCTGAGAAGCACGATCCAGACACAAACATGAAAAATACCCATTTCCATGTTCAAACCTTTTTGGTTTTCTTCTGCCGGGGCGAAGGTAAATCTTTCATCCATTCCAGCTTCTCAAACTCCACATTGTCCATGTGAATCCATTCCTTCTTGGGCTTCACAGGCAGATCATCATCTTTGTGGGGGAAAAAAATGGCAGTCTTACATCCCAAGGCAGGGATGAAGAAAATACTGTTCCCTCTTTGCGAGCCTACCTGGCCTAAAGACTGCATCAAATACAGAATTCATGTAAAATAAGAAGAAAACAATTTTCAAACTGACTGTTGGCTGATGCATAAACATCAAAGGTCTAAAGCTGTTTTCATCTTTCATGAGAGCTAGAAGAGGAAGTAAACAGCACTGTAATGAAATTCACAGACAAGGCTAATTTGGGAGCAGCTGAACAGAAGTCAGGACATAAATAAGGCAAGTGACCAGAACCAGGGCAGAAAAACAATATCAGCCCTACTTTTGAGAAAGCAATCTAATATCATCCAAGGAGGGGGGTGTTAGAGGAGATGTGAAATGATTCAAAAGTGTTAATGCAGACAGGTCCAAGCAAATTATTGGAGGCCAGCATGACTTCACCCTAGATACACTGGAGAGGGCACAAACACTACTCTTTGGGCTTTTGTTGCATTTGCTATGCTGCTTTTCATTCTGTGTCCCCTTCTAAAGGCTTGAGGAGATCAGCTTGGGCAGAAAAGATCAAAATAGCTGAAAATTTACAGAGCTTGCCCAAGAAACACCGCAGTGAGGAAACTGCAGAGTTGAATAAGAATTTCAAAGATGCAAGTACTAAAGGAAGAAACTACTGATTTAACTTTATAAAGAGCTTTGATTAGAAGAATTTGAGAAACAAGACATTTTTGCCTGACATCACAAGAGCTGCCCTAGGAAAGAGACAGATCAGCATGTGGAAGAATCTCACAAGTGAAGGGACAGTAGGAATGTAACTGGAAATGATCTGAACACCAGGAAAGGTAATGCTTTGCTTCTAGGATACTATCCCATACCAGCATGAGAAGAGATGAGCTAAGAAGTCTTTGCTATCTCAAGAAAAATTACGCATAAGGACAGGAACAGGCAGTCTGAAGGGCATGAAAAGCAGCAGCATCACACCTGCTGGAGCAGCCCAGAGCTCTTTTGCACTGCACCTATTAATCGTAGTGCTCTGGTCTTGCAAGGAACAAGTCCCACTGAGATGCTCTTCTTTCATCAGATCTTTTCCTGCTGATAAGTGGCCTGAAACCTAACCTTTTACTTTCCTCCAAGTAACAGATAAACTTTCAGGAAGGGCACTCAGCCTTTCTAAGATGAAGTTTCACCCTTATGATCAATGTGGTATTGAGTCAGGCAAGGAACCCAGCACAGAGTTATCTTCCTCAGCCAGAAAGCTGTTCTGCAGAATTTCAGCCAAAGGCTTAGCACACGTTTTAATTGAAGAGAAGGAAAAAGCATCTGAAATGTAAGAAAGTGGAATGTTTGTGGGTGGTAGGTGCAAAACTAGAGGAAATAAAATCAGCAGAAAAAATGAAATCCATTGACATTCGTAATTCAACAAATTGTGTTCTCCGTTAATCACTAAATTGATAGGGCTGAGTTAATCATTCTATGAATAGGATTACACATATTGCCACCAGCCCTTAGTATTATGATCTTGTCAACAAGAAAAGACAGATATATATTCAAAGCATCAGCAGATTGTTCAGTTACCAAGAAATCCCTTCACAGAAACACAAGTTGCCAGTGTGAATGCAACACTTGCACTGAACTTTTTCAGACTTGGGTTATATTAAAGGCTACCAGCCAACCTCTTCCCTTTCTGCTTTGCTACCCCTTTTGTCTCGGTGCCAGAATTTACTTTTCCATTTGCTAAGATTGCAAGTTGCTGGATAAAGGCTTCACCATCTTGTTTATAAGCAACAGTAGCCTTTTATCTCATTAGAGGGGCAGGTTTGACTTTTGAGCAATCCCATTGCTTTGTGTGATCATCCTCTCCTTGGGGAAATTCAGAATAACCATTTCTGCTGGGTTATTCATGATGAAGTTACTTCTGAGCACAAACAGATGCAAAATCCCAACACGAAGTGCTAACATCAAATTAATATTTTACATCTGCTGTTGGCCAAGATGGGCTGCAGGCACAAACTCAGGTGCTGGAAAGGCCTCCCTTGGTTTTATAACTCTGTTCCAGCTCATTCTTTCTTTGTTATTTCAAATATCCTGGGAAAACTCCTCTTCTCCTTTCCTGTGCAGTCTTCCATGGGAAGCAAAAGATGTTGTCAGCACACGATGCTCTGAACACTGAGCTATTCCCAATAGCACTGCTACAATCTTGTTCAGCCTGTAAAGCTGAAAAAAAACCCTCTTCTAGTGCTCCTAGGTGCGTGAAAGAATGGCACGTAACCTGGTGCTACTTGTGCACTCCATTGTTCTGGAACTAGAAAGAATTAAAAATAGTCCTTTTTATTAAGATGGACTCGTGGAAAAGTAAAACTTGGAGAGAAACAGCAAAGGGACTGTTCAGTGAAGTGTTTTCCTTAATAAGAGGCTAATCAGCTTTCCTCCTTCCGCATGTGTACACACATATTTACAAGTATCTAAAGGGTGGGTGTCAGGAGCATGGAGCCAGGCTCTTTTCAGTGGTTCCCAGTAACAGGACGAGGGGTAACGGGCACAAGCTGGAACATAGGAAGTTCCAATCCAATATGAGAAAAAACTTCTTTATGGTGAGGGTGACAGAGCACTGGAACAGGCTGCCCAGGGAGGTTGTGGAGTCCCCTTCTCTGGAGACTTTCAAGACCCGCCTGGATGCAGTCCTGAGTAACGTGCTCTGGGCAATCCTGCTTTGGCAGGGGAGTTGGACTAGATGATCTCTAGAGGTCCCTTCCAACTCTGAAATTCCGTGATACAGACTCACAGACTCATCCCTCTCATCAAGGAAATGGCAAACGGTTGTTATCGCTTGCAAACACCAAGGTGAAATCCAGGAGTGATTCAGAGACCTCTTTAATCAGTCTACACGTTGCACTGGGACTCAAAGAATACATCAGAATAGAAGATGAAGAGATGAAAACAGCCAAAAATTGAAAGGGGAAGCATGATAACGAGGAAGAGAGACATGCCACAAACAAAAGCGTGGGGAAGATGAGAATGGGAGCCTAAAGTCACCACAAAGAAATGTCTAAAGAAAAAGCTGCAGTGAGGAAAGCAACAATAAGAGCAGAAGCTTAAGGGGAAAACACTTCTTTTCTGTGCCATGAGAATATATGGACTGCCTTAGCTGCTGGGGATAAAGCATCTTTTTCCTCATTAAAGAGTTCTGTCGTCAGAGGCATCAACTCTCTACAATTCTTCCAAAAAAAGCAGAACACCACTCTACACCTTAATAATTCCCTCCATCCACATCACAAAGAAAAGAACTGTATCTTGTGGTAATCACCACGGGGGCTCTGAGATACAAGCCACAGTGTGGGGCCATCAGGAGCAGTGTCATGATAAGACAAACACGCACTATGTGAGCAATTTCCCTGAAGTGAGATTGGCTGTCATTCTCCATGCTATCCTGTAAGGAAATTATCTCTTACCTACCCAACACCCTCTTGTCCCCAGCAGGTCCCAGTTAAAAGAAATTATTCAGGCAGCAGCTGAATCTCACTACCACACTCTTCTGTTTGCCCTGTTCACACAACTGAACAGAAGAGCAATGACACCTAGTTTAACACACATTTGCCCTTCAGAGACCTCAGAAAAAATTTAAAAACCAAAAGACCTCCCACTGAATATCTCATCTCCAGTACACAGTGTATCACCCACCTTTCTAATCCATGGAGCCCAGCTAGAAGTAACACAGATGTTCTTTCTTGAACCCAAAATATATGTATTTTTAAAATATGACAAAATTCTGAGTTGGATAATTAACGAAGTGCCACATCAATCCAATCTGGATTGATGCAAACACCACACAAACCTTACATTTATGCTCAGAACATTAGCAACATGCACTTTGTTTCTTACCTGTGATTTCTACCTTCATGTTTTCTTCATTTCTTACAGATTCTTCCAGACCCGACTTCTGCGTGGAAAGACATGATCCTACACCATGCTGAGCCACAGGCAGAGATTCCACAAGCTCCTCCAGTCTGTTCTGTTCCATTTTTAGTTTCTTTTTCTGGCTTTCATTTCCACTACGTCGTGACTTTAAGAAGGCCACTAAACTGGAATCTGCAAATATTCACAAAGAGATAGACAGAGGAGTGACAGAAAGTCTCAAAATACTTGATATACCTATAGCTCCTGCTATTTATGTTTTAGCTTTTTGATTCCCATTCCACAAGCCCCCTACTTCTGTACCAACTGTTACTTCTTTTCAAACTGAGGCACTTAACTGCTTTATGACCTCTTCAGCACATAAGCTAGGTTCAACTGACCAGCGAGGCAACAGCACAGAAAGAGATGATACATGTCTTCCAAGGTAAAGCAACAACAAAAATTCTAGTTATTCTCCCAACTTACAAATAAGGAGATAACAGATTTTTCCCCCCTTACTGTCACTGAAATGGCACATCTAAAGAAGACTATTCGTTGTGGAGAGAATTCTGGTCTGTGATTTATGGGAGGAAACCAGTTTGCCTACTCTGCCTGCGGACCACTCAGTGGCATCCATCTGAATGCTAAAAGAACACACTGGACAGACACCACAAAAAGAATTACCTGCTCTTTATTGAGCTGCCCTAGAGCTGCAGTGCATGGTCTAGATATTATGATAGGAGAAGATCTTGTTTGTTCTGAACTGACTCCCCACCCTGGGAGTCAATTATGGTCTGACAACATACAGAAAACACGTACAGCCACTCTCTTCGTGCTTTGGAGGGAAAGATGAATATTTGGGAGGCAGGGGTGTTTTGAAGGACAGATAATATTCCTACAGCTCTAAAATAGGAACATTTCAGAAGATCATCATTTTACTTTCAGATCTGCTACAGATATCCCACATCATTTTTGATGGAGCGCACTTTCTCTCTGAATATTCTCTATCTAGAACATGGCACTGGGATGCTTATGCCAGAAATGAACAGCAAGAGCCTCTAAAAGGTACAGAGATACTCCAATAAGCAGAGTCAGAGATGCATAAAGTAACGGAATATAACACCTACATTGGTTATTTATTCTTTGGAGGACAAAAGGTCAAGCAATTCAGAAACCCTCTGTACCTGGGAGAAGTCATCCCAAAAAGGAAACAACTCCCATTTCTCTGAAACAGTTCAAAGAGGATGCAGGGATCTATCCCACACCTGTGACTGCACACACATTATCCCACACTCTCATGATGCAGTTTGAACCGCAGTTGGTAAGGGACAGACATTCAGCCCAGTCTCATTAAAGCACACATATTTCTTCCTGACTGCAAGCAGAGCTCTCATTTTCTCACACTTCACTGTACACAACAAGGAAAAGACTGTATTTATTCCTTCCTCATTTCGCAAACAGTGACAAACAAGTCATTGATTATGTCAATCTGTGCACAATATGTCAGAAAGTAAGCCGATTCCTGCCCAGAGCCTCCACGACCAAAACCAGAACAGTATCAGCAGTAAGACTCTGAAGACACTGCCCAGCATGGAATTGGCTACCCACCCTTGTAGTCCACAGCATGGAATCTCATCTGCTTCATAACTGAGAGGTTAATTCAGAGGCTGGGCAGCGTTAAACACCCACAAATTATTCACGCTCCTGAATATGCAAAAAAAGTCTCTTTAATCCACATCTCTGTGCCTGACCAGTTTCCAAGTTCATCTGTAAGCCAGCAATTTAGTTTAGGAGCTGCTTCATCATGCATAATTCCCTAACCACAGATATTTTGGGAATGCCAAAATTACTCCCAGTTTCCTTACGGCCTAAAAGAGTGAAAGATCTACAGTTTTAACCCATAGGGCATATAAACAAATACACTGGTTTAGAAAATAATTTATTGTTCAAAAATACTTAAAATAAATCCTATCCTTTTAAAACTCCCTAAGTATTCACTTCACTAATATCACAAAGGACTGAGAGGTGGGGACAAGTAGCAAAGATCACAAATCAGTCACAAGAAGAAAGTGCGTAAACAAGGTATTTTTCATACACGTACCATTGTTACAAGAAGTGAAGTTTAAAAAAAATCTTTTTTTTTTCACCTCAGGTAGTTTGGAGAGCTCAGCTCTCTCAATGAAAGATGTGCCTAAAGATTCTGTCTACAAGTATTTTGCAGTTCCTTTGCCACCTTTCCAGTTATACCCATGCTGCCTGGATTGAGGTCAAGACTATTGATATGATCTTTAAGCTAAACCCTCAAGAGACATGCAGCTAAAATGCCACTCACATCTAAATTCGACACTAGAGAATCTGAAATGATGAGAATTTCAAAAGCCCTCGTCTGCCACCCATATCTGTATGTCTGCTCTTCGAGAACCATTGAAATCAATGGTCAAAATCTGCATACAACAATTATTGAAATCAATACTAACAACTTCTACAATTTCACATAAGTCTTATCAAACGTACCACACTCAGTGTCCAGCCCCATCTCGTCATCAGCTGTCAGTGGCAGACATTCCCAGAGCATGACTGTGGATAGGGCTCCAAACCAGAGACTAGACCCCTGCACCCAACAGCCAGGTAATTAAAACACTTTTCTGAGAAGTTTGAGACTAGTTGTAAGTTATTCTGCTCTACCAAGTATACATTTGACTTGAAAATCTCCCACATGTCCATGCGTTTCCCCTACGCACATCCTGACAGTTCTGGCCCATAGGTATTTTGGAGGGAAAGACCAAGGGCTCTCTCTCACCTCAGCATTGCTACAGCCATCCTAAGAATAGCTTTTGTTTCTTACCTGCTTCAGAGAACTACATTTTAGGACCTCAGTACATGTACACGTAAACGTGTATTTGATGTGCAAAGTAACAAAGTGCATGGACCATCTTATCCCACACCAAAGGGGAGACAAGACAGACTTAAGCTAAGCCCCCTCTCAATGAGGAATAACCGCTCTAATTCTTTCACACTTAATCTTACTCATAAGCTACTGATGTGACATGGAAGCTAGATTATCCGCATATGCAATGAACAGGAATTCCAAGCTCCCATCTTTGATCTGCGAATTTGGTAAGACTTCAGGACACCTACACATTCAGTACACTTACACGCCGCCAGGAGAATTCACCCTGGGAAGCACATACCCAGCTGAGCCAGAAGCTTTTTCTGCTCCTGCAGTATCTCTTCCTCAGACATGGACTGCAGCTTCTCCAAGTTCTCTTTGTGAATAGCTTGAGCTTCCTCCTCACTCTTTTGGCTTCCAAGACCCTCTCCCGTTATGAGACAAGGCCGTTGAGAGATCATAAAGTCACCAGCTTTATCTATAAGATCCAATAGAGAAAGCAGTTAGTGACTTAGGTTCTACAGCATTATGAATCTATCTCAATTTTATCATTACCATGCTTGCATAATTTTTCTTTTTTTTTTTCCTTTACATTGGTAGACAAGTTAAATTACAAGTATAGAAGTTTAGTTTAGCTTCAAACCAAATTAAAATATTTGGGCTTTCATCCCACGTCACAACAAAATGTCCTTTCCACCTTGTTTCTTAGGAGTTAGGGGAGGGATGGGGGAAAGGAATTTTGTTTCTTTAACGCAAAGCAACAGCGAGAAAAAGTAAACAGGAGCACAATTCACAATTCATGAGTGAGAGCGTTCTTCCAAGTTAGTGAATATTAGATCCTTTCCCTGCCCGAGAAAACCTGAATGCACGTTTGTCTGTCAGATGAACCATGACCTAGTAAGTATCTGTTGAATGAGACAGATAATTAAAATATTATGTAACCCAGTTTTTGGAGTAATACAGGATCCATTCTTAACACAGGGATGTTTGCTTCTAACAACGTCCTCCATTCACCTTTAAGGGCTAAATGTACTAGAAGTTCCAGCATGAGGGCGCATTTTTCTTACCCTGAACAAAATCAAGCCTTCTTTATCACCTGATCTAAATTCTTTTTAAAGTCTCATTTCATTTAACTCTTGCAGCAGAGCAACATGCTCCTTTGATCAGAGTGACCCTCCAGCTGTCCAGTAGCCAAGGACCTATACAAGGACCTGACTTAGTGGCTTCATTCGTTATGTTTTGTTCATATGCTCCTTATAATGCCTTGGAACACCCCTATGACCCTAAACCAGCCAACCCTGAAAGCATCAAATACCTGTTCAAACAGCAGTAATGACACTCATCATCAGAAAGAGATGAGAAGACAGAGTGACCTGCTAAAGATACAGTAAGTTTCCCACCATCAGCAATGGAGCTGAGGGTTCCCAGGCACAAACAATTTGTTACTACAAAAAACGCAGCACACACCCCCACCCCCTCTTCTCCTCAACAGACTAGTGATCCTGATGCAACACTCTTCCTGAGGAGGGCAAGCCATTTTCTCATCCCTCTGTTGTGCTACTGCATTTTAAAAGCATTCTACTTCAAGAGGATCACAGCCACAGGGTTGTGACAGGACAGAAGTGCACATGCATGATTGTAACAGGATATACATTAAGCACAGTATATTGACTTAGACAGCGCATTTTTGCACGCATGGCACATCTCAGGGTTCTCTTACCAATTCTCTGACAGGGTTCAAGGCAGACAGAAACCTTAGCCAAACAGCAATAACCCTCAAATGACATCTGGCCTCTATTTCAATATGAAAAAGACATTGTCAGGGAAAAACCCTGACACACAGTGGTCCTAAACAAACAGGACTGACCAAGATACAGGAAAAAGAAAAAAAGCAAGCCTGGAGATGCTGGTACCAGTTGAATTGGTTCATCTTTCCTTGTCACATTGCTGTCAGACAAGTAACTGCTGGAGGTGGCACTGACTCATCAGTACTGCCTCACAAAATTCCTTACGGAGCAAAGCCACAATCTCATGGCAGCAGATCTGGGGATGGAAGACTGAGCTTTCAGCTTCTAGGTAGGAATGGGAACCTGCATCACAGTGGTCTCAAACACCTTCATCAGACACAAGAACCCTCCTCCTAAAATTGTGGAAATCAATGACGAAATGAGGAAAAATTTACATATAACAAACAGAGAGGAAAAGGAAGATAAGAATCTTGAAAAATAAATCTATTTGGCTGTGTGCGAAGCAAACAGGAAATCAGTGAGAAAGCTAACCCAATTTTTTGAACGTTAATTTGAGTTTCAGACCATTTCAAATCCTTGACATGCCACAGACATTCCAAGCAACCTTGAGAATTCCTAAACTGAGAACATCAGTGCAACCCTAATTTAAAAATAAGGCACACTAATGTTATGATTACTAAGGTGATGTAAATACAATAGGCTGGATAAGTAGAAACTTCTCCACTTACCCTCCCTGATGCTGGGGAGAGGTGCCTCTCCTGTTGATCCCTCAGGATTCAGGGAAACAGGAGCAGCTGATTTTATTTGCACGCACTCGGCAGCAGAGGGAGTTGTTGCTGCCTTTTCAGCAGCTCTTCTCGCTGCCATCTTTTGTGCAAAGATGCTTTTTCTTCCAGATCCCACCTTCACCTGCAAACAGCAAAGCCATGTGTCACCACTTTCTTCTCCACACTCCCTCTCACACCTGCCCCTAACAAATGTATAGATCTGATCCTAAAGACACCCTCAGATCAGACTGTGGGACACGACACAGAGAAGCTGCTGGCAGCCACGTGCCCTTTTCTGTGGTTGTGCTATTCCTTTTTTAACACATGGTTTAATGCTAGGACAGAGAGACAAAAACGTGAATTTTTTTGCTACCTAGAGAAGGAAGATAATGATAAGATAATTCAAGTCAAGCAAGTACACCTAAAATATCACAACAGTTCCAGCATTCCTGCTGTTTGGAAACCCTGCATAGCTTAATACTTTGCATTTCTGAGGATAAATGGGGCTATACTGTACTGTGCTCACCACATGCTTGGAAAAGGCTTCTTATAAGGTGATTAGAGAGCAGCAGGGTGAAGAGATTTACACAGTAAGAAGTGGGCAAGTGGTGCTAAAATAATCCTGACTAAATTACTCTGATACTTGCCCAGGCAATGGAAGGGCAGGGCTCTAAACAGCCTTGCACAGGAAATTCACAGCAGACTAAGCAAAAAAAAAAACCCCAACTCTTGTATGTCCTTAGTCCAGAGAAGAAGCTTAAAAGTCAGTCTGAACATTTGGTAGCTGCTCTGTGAGCTCCTGCACCAGGTAAACTGAACTGGTAGTTTAAAAAGTATTACTCTCTCCTTTCAAAAAAAGCTGTCCTTCAAAGCAACCACAGCTATCAATGACATCCAATTCCCAGCATCTGACTCCCAGTCAGCTCTTTCTACTACAGCAATGTCTGAGAGCAGCCATGGCTTCCAGTTTTACAGCCTCAGAAAAAACAAGTAATGTCAAAATCCAACAAGCTTCAAGAGGTAACCTGTGCAACCCTACTCAAATATCATGCCAGGAGGAATAAGGTGCAACTTCAGAAGTATAGACTTAATCATCAAATTAAGAGTTTGTTCCTCAGAGTAAAACAGGCAGCAACCCTATCACAACAGTGTGGATTTGATCCACCTCACTAAAGAAGGGGATCACCTTTCTTCCTAAACCAAAAGGATTACACTATTATTTAACTGCAGGGTATGGACTGCCTACTTGATGGCAGGAGGACAGAACTCTCTCCAACGCTAAGGCGGTAATGCCAGAGATACGTTGAGCCAGCTCCTAATCTCCAGCATGCCAAGGCACTTACTCTGAGCCCCACCACCCACCAAGCATTAGGCTTTGTTATGGGGAAGTTTTAATAGCTAATGAAGGTAGCAAAAAGCAACTGCTCCCAATCTTACCTCACTTTTTATCTCAGAGCGGTGAAATATCCTTGGAAATGGGTCTCCTGTGGGCAGTGGCGTGGTTACTGTTACTGCACTTGTGTCTCGTTCCTGCAGCAAAAAAAATCAAACCATGTAGAAGCCATTGCAACACCCAGAGATGTTTATACCATTTAGCTAAGACCAGACTCAACATCTCTCAGCTCTGCAGCTCACAAGCTTTCTGCTACATGGCTGTCAGGCTCAGAGTACTTTGTGCTTAATTAGAGCCAAAGTGAGGCTGCTTTCCAAAAGGCTGGGCTGCCAAACTCCACACACCACTCAAAGAATCAGCTAAAGGAAAACCTAGGCCAATGCAGAGAAATGAGAACATCTCCCTTAGAAAGTCCGTGAAAGACCATGAGCTAAATCCACACGAAAGTACATGCCTCCATGCAAGCCGTGTGACCTGTAGGCAGTCTAGACTGGAAAGCAGATTCAAATCCATATTTAACTGACAGCAAAAATATACCCATAGAGCTTTTTTTTTTTAAGGTGCTCCAGGACACTGGTCTACAGTGCTACAACTGCTTCATTACACTGTAGAAATAAAAAGCAACAACAGAACCCTTCATCCCTGTCCACTGCTTAGTTCACAGCATTCAAAAAAACCACACCACACCATCACATAAAAACCAGACCTACAATAATTTTGTTGAAGACTGCCGTAATGTGTTGATCATGACTCTCCAGTCTTTCCTCTGGATCTTCATCCTCGAAGCGGACAGAGGCACTTTTAATCTTGGACTTCTTTGGAGGAGCTGGAGTTAGAGCTGGGAGAGTATCAGGAAAATCTGCAGAGGGGAAATAATAAGAAAAAAAAAGCAGGCAAGTTACTCAAATATAACTACTGTGCAATAGGTACTAGACCAAAGGCTCCCTAATAGCAGCTATTATTGCTTTGATGAGAAACAAAGATGAAGAAGCAGTAAGACAATTAATTAAGAGTCCTCTGTCTCTGACTTGTGCTGACTAGTGGCGAGAAACATCCTCGAGAATTTTACTATTTATGTATTGGCACCAAGATCTTCTTAAAGAGCTGCATAAGCAGGAAAGGGTACTGAGGCCTGACTGCAAGTATTAAGGGAAGAAGCAAGGCTGTGCGGAAACAGACAGTGTCCTCGCAGGTTGTGTTCTGACACAGAAAAGCACATTTCAGATCTAACAGTGAGTGATTTGTATGATCATGAGCAAGTCACCTTTTCACAATGTATAAACTGAAATTGTATCTCCTTAACTGGAATCAAGCACTGCAAGATTTAAATTATTGCTTTTAAGAAAGCACCTTGAGCTTCTGAGACTATTAAGCACATGACAGAAGTGTTACAGTTACTACTGATAGAGGAAAACAAACCCACAGGAAGAAGGCTTATCTAGCCAAATCCGCTGGCTGAAAGCTGGAGCTGTTAGCAGAGCTAAATCTCAAAGACAACGAGAACGGGGTCTGGATAGAGGGCAGAATAAGCACTGAGCGTCCAATGGGTACAAAGCACAGAAAACACCTCTTGCATTGAGGCTGGCAGGGTACCACCGACAGCTGATAAATGTAGACAAAGGTATTACGTTGGAAAAGTGGTTATACTGGATGCTACTAATATTGGACAAGTGCGTTTTCCAAAAAGGTGTTATGATTTGAAGAACCCACAACAATTTATTGTTATTTGGACAATTATCCTATCATCTGATGACCCCTCCCCACCCGGGAAGGGGAATCAGGAAAAACAAGGAAACCCGAGGGTTGCAATATGAGCAGTTTCAATAGAATACTACTAAATAATTAACAATAATACTTAAGAACCAACATTGATCCCGATACCAATATGAAATATAAAGGATTATACTCAGCCAATTCTCTCAGTAGGAAGCTGTGCACTCCCAGCAGCGCACAGCAAATGTTGGACACTGAGCGCTATGGCTTCGGGAGGAAGGGAAGGGCTCAGGGGTCTGGCACCAGAGCAAGAAGTTCTCTGGATCACAGCCACCAAGGAAGAGAGAGATTCCTCAGAAAATTTTCTTATTTATACTGAGTGTGACATTCATGGTATGAAATGGCCAGCTTGGGTCAAGTGCCTGGGTCTCACTCCTCATGCCTTGCACCTGGCTAGCTTGAAAACACCAAGACCTTGAAACCTGCATACCATAGCTGGCTATAAAGTAAATATTTTCACAAATTCAGACACCGGAGTCCTCTAAAAATGTAGTTTTCCCTAGCATTATAAGAGACCTTACTGAAAAGTAAAATTCCTGAAAAAGAAATTAATCCTGTGTTGCTCAAACCAGGACACAAAGCTATGAACAAAGAATACTGCAAGGACACACATGCAGGGGAAAAAGCAACACTGGGTTGAGAGTGAGGCAAAAGGGCAAGCACTGAGGAACACTGAAAGAAACTGAGAAATCTAATAATTCAAAGAACTCCACAAGGGGAATTACCATCCAACATCACTACATCCTTGCAGTCCTGCAGTGGGGGTCTCTCAGCATCTGTGCTCCCTTCCTCCCCCCTCCTCTTGTCGGCTTTCTTCACAACCTTGACTGCAGGTGAAGCTCTGGCTGCCAGGAACTGGTTTTGAAAGTGCAGCAGGTCTGCCTCGGACTCCCCAGGCTTTGGTCTTGACAACATCCTGCCTTCTTGCTCTTCGAGCCCGGCCTTGTGTATTGTTCACATGGAACCTATTGAAGACATGGAAAACTGGTTACAGAACTGGATTTCCTGGGGAGAGGATGGGGACAGCAAGGGAAAACCATTCATTTTTGTCTCACTCCACTGTTCCTGTACATACTGCAGCCGCCTTACTTGAGGATCACCCCAGGACACAACCAGTTGTACCAGAGTCCCAGACAAACTGTTTACCTGGTTCTTCACTGCCGAATAACACGCTACTAGACAACCCAACACCTGGTCTACCAGCCAACTGGGAGCAGAATGGCATCCATCCAGCAAAAAGCTAGCCAACAAGTGTATCACTACCAGAATGCCAAAAACACAGCCTTGGATTTGCAAAGCCAGAGAAGCACCTGGTCCAAGACAACAGATATGACTTGCTCTGATGTCAACACCAACCAAGAACATGAGAGGCACAGTATCATCCAAACCTCCTCCCGTCAGTATACAGTCTTCTCAGGATCCTAGCACTAGCATCTCTGTCAGGATGCAAGAGCCTGTCCACTCACTCTCGCTGACTCTGTTTGCTCCCCTTCTCACTCAAATCTCCCAAGTGGAAAAACGCTTTCTTCCTTATCTAGTCCTCCTTCTTTAGTTCTCTCTCATTCTTCCACTGCTCTCTTACTGGCAGAAACCATGCTATTTTCAAACATTTTCATTCACTGCCTGGGCCAGTTTGTGGTTGAAAGCCAAGGGTGGTACTTAAAAAGACTTTTACCTCTGTGCGTACAAGAACTTACTATGAGGGCAACTATTCCATTTCCCATCTGCTGGGCATGAAAATACTCATGAGTATTACTCCTCACCTCTTATTTCCAGAGCCTGGGACTGTCAATCCATTTCTCACAGGCAGCAAGTAAAGTGTTTGCAAATACATTTCACACTAATTGAATCACTGATCAGCACTAATGCTACAGACTTGACACCCTCCCACACTTGGTATGTTGAAATATTTTGTACATATTTGATCTCTTCCACTTTTAAAAGCCCATCAGGACTCAATGATGGTTTATCATGAAGCTGGAAAGGGAAGTGGATATGGATTTTTAGAACTACAATTATCTGCCATATGGATAGCTGTACACAGCTGAAAATGCAAGGCTTGGAACTGAATCTCTGTCTTAATCTCAGACCAAAACAAAGTTCTGTCATTGTGTAGGAACAACCACTGCCCTGAATTGAATGCTTTTTCTTATGCTATTATCATACTTTACTGCAAAATATGTGGGGAGATACCTTGTGGAATGGATGCTAACAGACAGAAGAATTGCCTCGTGCAGTATTTACGACCTACATTTGGAAAAGTTTTACCATTTTCAGGGATCTCATTCTTGACGAAGGCTGCTTAGATGTGATGCTGCTGGTTCCATGAGCACAAAGAGGTCCAGGGAGTTTTATATTTGGTGGTTGGGTTTTTTTGTTGGTGTTTATTTTTTTTTTAAATCAAGGCCTTTGTATAAAACCACCAACCATGTAAGACCCACTGAAATTCTTTTTCCTGCCCCTTCTTTTGTGCAAAAGCTGGACTAAATCCATTCAGATTTAAAAACTTTGTGCACCAAAAAAAGTGGATTTTCAGCGGTTTCAAGGTTTCCAGGGACTCCATTCGCTTCAGCACTTCACGACTGCAGAACCAGACCTCTTCATCCAATGCCAGCACCACAAGTTAGTTGCTCAATTTCAGGTTTCTCAAAACACTGACCTTATCAAGAGTCCCAGGAAAAACAACTTCCATTTACACCAAGCCTACATATGGCAAAAGCAGCAGCAACAGGAACTTCCCTATACCTTCTGAACAATAAAATCCTCCCCCAGCAGACAGTGAAAATGCCAGACTTCTCTGACAATGCTGTCAAGGACATTTATGGAACACAGCCACCAGCAAAGGCTACTTCAGGGCAGGAAGGGAAGGGAGCACGCTGCTATGGTGCCTTGCTACAGTTGGAGAAGGGCTTAACACAAAAACACCTGGCATGTCATTGCAGTTCTGACTGATGCTGAGAACACAGAAACACTCCCTTTCAGCCCAGTTCCCTTGCAACTGCACAGCAAAAATTGCAACTTCTGCAGACAGCTCCTTTTTTGTGCCTTCCCGGCAGAAGTGCGCACCTACTTGCTCTTTATTTATGGAGCTTTCTGCCACAACAGGGGCTCCAACAGTCACACTTCAGTTGATAGGTCCCTCTTTGATATGCGTAAGTAACACCACACGCATCAGAAACCAAGTGTTTCATGCCCTATCATTACAGGCTTCAAAGCCCAAATGAGGATGATGCTAGGATTAACAGACACAAAACACCCAGTTATAAGCAAAGTGTGCTGCTAATCTTTCTGCAATAAGCCTCTTTCCACACAGGGATGTGCATACACTTGTCCGAGTTTCTGCATATTAAGAACATTCATCAAAAATACAGCAGGCCTTGAAACTGTCTTTATCTGTCTGGGGAACTGTCAGGCACAAGAAGCCAACTATGCAGTCATTGCCTAAAGAGGTTCGATGTTCCAGGAACCATGTCCTCAAAGTCACTCCTTCCTCTACATGGATATAGAGGCCACCCAAATGTAAAGAGCTACAAGATGGTAATACAGAGGTGGGCCATTAGTCTGGTGCAAAAATAGAGAAAAGCTTTAAATGCGTGCTTTCCACGTTCTAACCGAGTCTAGAAATTTAATACAGTCGAGGCCTTTGACTTGGGCCTTCTGCACTTCAACAAGCTAGAAATTGCTTATATACATATGGCACTTGCAGACAGAATGCAGAGAAAATAGTTTGCTTTCTAATCCAACCTTTTTCCATTCCCTCCGGAAGCCATCTATGCCCATTAGCAATGCTCACCTGGCCATCATAAGGAATAATTCTTATCCATCAGTGCTCAGACAAAACACGCAAGAAAAAAACCACACTACTGATGATCAGCATCATACGGTCTGGTTACCTCCAATCTTGCAACTGGCTACTTAAAAGCTAACCGCACACAAACTGTTTGCCTAGAGGGACCACCATATGCACCCTGCCAAGGATACTGTCTTATGAATGCATGTAAGGGATCAGAAATACTGTCAAAGGACCATGAACACCTACATACACACCAGAACATGGTGATTCTGTGAATACACTATGATCTGCTGTTGTATCCCCTGTCTGCACTAAGAGCCTCAATAGTTTTCTGTCATGCTTTGGACTTTCCATGGATACTGTTTGAAAAGCCTGTTAGTGATACAGAAGTTTTACAAGTGTAGCTGGGACCAGTGGACAGACTAAAAGAAGACACAAAAGTATAGAAGGCAATAAACACAGACTGCTTCAAGTACCAAGATACACATTTGGATTAACCAACTTGAGCTCAAGTGTAAACCTAAGAAGGAAGGCCAATTAGGACAGTAGGGGACCCTAATCACCAATTAATGCAGCACCAATGTTTCACAGAGGATGGCACTTACTTTACAGAAAAACTGAGGTTTATAATACACTTACAATGGCTTCCAGAAGCAGCATTTAAGCTTCTGAGGTGTATGTTACCACCCTCTGATGCTACTCTCAGCAGACATAAAACAACACAAGAATCAGGCACAGCATCTGTTTGAGCAAAGTACAACTCCACTGCTGTCCAAGGTTTTTACAGGTGCCACCAGGCTTTAAAAAACTGTACTTAATTGACACAATCCAACACTGCTATGATTTTTATTTTATTCTAGCTCTTGTGCATTTACAATCCATTTTTCGTCTGCAGCAGCAGAAGCCTACAGCCCATGGGAGACACTTAAATCACGACAGCAGCCATCAACTAGACACACTTAAAAGCGAAAAGGCAGCAAGTACACATAGAAGTAAAGAATCATCTCTGGCTCCTACTGATTTCCGAACCCTGTCAATTTTTTTTCCCCCATCCTCAAGTCTACGATTTTACATTATTTTGCTGAAGTTATCAGTTTGGGGTCAAGGAAGAATACCAGGACCTGCTACCAAATCAGTGCCTCAAATTAGCATATTTCTTCAGACTTTGCTGCTTAAGGTAAGGAATTCAAAGGAGAAGCGTAGTCACATCTCAGCCTCTCTAAGGCAGCTCAGCAGTCAATGGAAAGGTACAATTTCTCTGCTCCAGATTAGCAGTCAATAAAAGCCTCACTTGAGACTCTTGGCTACTTTGCAAAACGGTTATGTGCATGCTCTCCTGTCACAAAAATGCTCTCTGCAGACAATACTGTAATGACTGACAGTCTAAAACATCTCGGTTTGACAAGACACGTAGCAACTTTAACCTGCTATAGAGAAGGCAGATACTTGTAAAGACCCTCCTCCCAGAAGGAAAATCACAGTCAAAGGCTGCAAGAATGTCTCCTCAACGAGGCTCCACAGCTCATGCTGGTCACGTAAGGCTCTGTGACTGCTTCTCTGCCTGTCAGACACGCACCATGTACACGCACACAGCACCTTGCCTCAGGAAGCACCGCTTTCCCCAGCTTGCCTGAAGAGTCTCCGCAACAAAGAAGCACCAGCATAGCACAAAATACAATTAAAAGCAACTAACTGCCATTAAAGAGATGGTGTAGTCCCGACGCTCTGTCTGCTTTCACAGCCCTCACGGGCTTTCCCTAAACGAGTCTGAATCGAAGCCTTAAAGCCGCACACGTAGGCTAAGCCCAGAGGCCCGGCGAAGCCTCTCCCTGACAGGAACTGCTCGGGGGAGGGGCCCGGCGGACCAGGGCCCGGCAGCAGAGCGGGCCCGGCGGGGGCACGGCCGCTACCCCGGAGGCCGCAGGGCGCCTGTAGCCTCTCTCTTCCTCACATAGCACCGGCGAAGCCCTGCAGCCCCGCTGGCCGTCCCGAGCGAGCCCCAACCGGCCTCCGCCGCCCCGGGGGACCCCGCACCCCCAAGGCCGGGGGGGAGAGGCCCCGCCGCCCCCACAGCTCGGGCCGCGCCTCACCTGCGCTGGGGCCGCGCCGCTCTCCGCCAGCACTTCCGCCCTGCCCCGCGGCGGTTACTTCCGCCCGGCAAGGCGTCACTTCCTCTCGCCCCTCTCTCCGCCGGCAGGGGCGGGGCGGCGCCATCTTCCCTCCCTCAGGGCGCCGGGTCGCGGTGCCCCGGAGGTTTCCCCGCGGGGCGGTGCAGCGGATGCGCTGTCGCCGTGATGCGGAGACCGGTCCCGTGGCGGCTCCCCCGCTGGTCGGGGAGACGGTGTGGGGAGGCCGGCCGCTGCTCCTGCCGGCTTGGTGCCTGTGGGAGGAGGTTCTGCCGCTGAGCGGCCTCCCCAGGTTTGCTCACGACGTGTGCAGGTTCTGCCAGGGGTTTTCGCTGGGCCGAAATATAGGGCACCGGCATCCCATGGCGTGTGCCTGCACGTATATAAATACACTTATGTATATGTATGATCGGTGCCTTTTCATTATGAGAGGGTGTTGATGTGCCTGAGACTGGAGGTATTTCGTGAGAGCAGATACATAACACTGTATAAACGTAGGTGTAATTTGTTATTCATGTCCGATTATTCATTCATTCTACATGCCAAGCTTTATTAAAAACTACTGGAAAGCTGCCATAACTTGCTGAAACATTGGTTTTAATATTGGTCATTAGTTCTAGTGCTTGGCTTTCAACTTTTTTACCTGGGAGGTTAATTGTGTGGATGTGGGCACAGACACAGATCAGAGGCCGTGAGCTGGACCCCATGGGCCGCCGGTAGGGACTTGCTGTTTGTTTTATCCCTTCAGAAAACTGATTCTACAGTAAAATTACAACCAGACACAAGTGTCATTCATTGTGAGCATTGAAAGCACTTAAATGTATATAAACTGAGGTAGGCCTTTATCCTGTCAGCAGCTAGCCAGCCTTAAGCACAATGTCAGGGAAGCAGCATTGTGCTGAACTTGTACAAAATAGAAGTCCTCAGTGAAAATGCTAGGCAGAAAACATCTTCAGCTGTGCATCTTCCAACAAGCAGCACTTTTCCTGACATGGTGAAGTAGAAGACTGCACTATTTTAGGTTGTTGAGCACCTCTTGACATAGGAACCACCAAAGTCACTTGAAGATGCCCCACTAGACCAACTGATGAAGCAGCTAAGAGTGACCCCAGTTCCACCCTTGTGAGTGGACATTTTTCTACCACCTGATTCTGGCACAGGTGTGTGAGCAGGTGCTACTATTACATCTGGTGCTTATAGGTGCCCCTAGCAGGAGGAATAAATGGAGCTGCTCTTAATTACATTTGGAGATTCTCAGAAGGGAGCCTCGGGAGTGCTTGGAGTGCTTCTCTGACGCTGCCCTGCCAGGCTGCCGTTCATCAGCTGGTGGAGCTCTGCTTTGCACTCCCTAAAGGAACTGGAATCAAATTAAAGTCAAACCTAGTTCAGGAATAGCAGAGACTGCTGAGAAATATGATGTCCCAATTCTCCATTTCACTGAAATCAACTGTTGCCCTGCCACCACTATCTGCCACTTAATTTTGTTGTTCCCAGTTTCTGCTGGTTTGGGATGCAAGAAATGCTTTGAAATAATGTTCACGTTTCTTGCAGTTAAACCTCAAGAGCAGCAGTTTCTACTCCCTTCTCTGTGGAACTGCCTGACATTGCTGGTGGCTCCAGAACTTGGTTGATCATGTAGGACTGCTCCAAAATCTACTTAAATCAATGGATTATGCCTCTGCTTGAGGCAAAAGATGTAACTAGGATTTTAGTTTATTGCACCATTCATCTTCAGACCGGACAAGAGAGCACCATTAATTTTACGGAAGGGTTTGGCAGATGCACTGGTGCGAGTAGAAGACCTCTCGCTGTTTGAGGCTTTGCTGGTGCTGAACTTAGGAACAATTTTCCGTGGACCCTGATGAAGACATTTGAGTTCTTTTACCTGGACAATGAGGCAAGGAGGCTTTGGCACTGGTTGCGTTGGAACAAATTTGGGTTAAGTGTTGGGACTCTTTAGAGTGACAACCGCTTATGAGGTTGAGCTATTCTGACTCCAGGGAATTTAATAACTTGTTGTAAGGTCACTTCGACCTTACTAATGTTGTTGGTATGGAAATGAGGTAAATGAATTACTATTTGTCCAGTGAAAAAGATACCCTAAAGGTGTTATAGGATAATTAACCCTATGTGTTTTTAACAGTCAGTTCAGGTGTCCTGAGTCATGAAAGGGCCTGCTTGAGTTATGGTTCTTCGGAGTGCTCCACCCATCATCCTTTCCTCTTAAACCCAGGAGAGGTGCCTATGGAGACGTAACCAATTGCTAGCTGAATTTTCCTTTGCCTGAGCAATCCTCTGATTCTAATCATAAAAAATGTTAACTTTGCCTCTTGCTTTCTGCTGAAGAAAGCCTGTGCCTTTCTGTAACACTTCGCATGTGAATGATCAGCACTGAACTTCACAAAAGTGGCGCGTGTTGTTGGAGTTATATCTAATCCGAAACTAGTCTGAGGGTCAGCCAGGCAGAAGTGGTCAGTACCCACAGATGGTAGTCCTGCCCTGAGCACGGGGTGGCATTCAAGCCTGACAGCCATAAGCATTTTTCCTCCCCGATTTCTGTCACGCTGGCTGCACAGGTTCTGCGGCCACACACACACTCACTCTCAGCGCGCGTGTGAAGTGAGCAAGTAATCTTTTTTGTTGGAAAGATATAAAAATGCACTCAGAATGTATTCAATTTTAATTACTGCAAGACAGAAAAGCTTCCCATCAAAGCTGCCAGAGTTTTATGTATCTTTTCTTCATTCCATTAATTATTTACCTTCAGTTTTAATAATACAGTTAAGGACACTATATATAGCTTATGCTCTATCAATAAATCATGCTTGTGCGTCTTCATATTTATCCTATAAATTATAAGTACCAACACACTTACGTAGATCTGCTCAGCTATTCTCGCAAAGAAATTCCCACCAGGGCATCTCTAGAGTCAGTGGAGGTGAACTCAAACATTCCTCACTCAAGGAGAGCTATTTTATGAGTTTTTTAAAAAGACGTCAGTCTTGTCACAAACCTGGACAATCTCCCTCTCTTCCCTTCTTCAAGTTCGCCACAAGCAAATAGTTTCACGTGACTTTCTGGAGGATGGGTTTGGTCTTCCAAAGCAGAGAGAACGTGAGAGCCCACAGCCAAATGCTTTTTGGCTAAACTGGATTATAACAGAGAAGGGATCAGAACGACAAAGACAATGTGGCAGTGGCCTTGGTGGGATCAGAAAGGGTAAATCTGTAAATGCAACAGTATTATCTGTGTTGCAGAGATGACAAATATTAGGATGCGTTGTCAGCAGGTGACCAAAGGGGCAGATAATCCTAGTGGTTTGTTGCCAGAAAACAGAAACTGAAGTGGAGAACAGAGTAGCTGGCGAGCAGGGTGGTGGGCATCACGCAGGGCTGCTTGGGAAAGGAAAACAGATGATAATAAGGGGTTGGTCCGAGATACAAGTCCTTACTTGTGTTCCCTTGGAAAAAGGAGTTGAGTCTGGTAGGATGAAGTGTCAAAATGTTCAGTAGTAAGTTGTCACCTGTGCTAAAGGTTCAACTCTGAGAGAGGCTAAGCCTTGAACTGAGAAGGAAGGGTAGTATGTCATGCCTCCAAGGAGTGCACATCAACTCCAGCACCTGCAGGAATCCACCTGGAAGAGCGAGAGCCCTGAGCCAGCGGAGCGGGGACTTGCACACAGCGGCATTTTGCGCAGCACGTGGGGACTCTCTGTGGTAGTGAAAAAGCTATACGCGTTCTTAAAGAAATGGGTGTGCACGAGAGCAAAACTGGGCTGTGAGCTATCAATGGTGGCTCTGTGGCTGGTGGGACAACATGACAGATGAGCAGAGATGGTGTGTGTCCCTGAATATCCTCAGAGATCCACCCACAGAGCCTTGGGTGGCATTTTCTGCAGCTCTGGTCTGCTTTTGGGGTGGAACCTTGGGACTCCGCAGCAGTAATACTTCACCAAGTGAAGGCTGCTGGGCGTCCCTGGGACTAGGTGAAGCAGGGATGTTTTAAATCAAACCCCGGCTTGCTCACCAATAAAAAGCATGCACCTGCGCATCAATGGGAATTGATTTAACCACGTAAGTGAGGCGGAGGGGTTGTGTGCTTTAAAAGCCCAAAACAGCAGAGTATTTACTCATCTCTAGCAATGCATCTGCCAAACATTATGTTGGCTTTTGACAGTTAGCATGGGATTTCCTCTTTGTTGTTTGTTTCATCAATTGTTTCTATAGAAATACCATTTTTATCAGACTAACTGAAAATACCCTGAAATAACACACATCTTCAGCAAATAAAGATATTTCTCACTCAGTCCATGTAATGTATCTGTATCACACTGGGTTTTCCTCCCCTCATTACAACATCGAAATAAAACCCGGCTAAAAGCGAGCTGCCGTACCGCTGAGACTCCAGAGAACAGACTGCTGTGGAAATTAGAAGGGGCAGCCGAACAAATGTGTTTCTCAAGTCTGGTCATTCAAACCCGGCCTCTGAAAGGTATTGCAGGTGAAAATCGGTGCTTGCACAGATGATGAACGCGTTGTCATTGACAGAAGGCTTAAATGAAAATGGTCTCTGAGCTGACCCTGCCTGACAATGTCCTCTGCCCCTGCTACCACCAAGGAAAGCAACGTTTCCGAAATGCAGCTTCTCTGGGCTGAGGACAGTGCCTCTCATGGCTGCTGCTGCGGGATCTGTCTGCCAAAATCTGAGCGATCTAGTGGATGCATTCAAGTCTACTGTCACAGATTTTAAAGGAAGCCTGTCAAAGTGTCTAAGCCTGATATTTCACACAATTTAAGACAATTTAAAGCAGTGGATATGCTCAGATGGTTATCCTCCATAGCAAACCTCCTGAAGAACTGGCTGGTTTGTTGGCAATTTGGGATTTGTTCCTTTCTTCTCATCAGATTATCTACTGTTATGTGATGGGGAAAACCTTGCCCTTCTGCACCTGAGCAGGCCAAGAGCGATGCATGCATGCTTTGTCCAAATCCCATCTGTACTAGCCAGAATATAGACTTAAAGGAGCACCGTGGGAAACTCACCTCTCCCAGGCTCCAACTCTCGCACCTTAAGAATGGTAAAGCGTGGCCTCTGCGATGGACTCACTTTAGGGAGCTCAGTATTCAGCGTAGGTGCATGCACAGCAGCTAGATTGGGCTGCCAGCGAACCCAAGCCTGAAGGACCTAACTCTAAATAGCTGCCTAATGAGAAACAACCATCTAAAAGGACAGACCAGCAAGGTGGAAGAGACGCGTGGAAGAGGGGTATTCTAAGGAAACTGCCAGAACTCTATTGTATCCCATGGGATATCTAATACCTGGATGTGACACTGGTACCTAATGCTGAGCCACTTTTGCACTCTGTTGCCACCTCATACGCTGAAGAAATGCTTTTGCCAGTCTTCTGCAGGGTAGGAGCTTGCACGCTTTTCTTCCAGAGGCTCAGTGCTTGTGAAGTTTGGTGTGTACCTGGCACCAGGACGGGAATATTCCCTCACTGGTGGTACTTGGTGATGGAAATTAAGTGATCAGAAAGCTTCAGCTGTACACGCTTCTCTACCAGGTTGATGTGAAAGCATCTTTCTGGAGTACTCTCTTATGTCATTATTTCTCTGACAACAAGTTCTCTTCAGTGCTGGGTGGGGTTTTTTAAAATTTTATTTTCAGAGATATTTATAGCTATTGTGATAGCTCATGACAGTTGTCTGCGTCAGGAGCAGAGAAGTTGATGGTGGCCAGAGGAAAGCTCACAGGCAAAGAGCCCCTCTCCTGATAGTGGCAAGCAGTACCACTAACAACACCAACCTTTAAAAGCCCTTTTCTTCAGCAGCACAATTTCGGAGGAAACGGCAGAGATCACCCCAGTGCTTGCTTGTGTCATTGTGTGGGAGCATTGATTGCTCAGATGCTCGTGTGCACCTTTTCATTTTGGTTTGTCACTGAGGGCCACGCATTTTAAAAGTCTCTTTGGCGCTGGACAATAGCCCTGAGCGCTGGCAGGCTGCCTTCGAGAGACATGCAGCAGCAGCAACTGCCCAGCTTTCTTCCCATAGGAAAATGTTGGGAACTCTCCAGATTATGGACTTGGCTCTGGAATGGCACTGCCCAGATGGCCGTTCTGCATCAGAAGTCGTGAGCCGTGGAGGTCAATGGATAAATTTGGGCTTCTGAGTTTAACGTGGGAAAGAAGCTGGCCAAGCCTCATGACAGTTAGGTAATTCCTGCTAAGGACCAGAGGTATTTGCTCTTCTCTCGGCCATACTTGCCATATTTTGGTGCTTGGAGCCACCAGTGATTTGTCTGGCCTAGGATTGCTCCTCTGGTCAGCCACTGTGTCTAAGGATCTCTATTTCCCATTTCAGATAACAAGATGTTGTGAACAGATTCTTCCATAGCTCCTCCCTTTGATTTACAAAGCCCCTCAGTGCTGAGGAAAGATAATTTGGGGAATCAAATTCCCTGTCATTGTCCATAGCACTCCCTTAAATTTGGGGTGCCTTTACAGAATTTTTAAAAATACTTTGTCCTCATTTGCTGCAAAGCACTTTGCGGACAGGGCCTGTGTAGCATTAAGCTGAGCTGCCAACTCCCACTGAAACGCAGGGTACGTCAGCTCAGGCTTGGCACAGCGTGAGCAGCATGGTCAGCCTCAGAGGATGCTGGGGGACTCTTCTCGGCGTGGCCTTTTGCTGCTGCCTGACTCTCAGAGCATCTGTCCAATTTTATGCAGGTATGTTCAGCATACATGAAATAGGAAATGTCAGCACCTGCAGAAAACAAAACTCCTGTGCACAGAGGAGGGCAGAGGCAGCTCTAGGTTCCTCATGCTGCCCGTGGCCCTTCATGTTCCACCTAGGGCTGAGAGGACACCATCTGTTCTGTCTCTGTCAGTGGAGGTTGGAGATGTCCTTCCTCACCAGCGGCCCCAAAAGGGAAGAACAACAGCTTGAAGAAGCAGAAAAAGAGAGGTTGGATTCTGCTCCGATACAGTTAACAGAGGAATGGCCTCTGCCTATTGCTAAGTGCTTCTTGGGAATGCCTTAAGGGAGTGCTGTAAGAGGAGATGCAGCTCTCGGTGACAGTGATGGGGACAGAACTAGGGAAGGCTTCTCAGGACTCAGAGATTGAAAAAGCTGGGAAATTAGAAGTTGTGGGGGGTGGTGATTGTTCAGGTACTGGAAAGAGTACATTGGAAGGAGCAAGATAAGGAAAAGATAGAAATAGGAGACAGGTGCCAAATTTGAAAGGCACAAGCCAGAGAAATAGATGGGAAGGGAGAACATTTCATTCTGCAACGAAAGAGCGAATGTCAGTGCAAATTCTGGCATGTCTGCACGACGTGGCAATAACATTACTAAGCCTCGAGCTTGAGAGCAGGCATCACTGCCACCAGAAAAGAGGTGGCAGGAGACAGGGCAGGGGCATCTGAGAGAATTGGAGGGAGACAGTGCGGAAGCAAAAAGCCTAGAGTGTAGAAATGAGAAGGAGAAAGAAGTCAATGAGCAGTACCAGGAGATGATGATAGCAGGAGGTGGCAAGGAATGAAGAGCACTTCACCCCTCTAGAGGTGGCCCTTGGCTTGGGCCTCATGTCTGCGTGGGTGGCCCCGTTGGGTCCTCAGAGGTTTTGTATGTTGGTTGTTAAAAGCCCAGGCCTCTCTGGGCACCAGACCTGCTGTTTACACCAGGGGTGCCAGGGTGCTACCAATACCACCCGGCTCATTTTGTGCTGTTAATTGGAAAGGCATCACACAACAGGCTGGTTGTTCACCCCACTGTGGTCCCTGGACTATGGCCATCCATCTGAGAGTCATTTATATTATTAGAGTCAGAATGCCCCTCAAAACGAGGCATCCTTTGTCAGCACCAACATATTAGAGTATGCAAAGACTTTACAACCCAAGAGACAGTATTGCCTTTGTCCTCTTTTCCTCTAAGAAGGCAGCAAACTACAAGCACCAGAGGATGTAATCCAAGTGCTAATAAATTATTGATGTCTCCCTTCAGCTTTTTACTTACTAAAAGGATATCAAAGCTCATTTTGTGAATGGTCCAGACAGATTCTCTTTTGCTATATCCACAATTTAATTCACAAATATTGCACTAAGCGTTAATTTTGAAGCAATGCAGTGTTCTCTTTTTACAGGCTTTGCAAAAGATAATAGACGTGTTTTGGATTACACAGACTCATAAACAGATACAGTGAAGGAAGCGCCACTTGTGACTCCAATAGATGTTTGAATTTGTAATTTTAAAAAGGCAGAGCTTATTATTAACTAGGAATACACTTCTTCTTTTTTTAAAATAGAAATTAAAAGCCTGATTGAAAGCCTGTTGAAATCACTGGACTTGCTCCTTGCGGATAGTCTACATAATTCTTTGGCACTCACACAAGTTGTAGGGCAGTATAACTTACTTTATAATTAGCAATAGTTCCTCTCTTCCAAGATGCCTATTTGCATAAGTCAACTAATGAACCATCGGTATTAGAAATACTCTTTCCATTACTGTCAGCTTTGGGGCAGCATGTGGCAGTTCCTTAACAGCGTATATTAATTTAAGCTATTTTTTGGAGCAGCAGTGAAATAATCCAAAGTCATCATACTGCCATTTCCCTGGTAGGAGTCTCCCCTGGACAGAAGGCTTAATGTTCCTCTGTCAATAAAGTGCTCTGCAAGTTTTCATGGCCAGAAATCCTCGGGATCTTGATAGCTGTCTCATCTGAAAGACACCAAGCTCCTGGGTGTATCTTAAAATGGTACCAGATATTTGCAAATTTAGCCTAAATGCCATGCCTGAACCAAAGAGCAGGGCAAAATCCCACCTGTTAAATTGGTGCCATGGCCCAGAGGAGCTCAGAGAAAAGATTGTCAACATTTTAACAGAGGCATGCTCTGAATGACAGGGGCCTGATCTTAAACTAAGCCAAACTGCAGTTCCTGACTGCACCGGTTTCTTCCTGCTCTGAATAGGGGTGGCAGCGCTACAACTGCATGTTGTCTCTGTTCTGTGCTAGCTGTTTAGAGAGAGCGAGTGACCAGGCACAACGCCCAGAAGAGAGAGCTAATTTTTGCAATACAGTGTACATATTTTGCAAGCCAGCCTGCAAACTGCTTATCACATTTTTTCGTGCTATATACATAAATATTCATAATTAATCTGTGTTAGAATGGAGGAAAAAGCTTCTAAAGAACAAAAATATCCCCTTCAGGCAGCTCATACTAGTGACACTGATCCTCTGCATTTCGGAAATTAACAAATGAGCTTCTTTGCATAGATTTTGCAGTACTCTGAAATTCAAGCTTCCTTTTTTCCCTGTTCCTTCAGGTTGTGAAGGCGACCTTGATAACAGATATTGATGCCTTGAGTCTGGAGCTAGAGAGGTGGAAAAAAAGGCACCAAGTGAGAGATGACATTTCCCAAGCTTAAACCTCAGGGATAGCAACCTTCATTTTCCCTTCTGCAGGTCTCCTTCATCTTTAGGCTTTTCCCCATGCCTTGGTTTCAGGTCCTAGCAGAACACTGAGAGCGTGGCAGGTGGGAAGATGTACACGCCTGTGCCTTTCAGATCGAAAGCCTGAATTCGGCTGGGGGGTACATACCCTCAGAGAGAACTTCATCCCTTAAAGGTGGAAGAGCCAACTAGCCAGTCCTTGGGGCTGCTTGCAGCCATAAGCCAGGCAACACTCAGGTCTGGTTGAGATGAAATAAATCACAGTTTATTCAACATCAAAAGCAGAGTGTCTGAGGAAATGAAAATAAATTAGAAACCTTCATTAAGCTGTTCAGGCTGCCCCAAAGCCCACTGGGTGTTAGATGTATTTATTAAATAGAGGTGACTCTTCGGATGGGGATGGCAGACAAATCTGACAGGCTGAGCTCTGCCAGGTCTTTGTTTTCCGTCCTTGTCTGACTCAGCTTTTCAGTGTGCTGCTCCTGCTCCTGGGCTGCTTGGCTTGCCCGGCCGACACCTTTCTGGTGCGCAGCCTCTCCCGGCTGTCTGTGCGAACAGGGACACCAACTTCAGACAACCGTCGCCCCTTCTGCCTTACCGAATGGGGGTGCTTCTTCACAGCTGCCTTGTGATAACGCTGAAGCCCATTTTTTCTACCTCCCTTCATGACACCTTTAACTCTTGCTTTTTAGCAGTCCCTACGGGTAGAAATTTGGCACAAATACAATGTTCAGTCCAGATTTCTTAGTGCACAATTCTCTGCCTTGGTACATTTCCCCTCTAACCACAGCACTCCATCATGCCCCGGCGTGGCCGCAGACACCCGTCGCATGGCGTGTGTAAGGTCACTGAAACCGTCCAGACAAACATTCACGGGCTGACCAAGCAGAGCAGGGGTTTAATTTCTCTCTTCTATAGATTTGGTCGGGTAAGTCACCAGCACTCCTTATGCATTCTTTACAGCTCCTTCCAGTGTCCCAGATGTGACCGGCTTCCTGCCCATCTGCTGGCCACCTTATTCCCCAGAGATCATTTCCCATTGTGCCACTTACAGAAAGGAAACAGGGCATTTTAAATGTGCATTTTCATGTGGTTTATGAAGCTGCGTTGTGCTGCCTTCCACTGTGTGCATCCGGCAGGGCTGACAGGAGCAAGAGCCAGACTACTTTGTACGTATATATTGGATGCAGGCAAACAAATGCCATTCCTGCCAGGAGGAGATGTCATCGGGGAGGACAAGGCACATGCTGCTGTAGCTACAGTGGCAGTAGATGCACTGCAGTATGATCCAGAGCCATGGGAGGCAGAGGGGGTTTGTAAATCCTCTCTCATGGACATCCTACGCCTCCAAAAATGGGTGGGTTTCTCCATCTGGCATCAGCCAAGATTTGTCCAATGCAATGAACGCCCTGAAACTCAGATTTAGCAGACCCCAACATTTCTACAAAATCCCAGTCTTGGGGTTTTTTCCTCTCTACATTCGCACGCCAAGCGCTGTTCCCTGCTCTACAGTCCTTCTCACCAACCTCTGACGCAGCCTGAGTGCCTTGAAACTGGAGTGGAGTTTTCCAGAGCAGCATGCCTGAAAAGCAGCAAGCATGTTGTGGCAGGCGTTGAGGTGCGAGTATTGAAGTGAAGGCTGATGCTTCAAGTGCGCTCACTCGCCTGTTTGCAAGATTTTATGAAGCATTTAAAATATACACTGCTCTAGGGCAGAGCAAGAGAAACGGATCAAATGAGACGAGCCTCACAAGGCAAAGAGTGTAATGAAACATGAAGCAAACAGGCAAAGATAAGATGGTGCAGCACACCAGTCCCGGTCAGCAGGAAAGCAGATAATGACTGGATGGGCCAAGCAGCTGGATGCAAGCGGGAGGAAGGAATATCGGCAGCGCAGGGAGTTTGCGGGAGGGGAGACCTGTGCTGGAGGCAGATGAAACCATAGGAGAGGCGCAGGCAACAGGGAGGGGAGGAGGGGGCAGGAGCAGCAGGGTGCCTCCATTCCCTCTGCCAACTGCTCCTGCCGGGAGAAAGGAGGTGACGGTGGGCGGCAAGGCCGGGATGGTGGAGCGGCTCCTCCCGCACCGGGGGCAGCAGAAACGCCACTACGGGGGATGGGGGCGAGGGGGGGCAGGTGCTGCTGCTGCTTCCCGGCTCAGCCTGGAGCGGCCGGGACAGTCCCGGGGCTCCGTCCCGGCAGCGTCGCCCTCTGCCCCCGCTGCGGGCGGCCCGCGGCCGGGGCATCTCCGGGAGGCGCCGGGCAAGTTTGTCTGGCTGCTCCGTGCGGGAGCGCTCCCCCGGGGCAGCCTTCATCCCCCTCCTCCTCCTCCTCCTCCTCCTCCTCCCGCCGGG